>VZSF01003594.1:260737-369641 GCA_013398295.1 Chionis minor | reverse complement strand
AAAATAAAAACTGTTTTAAATAATAATGAGATTGTCACTTTTCCTATTTTCCCTTTGCTTCCTCTTTTGTTTCTCCTTTTGCTTCACCAGCATTAATGTTTTCTGATACTATTATTAAATACAAAACTGAGCACACGTGGGGGAAAAAAAATCAATCTCATGAATTATGTGACAACTTTGTCCAGCATACATTAACATTACTATCTTACTTTTGTTTCTGCATTTTACACAGATTATTTGCATTCAGGGAGATTCATCAACAAGAGATGGCTGAGGTGGGAAGCATAATAGAAGTGACACCGATCTTCTTGTATATAAAAGAACTCAGATAAAGAAATGGTGAAGTAACTATGTCATGAGAAAACTGCTCATCAGCCTCTGTTCAAAACTGGCCAGATTACTATAGCCACTGTCTTTAGCTTTGTTACAGCATTCAAAAGAATCATTTAGAGAACACCTATTTTGATACTTCTGACAAATTACCTTCAGCAAGAAAGAATTCTTTTTCCTATTTGTTTTTGGTTGTTTTGTGTGTGTGTCTGTGTGGTGGGGGGTTTTTTTTTGGGGGGGAAAGGGGGACGGGTTGGGTTTGGGGTTTTTTTTTTGTGGTTTTTTTTTTTTTTCAATGATTCTCACCTTTTCTTTAAACACACAGCATGTGAAAGTTGTGGTTGATACTTTTGTTAAATTAGTGGCTGTGTTCATTTGAATTTGAAATCCAAGACCATTCTTCTAGGTGCCATAGTCATCAGGAAACGAACCAACATTACAGATATAATACAAAGTGAATATCTATACCTGTCTGTCTACCTTGTATCAACACAGTACACAGAAAGGGGAGTTAACAGCTGAATCTTGAATTTTGCTATTTATAGAGCTGAGGACTTTTGTCCAAGGTAGGGGATGCATTGGGGCACATGAGGACATTAAACTGGTATTATCCATTTACAGGGCTTTGGGAAAATCTGCTCTGGAGCTGATGAAGAACGCAGCAGCTCTGCTGTCGCTGCCTGATCACCATCTCCCAATTAACTCACCCGCTCTTAGTGTATTGACATACATGGACTGACAAGTATTTGAGTTCATAGTCAGAGGAAACAATTCTTCAGCGCTTCTAGGATCTATACCGTGCATCCTTTTCTGTTTGAAATCACAAGTGAAAAATTCATTTGTGTTTTGGGGGTTTTTTTGGGGTTTTTTTGTGTTTTTTTTTTTTTTAAATTCAGAGCATTCAAAACCAAAGGCTTGTCTTGTATTTGTTTCCCCCGAAGCTCAGATGCCATCACGTTGAGTTTTGTACTTTTGTTCAGGATCTATTGTTCCATATTTTGCTGTTTCTTAATATTTACTATACATCTCAGGTGCTGTTTAAATTAATACATTTTTAATACTCCTTTATTTTATTATGCTTATACTTTATCCAGATATATCAAAGTTAAAACCCAGTAAGTGGATATATTTTTGGTTTGGTGGTAGTATAATTGTGGCGTAAGTGTTATAGATCCTGTCCTGCAGTATCCTCCATCTTCAGAAACCAAATTCCATGGAGAAGAACTGAAAATTTGTTCTGTAGAGCTTTCTGCAAAATAGGTCCAGACACTATGTCTTGTGGGTTTCCTTTAAACACTTAGTAGGAAGCGGACAAAATTCATACCTCCTTCTTGCAAAGATAAGATTTTAGGTAATACTACTACTGCTACTACTGATGATCACACATGTTCTTCCTTAAAATGATTCATTTTGATTCAAAGATCTTTAAGTTCTTTGATCTCATGATTTACCTAACAGTGAACAAGGTTAATGCTTAATAAAGTAGGATGCCCTTTTTATAATGACTTCATTAAAAGTGAGTAGCAAGAGGTACATAAAATTAAAGTGTTTGTGATATGGGATCAATTTTGTAGGATCCCAGAGGTCTCTATGTGCCTCATAAAGAGCTCTCTACTTTGAACATATCTATAAGTGACCCATTGAGAATTTCTCTTCTCTTTAATTTGAGATATTTAAATTGGTTTTATTACCTGTAATGGTGTTAAGGACTGAATGAGGGATAAATTGTCCTGGAAAAGAATTAGACTGCAGATCTACAGCTTTAATAATTCGTAACCTCACAGTATTTGTAAAATAAGCTACATGTTGCTGGAAATAAAATTAATAATGGGATACTTTAGAAAATAATTTTCCTTTCACCTCTTTTTAAGAGGTTTTAAGTTTTACAGGGAGACTGTAAAGGCATGATTGAGCATATTCTGCATTATACATGAACTGAGGACAAATATAGGAGCCCTGATTCCTTGGACCACATTGAATCCTTACACCTTACTCTTTGGACTCGAGTTATAAAAGCTTTTAAGTGGCCTGTTATTTGCTGAGCAGGTGAGTTAGTACCCTCCAGATGTTAGAGTAGTTTTCCTACTACTTAAGAGAAATAAGAACCAAACCAAAATACATGACATATCTGTGGGGATGTTGTGCTTTGGTGGGTTTTTTTTGTTTTGGTCTTTTTGGGTTTTTTTGTTTGTTTTTTTTTTTTTTTAAAAAAAAAGTAATCCAAAGATTGACACACACACAATAGAATCAGTGTCTCTCTTCATAGCTCTGTTTTCAATAAAAAATATGTTTTTTTCCTTGCAGTTCGATTGCTTTTGGTATATGGAGCATTAAAAGAAAAAGCCAAAGTACAAAAGCATATCTCTTACTTATGGCTTTGTGGACCGTGGAGGTTCTCAGTCAGGGTTTGACATTTATGTGCCTTGGGTATATAGATGCACGGCAAGAGTTTTGAAACTAAGTAGAGAAGAGTGGTGTGTAGTTACTCGACAGATACTCTCTCAGTTGGTTTATGAGCAGCTGCAATGGACCATTTTGGCCTCTGCTATTTCTGTGATAAACCTTCATGCAATACTCTGCTGTAATTAGTGGTGTTACACATCTGAACAGTGTACTATACTTCCCATTCACAAAGGTAGAGGAATCTGTCTCCTCTGTTGTTACAATATCACTGTATCACAGTTCATCCTTATTTCTGTAATTAAAAGTACTTTAGATGCTACCCAGTTACTTTTGGATATGTCATATTGGAAGTCTCACATAACTAGACCTTGCTTTGGCCTTTTATATATTCCATTTACTCATTTTAGTTATGACTGTAAGATGTAATTTATCAAATGCACAATGAGAGGTTATCAAACTCTTATTTCAGTAAAAGAAAGAGGAACATTACCCTCAAGAGATAAATCTTTCATTAAACTTTACAAAGACCTTAAGCAGTATCTACCCTATTTATCTTTTCCAGTCTTTTTTCTTTACGCTCCAGCTGCCAGTGTTTAGAAAGCAGCACAAGGCAGACAGCCAAAATAAAAGCTGATTTCCTAGCCAAATTTCCTCTTCCATAACTAACATTTGACTTCACCTTAGGAAAATGCTTCAAAAATTGCTTAAGTTTCAGAATTTATTTTTTTAAATGTAATGACTGATGAAATTACTGGTCCTGTACAGACCCTTATTTTTAGGACACAGAGAAGGTCAAAGAAAATTTTTGTTATAACACTAAAGATTAATTTGTTGAGGAGTAAACTCATCTGATATTTTTTTTCTTAGTTCAGTTTTTTTATTTGTTGCATTTGCTTGTCGATACTTTAAGAACTTAATTTCTTTGGCATTTAACAGAGGAGGTATTGTCAAAGGAATTATATCAATATGATGTCGTTGAAGAGGAATTACAGAGACAACTAAGTAAGTATGAAAAACAAGTACCTTCTCCCTTAGCTTCTGTGAAAAGCCACTGCTTTTTTGATTATCCATGCTTTTTGAATTGCAATGCTTTTTTTCCCTTCCTTGCTTTTTAAAATAAGTTATTGAACAAGAAGGAAAAGTATAAATAAACTAGACAAAAAGACTAAGGATGGCAGAGGAAGCAAAACCATAGAGTTGTGATTTATCCAGGACCATGGCTGTGATTAAATATGAATTTGATTCTTCCTTGTAGAAAAGGACAAAATATTTGGCAAGTCCTGGCTCAGGCAACACTGAAAAGCAAATTCTGTTTCACGTCCAGTAAGATTCTTCTCATCTCATGCTTTTGGAGGAGGCTTACATGACATCTTTTTACTTGGGAATTTCAGAGTCCCTTCGCTATGCTTTACACTTTGACAAATTTTTGAGCCATGAGAGACTATACCTGTATTTTTACATGCACATGTGCAAGCACAGATGTAGGATTTATGCCATCTTAATCTCCCAAACTCTTTGTTACACTGGCCAGTGTCTTTTCAAAGGCAAAATGTGTATTAATATCACTGAAGAGTGACTATTGTTCTGTTTCACCTTTGACTCAATCTCCTGTGAATCTTCATAACGTGGTCTAATTCTTTTTTCAGTGTATAAGCGCTACAGATATTTTCAGTAGGGAAATGAGCACAATATAAGCTACCTTGGAGATGGAGATACGGGATGAGATTGACTCTTTTCACTGGACACAATGAGCATTCTTGATTTCCCATCAGAAATAAGACTTTCTGTACAGTTCTCTTCATTCTCCTTTATATATAATTCAAGGTGATTATGTTCATGCATAGTGTGGGTCGCAGTGAATTGCAGAGAGTGCCCTCGCCTCTTCTCTGCTGCACTTCTGCCGTGTCTAATTGGATACGTGATATGGACAATTCCCAAGCTAATGATCTTTCTTTGCAAAATTTATTTTCCACACTCTCACATAATGATGAAATATTTCAGGGATCTGTATCTTCTTCCTTCTGCATGAGCTCTATAACAAGTGTCTGAAATTATAGTTAGTTGATTAATTGATTCTGTCATGAAGTTGTATGGAATTACGTTCTTTTCAAAGTCTCCTCTTTTTCCCTGTTTAACAGTGATTTATTTAATGGCTGTAATGTATTCTGGCAAAATCCATTTAGTGTTGTAATATCTATATTGGAATTCTCTAATTTATTCATAAAAAAGAAGGCTCTCCCCCCTTTTCAAGAATTTCAGTCAGAAGACAAATGAAGCTCGACCTCTGCTCTGCATTAAGCCTTTTCAAAATTTATAATACATTTTAATATTTAAGATCAGAAATGTTTAGTTTTCATTTAAGAGAACACTAACTAATCTAGTAATGGTTAAAAAAGAGTATCTGACGTTAAGTCACTTTCAGTACTGTAATGCCCAAGCCTAACTAATGCCATATTGGTGCCAGAAACACCATGCTCATTTCAGCAGGAGGAATTACAAGAGTAATAAGCATCTATTCCTGAAAAGTTATTTTCAGGAACCTTTTAAAATGAGGGCTGTTCAACGTAGTTTCTCTTACAGTATTTTACAAAAAAATTGCTATAGTTAAATAGCTCTGGAGCCCCCAACATAAGAATGACATGGACCTGCTGGAGTGGGTCCAGAGGAGGCCACGAAGACAATCAGAGGGCTGGAGCTCCTCTTCTATCAAGACAGGCTGAGAGAGTTGGTGTTGTTCAGCTTGGAGAAGAGAAGGCTCTGGGGAGACCTTACAGCGACTTCCAGTATCTGAGGGGGGCCTACAAGAAAGTTGGAGAGGGACTTTTTACAAGGGCATGTAGTGATAGGATGAGGGATAATGGCTTCGAACTGGAAGAGGGGAGATTTAGATTAGATATTGGGAAGAAATTTTTCACTCTGAGGGTGGTGAGCCCCTGGCCGGGTTTGCCCAGAGCAGCTGTGGCTGCCCCATCCCTGGAGGTTCAAGGCCAGGTTGGACGGGGCTTGGAGCAACCTGGTCTAGTGGGCGGTGTCCCTGCCCAGGGCAGGGGGTTGGAACCATATGATCTTTAAGGTCCCTTCCAACCCAAACCATTCTGTGATTCTATGAAATTGTGAACTTGTGGGGACAGGAAATTTCCAAGTCTGGACAGCCCAAAGCACGAAGGCATTCTGCTGTATGGCCGCGGTGCTGCAGGGCTGAGCCCTGAGCGGTCTCTTCCGACGGCTGTTGATGAAGCAGCAAGCTCATGGTGCAAACTGGTTGTGATTTTCTCGTTCTTACTGGATGGCAAACATCCAACTTTACTTGGAATTAGGGGAGTTAAGCCAGAGCGGAAAACTGGGATCCAAGTTGCACAGTTTTAGTGTAGTGTCCTCAGTGGGATTGCTTGTGTGCTTTACCTTACATGTGTACTTCTTGATCCAAAGCAATAGAAGTGATACAATAATTCTGAGGTTTTTCACAAGCAGTAGCTGCAAGAAAGGTTGAGATGAAGTCGAGTTTCTCACTTTTTTTTTTTTTTTTTGTGTGGAGTGGCTTTAATGCATTTTTAAAGTGTCCCTACATTAAAACAACATCCAAAATAACATTCTAATCTGACTCCCTGCTCCCCCTGCACTTGCCAAAATATATATCTGAGATACTTTTTTGTGCCATTTACATAAAAAGATTTTATTTCCTCTATCTTCCCCTCTAGCTCGCTACATTTACTGGACAATGCTTGTCTCCTGCATGGCATTATAAAATATTTTCTCCAACATTTGTCATGCTCTGGAGGGACTCCCATAACAAAATGCTAGCTCTGCAGGCAGGAATGGGAGTCTATCTGGTGGCACATCTGTTTGTGTGAACTCAAAGTGATAGTTTTAGTACTTTGGGTTAGGGAGCAGAGGCAATGGTGACATAATTTAAGGCATATTTGTATGGCACGGCTTTCCGTTTTCTCACTAGACGGTATGTTAATAGTCATGACTATGGTTCTTTAGTATAAGTGAGAGTAAGAATGAGGTCCCACATACAGAGTGATGAAATCTCTGGAAAGAGATCTGAACAGTGTTCAATTTAAATAACACTTAGGAGTGTTACTTGCCCTTGTGTCAGAGGGATGTAGTGGAGTCATAGCGTCCTTGGAACTTGGATTTTTTTATGTGCTAGAGAAAGAGGACACCTTTGGCTGAGAGTGCTCTGAGATTTTGCTTATGGGGAAGAGCGCGCTGCTTTTGACATTGGGGTATGGTGAACTGGGAGGAGAGAAGAGAGCTGGAGTGAGGTACAAGAGCCCCACAGACCCTGGCAGTGGAGCTGTTAAATAGGGGAATTTCTACAAATGGGAGAAATCTTGAAAGATCTCTTGGGAGGCTTTTATCCACATGGTGCTTTGTTTTCAAACTCTTACAACGGATCTAAGGCAACGCAGGTGGGATTGTAGAAAACACTAAGAAATGTCTTCTCTAATGTTTTTTCACTCCTTTCCTCTAGGAAGTCAGTGGCAAAACACCCTGACTTCGACAGAAGTCCCAGACTAGTGCTGTGTTTTTGAAGATTTTCCCTTAGGATCCCAAGGAAAGTGTAATTCTCCAAAGGCAGCTTTGTAGTTGGTCTTTGTGAATAGCTTCCATATATTTTCAAGTGTGAACTGGGTAGCAAGTAGTAATGCTTGGGCTGTGAGTCATTTACATAAACTCAATTCCTTTACTTAATGACTCCCAGACAGGTACATATGAGTTGATTCAAAATCCAGCGACGTTAAGAAAGAGATTCTAATGAGCTTTATAGCACTCTGAACCTTGTTCAGTCTTGTTTTGCTTGAAAATCGGTACTTGGAAATATTTTTCTGCAGAAATATGTGTAAGAAAACTCAATTTAAAGTAATAAGTCTTAACTGCTCAAAAAGAGTCTCACAAATTTATTTTTTTTTTAGGCTGCAAAGTAACTTTTTAACTTAGGTCCTTTTTGTCTTGCTGCTGCTGCTTTGTAAAGTTCCCAAATAAGCTGAGAACAGCCTTATTAATATCTGATTAGACAGCTAGCTCTCTATTTTATACTGAAAAGACTTAACAAGTGCAGGAAGCCAGCAAAAACTTAGCTGAGTTCAGAGAACAAGTTGAATGCTTTACATAATGAGCTTCTTAAATAATATCAGAGGTTTTGCCATTGTCAAATTAGTCCCTTTTCCCTGCCTTATTTCAAGTGCAGGGTATATAACATATTGTGGGTTTCAGTTACTGAATCCTTTTTGTATTCTAAAAGAATAGAAGGTGGGTCTGCATAAAATAGGTCCTTTGCTTATAATTAATTACAAGGTAACTGTCACAAATCCACACAAATAGAAACACAAATCCATTAAATATTACCTTCAAAAATAAAGAACAACATAAATTTTCCAGAACCGCATTTTTATGTACATCTTAATATTTTTTATTTTTGCAGTGTTGATGGGATTTTGTATGATTCCTGTTCATTATTCACATACAATAAAGACCTAGAAACATTACCATCAATTTTAGTATATAGCTGATATTGTTGAAAGGAAATGTTTTTTAGTGTTTAAGATACAATGGATGGAATTTGAATATTAGAAACCAGATGTCAAATTTAGTAATGTTATAGAACAGCTCCAAAACTTCTGGCAATAAAAATATAATTTTAAGCCTTGTGTGCTAAGAAATTTTGTGTGTGTATGTTATTATTTATTAATTTATCATGTCAGTGCATCTCATTGTCAACTACAGAATACAGCAGCTTCTACTACTAATTACGAAAGCTGATGCATAAGTCCATGCTCCAGGACAGGGGGGAAGTTAGATGAAGCCAAGAAGCAGTCACTCTGGTAAGAACGTCTACTGAATTTCTTGATGACATTTCAGTGACATTTTTTAATTAGTGACCTTGGGGGGGAAAAAAAAAAAAAAAAGAAATTACACAGGAGCTGTATTTCAGTGCTGGTGAATTGCTGGCCAGGTTTGTAACTCTTCCCAGTGGTAAACTGAATGCTGGTCATTTTTTTGCAAGTTGGAATCTTGCACTCAATGTCAGCAAAAAAAATAAACGTTTCAGAATATCAGGATGAGAAGGGAAACCTGATTGCTAGCAGGGCAGATCCTCTGCAGTTCTTAAAGTATTGAAGCTCCTACTTATTTATTTTCTTCCCAATAGAAGCACTGGAAAATAGAGATGCAACAAACTCCTACTTAATTCTGCAATTTTGGCCTTAAGAGTAAGGTACCATAAAGACTATATAATCACTTTGGTTTTTCACTCTAAAGAGTTCAGAAACATTTCTTGTGACACCCAAGAAGGCAGCTGAAGACAGAAGACCTGATGGAGTGGATGGGTGAACAGCCAACAGCCCGGCAGTTCAGAGTGGCAGACCGTGCAGGAGGTGAAGTGGGTGGCTACTAATTACACATTAAAAATGTAAATAATAACAGTATATAAAATATATAATATTATAAAATAATGTGAATATATAAAGTATATGCAATGACAAGTGCAAAAACCCTTCTAAACACATTTTCTTTACTGAAACTGAATTATGGAAATTTTGAAGGATAGTTATCCAAATAATTTGAATTTGTAAAGGTTGAGTTGAAACAGGATATAGTATGCAAATGCTAAATATAGAATTATTTCCCTTATATTTAGTTACATTCCTGTGATACTTAGAACTAGTACTTGTACACCTGTCTTTCTTGAAAGCTGATAATCAGGAGATTGTTTTTTATGTGCTTCAGCTGAATTATATACTTTGAGATTCAACTTCAGCAAAATGCAAATGAATGTATAACAAGAACAGTTAGTGAGGACTTTTCTGTAATTCTACGGTATTAATTCAAGTTGCAGTGTTGTTCCCAGTGATGAAATAATACTGTGCAGTACAAAACTCATAAAGTCTTATAAAAATAAGAATGAAGTCAAAGGAGGTTCAGTATGGATTCCAGCTCCGCAAAAAATCAGGAGGAGGAGATTTGAGCTGGCTGTTTTATAACATATGGAGACAGATGCAAAATACAAATGTTTGAACTGGCTTGAAGTTTGGATCATTATTTATGTCAATATTTTCACATATTTTCTGAGAGACCAATATGAATTTCAAGCATATATCTATTAGCTGCTTCTGAAAGTTATGATTGATTTTTTTTTTTCTTCCCCACCCTCCCCTCCCAGATATACCCATGATTTCTTGTATCATTCACATTAAGTTTGAAGGAAAAGGAGAACGTTTTGCTTTACACGTTGTTCACTTGTTAGGTCAAGGGCATTTGTACGATTTCTTGTTGGATTTGCATGTTTTAGACGTCTGCGAAAAAAAATTTCTCTTGCCAGAGGTTGTAGCGTACAGCCTTCTACTTGCAAACCTGATATTCACTCTAAACGTGAGCATTTGAATGCATGCAAATTCTGAAGTCACTTGATGCGTATTGCAACAAATGATTGTTTTTAAGGATTTTTGATTCAGCTGTCTACTTTGGATTCTTGGTCTAGGAAGGTACAGTACCTAGCACGGCTGAGAATTGACCTAACGCCTATTGTCAGTGACTGGAATAGGTAATATAGGGAGGGTTACAGATTTTGGCTGCCAGGGAAATGTACAGAGAGACAAAGAGAGAGAGAAATGCATCTTCAGACAGTTGGGTGACGGACCAAGGATGAAGGGGAGAGCAGGACATTATTCTGCCAGAATGTGGAGTGGATGTTTTTTGACCAGAATGTTTTTAATTCTTGATTGTTCTGCTGCAGAGTGAAAAACTGAAACTGCTCCATTTGTGGAGCTGTTGTTTTTCTGGCCATCAGTCTTCCTTCCCATCGCGTTTGGGAGTGTGTTATGGCATCGTAAAGGAAGAGCACAGAACACATGTACAACACCCACAGTGAAATCCACAACTCATTCAAAACTGGGCTGTGTGGAAGTCTGTACTTTAAGGGTGGAATATACAGGCCTTCAGATGGAGAGGAAATTTGGCCATAAATCAAATTGCAGGGAAGAAAAAAATCCTACTGTGCATATTTAAACATTTTTTTTTAAGTTCTCTGTATGTTTCATGCATTATTGCATGAAAGGTACAGAATCAAATAGGCTCACGTTTTTGCTACTGCAAGGTGCTAATTTTATTTGTCCTGTTTTATTATGCCATAAATAATTTTTACAAGAAATTTTTAAAAATATAAACCTTGCATAATGTGCTTAACATCTATTATCGCCGATGAAAATTTTACTGATTTGCATTATGGGTATTATGCAAATTAATGTATAATCAATCAAAATCAAACTTCCTTTATTATGCCCTTCATGAAATGCATCCCAAAGCACTTTAGAGGATAATAAAATTAGTAGCTTGGCTAAGTTAGGAGTAAGCTAGGTCAAACAAATAAGTCTTTAGCTTACACTTAAACAGTGAAATATGGTGGTCATTGAAGAGCTTAGGATAAGCTCCCTTATATTTATTTTATGCTACAATTAAAGCTCTCATCATAAAAATCTTTCATGGTCAGAGAATAATCACACCAGAAACAGAGAGACCTAGCAATATTAAAGCAATGGCAGAACTGTCTTGAATTGCAATCATATTAAAATAACAGCTGCATAGCTGATACTCCCTTCTGGTTTTGCATGTAATTTTTCATTTCAATTCACTTGTGGTTCTTCAAATGGCATAATTTTTAAAAGGTAGCAATGCATGTAGTTATAAAATATTGCTAGAATAAACTAATGGACCTGGGAATAGTAGACTGCTTGTAAGTCCATCTGTACTGCCTAGACACTTTGCTATTGAACATAACCTTCAACGGGTACCTAGTGCCATTACTTTCTCTCTGTTCAAATAGTCTTCATCTAAATACATTACTCTCTGGGAAGGGTTGAGTTAAGACAAGGTGGTTTTTTGAGACTACATGGAAATGAGTTGCATACGAAGAGTAGGATCCTACTCTTAGTAGGATCATGCCTTTGAGAGGTTCTCCTTGTGCAGTTTTATTTCAAATTAGAATATAGCAATTTGAAATTTCATTTGTATTAACTAAACCTTCCTGGCATTTGAAGACATGACTACTCAACAAATTTAGACCTGGTTTACTTCAAGTCATGATCTGGACATGAGTTTTCTTAAATAATAACGGGTTGTGATTTAAGATACCTTTGTGGACCACAATTTGTTTTTTGTATTTTAGTTGGCTAAGGAACTTCTGAATAAAATCTTGAGTTTAGAGGTTTATGTTTGCTTTAAACGAGAGAAGGATAGTAATCAGTCACTCCTATTTTTAGAATCAGATAGGAAGTGGAGGTAAAAACCCAAAATGCCTCCAGGTGGTCCTGATCATCTTGATTTAAAGAGTTTCAACTTTGTTCTTTATACTAGGCCTCATGGATTACATCAACCTGCTACAGACAATGCTGCGATGCTGCAAACATTGCAAGTGTGTGGTTTGTTCTCCCTCTTGTGTTCATTCACAACCCGTACTTCTTGTTAGATCAGGCAAGCCAATTTTTGAAGCTGAAGTGCTATTCTCGCTGCATTAAATTCAAAATTCCCATTGATGTGGGTGAGAATAACAGGGTCAAATTCTTGGTGAGCTATTTACATTCAATAAAGTTTCCAAAACTGGATGTAGAAAACTTATAGTAGTTTTCTATATTAAACTATTTTTCTGCCGAAAGAAAACAATGTAAAGAACGCAGAGGATGAGAAGCCTCTCTCATATTAAGAATCTGCTCCTATAAACACTTTCTGTCTATCCTTGTGTTTTTTGCTTTGTGCCTGCACAAATAATTGTTTATAGAAGTGAGAATTCACATAGACACTATGTTTAGTAGTCAGCAATTTGGTTGTGTTTGTTCTCTCAAAGTACATAGCTAAGAGAAATTTTCCTTTTTCCCCACGTCATTTATTGTATAAGCTTTTTTGCTGGCTTGTTTTGAGATACCATTTACTTTCTTTTCTTTCTCATTGCTTCCAGCCTCCACATGGCCATCCTAGTAAGCATCCCACTCAGTGTGTAGTGACTCTGCAGAGGTCCCTTGAGCAATGCGCTGGATGTCAAGCATTCTTGACAGATAGAATACTCCCACATAGAATAATCTGCATTATTTCAAGCAATCATGAATCATTTGGGATCTATGAAAGTATCACTTTAACCTGATGTTTTTCTCTCACAAAATCTAGCACTGTCCTGAATAATTGTGGAAACACAGCCTGATGAAAAAATGGAGAGAAAAAAAAGCGTTTTTAGTGTTTAGAACACTTTCTCAAGAGAAATATTTTCTACCTAATATATTGCTTATTCTTTAGCTGGAAAAGTTAAATCTGTAAGTTTTTAAAATTATGAAAAATCTGTATCAGTCCAGATGACTAAGTGAACAAAACACAGTCAAATTATTTCTGTTTTAACTGATTGTTTGGTGGATCAAGTGAAATTCTAAAAGTAATATAGGCATGAGAAGAAGCGTTCAAATGAGAATTTTACCATTACCCCTAATAGCAAGTAAATTATATTTCCAGGTGCAAATCCTGTGAAATTTTTTTTTGTTTGGGGAAAAAAAAAAGTTGTTGGTGACAAAGCTATTAAGCTGAAGTTGTATGTAACAAACAAGCAAGAGGGATTTAGTACATGTCATAAAATCCTGTATCTGGGACCCATGACAAGGCCAATAATGTCAGAGAAATGAGAGGCAATAAAGCTATGCTTTAATTTATGATTTGCAAAACATCTGCTCGGATGAGAAGCATAAACCACGGGGCACAGGAATTAGAAAATGTGTTGTGCAAAGGCTGTAATGAAAAGGCTAAAATTTGGTGTCTTGGATCAGTGATATAAAGTGTTGAATGACTTCCAATAATTCTGTGGTATGGTCGCTCGTTTCAGCTTGCTTAAGATTGTAAGTTCCAGTGCTAAGTGGGGTTTAGGTTTGTTTTATATATAGGCTTGCTAAATTCTGTGTTTCTGCTATTTCCCTAGCATGACTGATAAATCTGGATGTTTACTCTCATTATGTGTGTTAATGCGATCGCTCAGGCAAAAGACATTTTATCTGAAAAAGAGGTATGAAGAAGAGGTTTATAGGGTAACACATAAAGCTTCGCACACACTAAAAAAAGATCAAGCACAGGATATAAACCTTATTCATGATTTCTATGACAAAACTGGCATCCACAGCAATGGTGTTGCTCCCCAGCTATTATTTTGTTCCATTGTAAGTAGGGTATCCCCTGCAAAAAGGACCATGCTAGGATTCATCCTCATCCAGGTACATGACATATTTAGAATCATAGAATCACCAAGGTTGGAAGAGACCTTTAAGATCATCAAGTCTAACCATCAACATAACACTGCCAAGTCCACCACTAACCCATGTCCCTCAGCACCACGTCTACCTGGCTTTTAAATACCTCCAGGGGTGGGGACTCCACCGCTTCCCTGGGCAGCCTCTTCCACTGCTTGATAACCCTTTTGGTGAAGACGTTTTTCCTAATATCCTATCTAAACCTCCCCTGGTGCAACTTGAGGCCATTTCCTGTTGTCTTATCACCTGTTTCTTGGGAGAAGAGACTGACCCCCACTTCTCTACACCTCCTTTCAGGCAGTTGTAGAGAGCGAGAAGGTCTCCCCTCAGCCTCCTCTTCTCCAGGCTGAACAACCCTAGTTCCCTCAGCTGCTCCTCAGGAGACTTGTGCTCCAGACCCCTCACCCCCTCCATTGCCCTTCTCTGGACACGCTCCAGCACCTCAGTGTCCTTCTTGGAGTGAGGAGACCAAAACTGAACACAGTGTTCAAGGTGGGGCCTCACCAGTGCCGAGTACAGGGGGATGATCACTGCCCTAGTCCTGCTGGCCACACCATTGCTGACACAAGCCAGGATGCTGTTGGCCTCCTTGACCACCTGGGCACACTGCTGGCCCATATTCAGCCAGCTGTGGACCAGCACCCCCAGGTCCTTTTCCACTGGGCAGGTTTCCAGCCACTCTGCCCAAAGCCTACAGCGCTGCATGGGGTTATTGTGACCCAAGTACAGGACCCGGCACATGGCCTTGGTGAACCTCATACCATTGGCCTTGGCCCATCAATCCAGCCTGTCCAGATCCCTCTGTAGGGCCATCCTACCCTCAAGTCCAAAATGTAAATGTGATTTAGAAGCAGAGCCCATCTTGGGTTGTTACCTGCTTTCCATAGCTGTATTTTATGCTCTGTTCATAGACTGGATGTGTTCTTCCAGAGTTATGTAAATGTCACTGCAAACACAATATGTATTTGCAAAGTAAAAAAATGGGGAAAAAATTTATTCTTCAGCTGAAACCTGAAAATGTTTTTTGTGTTTTGTTCTACAAAAAATAGAAATAGAGAGAAAAATAAAAATGTTGGGTGGAAACTGGATTCATTCCCCAGGTGTTAGCTGATGAGACTAAATCCTGAGTTTAGAAAAAATGTCTTTCAAAGCTTTCTGTGAAAGGAGGTTTCTAAGATCATTGATTTTCTTCTTCAGCTTTGGAGGATCATGTGTTGAGGAGATGCTTCTTATTTCCTTTTCCTTCATCCTTTCTGCTTGTTTCTGTATATTTGTATTCGTTTACTTGTGAATACAGTGCAGTTAAAGGAGAGAATCATCCAGAATTGTGAAGGTCACCTTTGAAGAGTAATTAGTCTGACAGTAATTGCTCAATTTGTGTCCGGAGTGAGAATGTTTTGAGATAAAGCACTTTCATTTTAACATTTTTCCCTCATTCTGCATTTGCTAGAGCCCCTGAAGTTACAATTTCAAGGGACGTGCTCCAGTAGCCATCCCCCAGTCTGAGGGGAAACATTCCAGAAATGGGAATGAAACAAGCCCTGCAGTTATCTTCCCCTCAGGACTTCATCTAGACTTTTGGGCTAAAAAAATCAGTCACTCATCAATTTCTATTCATCTCATTCCACCCTACATGCGACAGTGGGCTTGTGGTGGTTGTTGGGCTATGGAGGTGTTAGTTCATCCAGTCTGACCTGTTTGACCAATGTCATGGAAGGTTTTGGACAGATATAGTGTGTGGCATGGAGAGCTTCAGGAGATGAAGGACCTCTTGGTTACCGCAGCAGTTTGTTCCAGTGACAGATTGACCACATTTTTAACATTGCGTGTCTAATTCCTGCTTTGATTCTCTGACTTTTAACTTCCATCCCTCATTTATTTTCTATAGCAAACACAGACCCCCCGTAGCTCCTGCCATTTTCACCTCATGAAGGTATTTAGGTACCATGGCCTAATCATCAAGTGTCTTTTGTGAGAAATGAATAAGACCGAATGTCCTTAGTTTTTCCCTGAGAGGTATTTTTCACGTTCTTGAGTAAGACAGATATTAATGTTGAAGGCGGTACTTGCCGAATGGATGAATGACATTTTAAAATTCAGATAAGCAGGAAGGCACCTGAAATGTTGATAGAAAATGACCCACTTGTCTCAGGTGGCACAGGGGGGACTGTTATTACCGCTGCGGGTTTTGTTAATTTGAGTTGTGTTTTCATTGCTGCATAGAATCATCCATAAAGACCAAAAACCAGATACTGAACATGTAGACCTCCTGTGAGCCAACCCCATTGAGCTGAAATCATTGGTTTCCCATATTTTTGGCTCGCTGAGTGCAGGCAGCACATTAACCAAGCGTGTCAGGTGCAGCGTCTGTGCTCAGTCCCTCGTGAAATGCCTGTTGGGAAACGAGCACCAGCTCCTCCAAATGCCCCTAATGCCTCTGGCATAAAATCAGTCTTGCCGTGTTGTGAACACATGATTGTGCAGTGTAGAGGGCTTTACAGTTTATTTCTGCTTTCTCTGGAGATCTTACGACAGTATAGACAAATAGCCTTACTAATTTTGAAATGCGGTTTAACATTTTAGTGCTCAAATCTGTGATTTTAAATGTCTTTAAAAAATGTTGCTATGATTTGCACTCTGGCTATAAAACCCCAGGGAATCGGTAAGATTATCTTTCAGGTACCATTGTAGGCAAATATAGAAATAAGTCGCAGAATTCCAAGGTTTATGTTGCATTAATTTCTAATTTTTTTTTGTATTTATTTCACTTATTTTGCTTTAAAATACTAGCTATTGTAGAGATATTATACATCATGCTTAACTTTAGCTCCAGGTTACATTTAAAGTGTGACAATTTTTTAGAACTAACGTGGGATGAATACTGTCTTATTAATAGAAGTACTGTATTGTCCATATGTTCTTATAGCCCTTTCTTCAGTGAGCGGAATGTAGACAACTGAAAGTGATGCTAAAATGTCTAAAATAAACTAGATATCCATGTTCCTGAATTCCGTATTTCTTAAAGCTTTGTGTTATTAAGATGATGTTGATTTTCATAAGCCATATTATATCCTCATATTTCTATATTTTGTTTCTTCTGCCCAAAATAAATATTTCCATAATGATTCTGGCTAACACAATGAAATGGGATGGTCTTCCCCACATTTTTTATTTCTTTTGCCATTCTCGCATATTCAGACTCCAGACTAAAACACACATAACATCATTTGAAAACTTTTTATTTGAATGGTGTCAACACGTAAAAGTAGATTGTATGTAAAAAGAAACTGTATTTAAAAGATACCCCGTTCCAAGCAGATACTGGGCTCATCATCCAAATCTCAAAGAAGATGGGAAAACTTCAGGAAACACGTTCTCCATACAGCATTTCAGGTGGTATGGAAATAGGGAAGGGGTGCAAAGAACCAGCAACAGTAATATTTCCAGTTTTTCCATAACATGACAATGGACATGGCAATAAAAAAAAGGTAATAATATCAGAAGAAAATGACAGCTATGACCATAAAGATTTATCTGTAAATAGTTAAAAGGTTTTTGTTCGCTGTATTAAACTGTTGGTCAAAAAGTGATTGCTTTCCAGTTGGTACAGAACAGTTTGGTTAACAGTTAAAAAGAAGTAGCTTTGTATGAATAACTGCCAGTTCCTAGTACACCGGTCCTGCTTCACCAACATCAGTTAAGTCTCTGCTTTGTATATGCCTGAAACGGGGTGGTGCAGTGCTTGTAGCTTTTCTCTGAAATGGCTTCTGTCAGAGAAGGTTGGAGATAGATGGAGAAAAATGGAAAAAGACCCAAAGGTGATAAGAACGTTAAGATTTCTGAATACGGCTCTAAAGAGAATAGATTGCAGGGGTGAAATGTAACTCAAATCAGAGTGTCTTGTTCCACAAACAATTTACTGACTTCAGCATATAAAACACTATTAAGAGTGATTTAGGATATCTATTGGTTGACGTGTGCTCTTTCCTTATGTCAGTATACGAATTTTTGGAGACACAACATCATGTATATATTGCTTTTACAAGTCTAGAAAGGTAAACTTTTTTTTTTTTTTAAATAGAGCTAATCCTATTGGAATAGTGTCTAATTTTACCCTGTAACTAACATGTTGTACGCCTTTTACAGTAGTATGTGTGCTTATTCTTATATCTACAGTCTTGTACTTCTCGATGCTGTATTTTATGATGCAGATACCTAAACCAGAAGCAGCCATATTTTCAGAAGGTAATTGGGTCTTAAGATGCAGAGGTGAACTACTAGGCAGCTGTGAAAAGTCTGGTCTGATGCTTATCTGCATTCCCTCTGCATTTAAACATTTTGAAACTCTAGTCCGCAGTAAATTCTACTGAAATGATGGTAGAATCCAGCAGCAAAAGTCACAGAAGGGCAAAGAGGAATATTTCTAAAAACAGCCAATTCATCAAGATTTTATTAATTAAATTTTTCAGGAAAGATTTGCCCTCCTGAAATAAAGAGATATTTGATAAGTGTAGTATAGTCTGCATTTATGACGTTATTCTTATTCTTGCACATTGAGTAGGTGGATAATTAATGACTACGCATTTTTACTAGTTTCCTTCATTAGGAGTGAGGTGGTTAGAACTGGTCTCGCCCCGTTTCACCCATGGTTTGGAGGGGCCTGGAGGAGGATGAGCTTCTCCTGAGGAATCGCCGCTACAGCTTGAGGAACTTGCACTGTTTTACATCCACAGGTATAACAAAAAAGTTCATTTTTCTAGTCACTGATCTTATAGCAGAATGAGGGAGGATGGAGGCACTAAGAGCACAATGTAGTGTAATCATTCACGTCAAGGGGAATTTGAATTTCACTGAGCACAGATCCAGCCCTAAGAGCTGCATGCCAAGTGCGTTGAAATCATTGGTAATATTTTTGAATCTGTGTATTTGTATAAAGCCCTCAGGCCCAAGCAAATAGATTACATTTAAATATTCTTATTATCTAACATTTCTCCTTTTCTTCTTATCATTTCTTCTCCCACCCTCTCCTATTCATTTTTTTTTTCCTTTTGTCTTCTATTCAAAAGAGAATATGACCAAGGAGAATAGTACATTTTTGTAAGGTTATATTTACAGTAGACTGCAAAGAAAGAAGTCCTCATTATTAGTGAAAACAATTCCACATCATTTCCAGAGATCACAAAAATATTATTTTTAGCTGAGGCAGTCTTAGCCAGATCTGTAGTTTATGTACCTCTAAGTTAAAAACCACTCAGTTTAAAGGACTAAGAAATATTAAGTGCTGCTGATGAGGAGCGGGGCAGAGTTATCCTGGTCTGTGTGCACAGATACCCCCTTCCTGCCCCGTAGGTATGTGTCAGTAGATAATTATATAAAAAGGGAAAGACTGTGGGATAATGGTCCCCTTACATACGTGTGTATGTGCTTATATTTAGGCCTGTGTACCTACAGCCATGAGCTCAGTAACCTGACGGACACATCTGCGATTCCTCTTCCGTAACTTCCATGAAGACACCAGTTCTCGTGGAGCTGGCAGGGAAGGGTTGGGACCCCGAGGCGGGGAGAGGTTGTACCTGTAAATATCACCCCAACCTTTATTTTTATGTGGATATAGGGAAATTATCTCCTGATTTTCTATGTTTCCTTCCCGTGAGGTTGCCAGAGGTTGCTGTCAGAACCTGGACCGTGTGCCTCACGGCTGTCAATGAAAAAGGCAGTTCCTGTGTTTCTCGTGATTCCAGCTGCTGTGATGAAGGCTACACACCTCCTCTTTGCTGCCAGTATATTGAAAAAGAAGCCACAGGAGGGCATTTTTTAAATCCACTGATTGTGACATTTGTGTCAGCTCATAGCACGAGCTAACAGGTGTAATTTAGTGCAGCCTTCAAGCAGCGCCGTGCGGCACTGGACCACCAAAACATGCAAAACCCATGCCAATGGTGAAATTACTTTTCTGGTATTTTCCTTGAATGTACCTCATCAGGAGATAGCTTATTACCTTTTCATTTACTACTTTTATTCCACCCCCCCTGCAACTGACAAATTATCTTATTTGCTTTAACTGAAAAAAAGTAGTTCTGATAATTTTGAAGCATTCAGTTGTTTGGGATTTTTTGCTATTACCTTTGATCTGCCATTTTCCTAATTAGCTTGAATTTTGAAGGGCAAGGTTGCTTTGAAATGGGAAATCCTATTTTAATTTTGAAAATACCAAAATAAGAAATTCTGATAATTTTGCCACCTTAAGAAAAACTCAGAGTTTTAGAGCTTGTTGAAACTTATCTCTTTCTGCAGACAGTTTGGGTTTTCAGGTATTAGTAACTTTTTGTGCAAAAAAGGGATTTTTTTCTAAAACTAAGTTCCAGACTGGTGGCTTCTTTTTTCCTGCTGAAGTGACACACTATGAAGTTTCAGTGAAGGATCTCAAATAGTGTCTTCAAGGCAAGTGGAGTTCAGAGTTTTAGCAGAGTCCAACTTCAAAACAAGGCAGTCACTTTACATTTTTTTCCTACAATTTCCATATAGTTATCTGCTTTTCTTTGTTCTCAAACATCCAATGTACTTTTCTCTTCAACACTCTCATCAGATTGCTTTGCTAAAAGAACTGAATAAAATATAGATTTATTTTTGAATAAAAAATACTTTCTCTAATTGGTGCTGCTACAGAAAGACCCAGGCTTATTAGCATATAATTGCGTTTTGAAAAGCTGAAGTGCCCTATCAATTGGGAACAAATTTAACAAAGAGGAGGACAGACACATTAGCTAAATGAAGGAGCCTAATTTAAAACAGGGAAATAAATATACCCAAACCAAAGTACTGCTGTTCTTTAAATTTGGTAGGAAATACACCCGTAACAAACACAAAATATTTCAAGGAAAAAGTACTGCCGAGGAGCACCGGCTGCATCGTATCAAGACTCTATATCATCGTTGCACATCTATTTAGAACAAATAGTATGTTTCCCAGAAAACATAGGCTTCATAAATTTTCTTTTTAAAAACAAAATGTACTTGACCGCCGTTGCTATGAAATATCTACTTCTCTGGCTGCTTAACAGGCACAAAGTGTGTCTGTCCTCACACTGCCGCAATCGTTGAAGCTGTTGTTACTGGCTCTGTTGGAAGCGTTACCAGGAGTTCTCCTGGGGGCCAGGGAAGCGGCTCCCACCGCAGTGTGCAGTGGCACCTGGAGCCCAGGGTCCCTGGGGAGTACATCCTGTGGAATCAGTCACAGCTAGAGAAAAAAAAGCCCCTAGTCATCTTATCTGCTGGTATAAATCAATTGGGAACCTGTTGAAATCAATAGGGTAATACTAATGGAAAAATGGTGAGACAAGCTTTAAAATTAAACTGTATGGCCAAGATAAATGTGCCTCGAAACCTTGGGCTTTTGCCAGCCAGTGTCTGAAAGATACTGTAGAGTTATCCTATCCGTCCAGAAAGATGAAATACCTGAGTATTTTCCCTACAGAACAACACATCCCTGAATGCTACCCATACCAATTAATCATCGTCTTAAAACAGGGTAAACCATCTCCACCACAGTGTTTTATGAAAAGCTCTCCTTCCACATCTGAGCTATGGTAGGTGAGGAGATATATATATAAAATATATCCTCTCATAGATACATTTATTTGTGTGTATGTGTGTGTGTATGAAAGTCTTAAGGAAAACTTTTCAGACAGTGACTGAAGTCGTCTGGTTTTGTAATTCATCATACAGGCAAGCATAGCACAGAAAAACTGAGTATTTCCTTTCGATATACAAGTTAATTTTCTTTGGTCCTATTAATAGGACCAATATTTTAAATGTTTGCTTTCCAGGCGTGTCCGAGAAATCAAATATTACTGACAGAAATGGTGAGAAGCAAAATTCAAACGAGTCCATAGGACTATGGATGAGGTGCAGAGCAAGGTTCGGTGACTTTTGGACAGATACAGTTTGAGGTTGCCTTTGATATCAGTAATTCAGTGGCTCGTGTCACGTGTGGGACTGGAGAGGGTAACCACACTTTTCCCTTCTGGTTGTGAACCTCCCTGTATTTCTGAGCCATGCGTATGCGCACGGAGTCTCATGCAAGGTTTCCTGAGCACCGACCACTGGTCAGACGTTGTGAATTGTTCTCCCGGCGCGTATTTGTATACGTGAAGCTGATGGATGAACTGGGGCTAAGATCTGCTGAGCCTGCGCGAGGTGCCGAATCAGTCCTGGCTGCCCTGTTGGTTTCCTCTGAGGAGCAGGCTTTGCGCTCTGGTAACGCAACTTTTTACTGGAAACCAAGCCAGGCTTGAACGTTTTGATAATACGGATTTTTTTTATCGTTGTTGCTTTTATTTTTATTATTAAATTTTATTTTATTTTGCTCCTGGCAAGATTCGGAGGATGCAAATTCCCAGGAACAGAAGCTGAAAGAAGTGCCTTCCTTCCTGCACCTCTGCGCGCCGCTGCTCCCACCAAGTGCTGGGACTCAGCCCAAGCGCTCTGCACCCAGAGGGTTCCTCCTGCAGACCCCTCACAAAGCCAAACCAGGTACGAGATGCTCTCCTCTCTCCCTGTCAGCAAATCCTCTGTTTCTACAGGACGCTGTGTATCGTTTCAGTTAAGGTTCATCCAGGTAATTTTTTTTGATATTTACTATTTTTAAGAGTCCTTCAGAATAGTTTTTCTTTAGCTGCTTTCTCATAACATCTGGAAACTTGAAAATTCAAGCTCATTTCTTAGTTATTCTCTCTCTGGCCTGGAAATAGGAGCAAGGAGGGGAAGGAGACCTTTTTAATGCACTTAAGTATGTCATTTTCTGGTGTTTTCAAGCCTACAATATCCAGTTTGCCCCTGTGTATGTCCTGATCTCCCACATGAAACACAGGCACGTGTTTGTTGTGGGCAGCATTTCTACCAGCCAGATGCCCCCTCTGTGAAACAAAGTTTGAAGGGAATTTTCCACTGCTGCTATAGCAATGGCAAAAGACGTCCTTCACATAACCAAGAACCGAGACGTCTCATCTGTCATTTTTATTTTACACTCAGCTAAGAAGGGGTTCAAGTGTGAAACTTGGGTTCCAGTAAATCTCTTGAGAAGTTCCCTTTGATTTCTTTTTGGTCAGGATTGCATCCAAAATGTTTTTCCACAGCCAGGAAACTTGTTTTTTACCAGTCTTCAGATTTCCCCCATTCCTAAGAAAAAAGTGCATCCATTTGCTCAGAAGGGTGAGTTAGCTGCTGTTTCTAGCCCTGATATCCAGGTCTTGTGGGAAGAGTTTTTAATTTTGTTGTATTAAAGTGATTTAATTAAAAAAGTTAACTCAAAAACTGATTTCTGATTCATCTTCTGTGTCCAAAAAAAAGTCTCTAA
The DNA here is from genome assembly GCA_013398295.1 of Chionis minor. Classification (NCBI taxonomy): domain Eukaryota; kingdom Metazoa; phylum Chordata; class Aves; order Charadriiformes; family Chionidae; genus Chionis; species Chionis minor. The sequence goes on along the minus strand of VZSF01003594.1, from coordinate 346,275 downwards.
AATTATCTAAAAGTAGAGATAATTGCCTTCTGCCTTTCCAGTTCCTGATTCATTAAAAGAATTGATTGACTTTGAGTGGCTGCAAAGCTGACAGCATGTAGTCTATTAATGGATTAACTCTAAAAAGGTCCTGCCCTCTGCTAAATAACTACTGCTGCCACTCAATGGGACCTGTGGCCATGTCACCAGGAGCGAAAAGAGACTCTGGCAGAACAAACGCCAAGTGAGCTCAGCGTTGTGGTCTGCAAATTCAATTATTCCTTATAAATGATGCAGAGTCAACGAGCTAAAATCTTCCTGGACTAACCCTGTTACTGTGTTCGTGGTGCTGGTGCTTTTGCTACACAGGTATTGTGAGTACCATTCTACACGCTTGCGCTATTGTATTTTTTGCACGATGTCTTAACCCAGTAAAAAATAAGAAAATCTAATCACTTTTGGAAACCCACTCCCAAGACTGATTCCCAGGGGACAGGAAGGGAGCGCTGACTGCTTTGGTCACCTCGGAAGAGCTCGTGCTGGTATCTGTGGGGGTGTTTGTAGAGCTGACCCACAAGGAAAGCTGCCATACAGGTTTTTTCCAAGGTACCCACCATATGATCTGCAAAAAGGACCTCCAAAGGTCCTCTTCGCTTCCAAAGCAAATGATTTCTGCTCACTGTGATTTTGGAAGCTCAGTCCTTGAAAATACACTTAAATAATATTGCATCAGCATCACTCCGGCAAGTGCCATTAGGGTAGAGTACCATGACTAGTAAGAGCTACAAGGAATTAGCATAACAGTTTCTCTTTGCTTTTTTTTTTTTTTTTCTTTTTCTTTTTCTTTTTTTTTTTTTTTGATAAAGAAAATAAAGGTTAACAAGCTTCCAGATGCTGCAAACTTTAGGAAGTATGCAGACAGATACAGAATGCTTTGAACTTCTGTAAAAGTAGGCTGTTAAAGTCAGTGTCTGTTATAAATTTATTCTACTGTGGTGGCTGTGAATGTCCAAAGCTAGACTTGGCTCAGATTTATGCGTAGTCATACATTATGTATCAGCCATAAAAAAAAAAAAAAAAAAAAAAAGGCTTTATGATATAGCACTAAATTTTTAGAAAATAAAAATTCTGCTGAAAAAGGAGCTGTGCAACATTAAAAATGCTCAGCTTGTGATCAACACCTACTCCTTCTCTCAGCTGTCTTTTATGCATTTCGGTTTAGACTCACACTGGTATGGGTTGTCAAATTTACATTTCATGGCGGAGTCAAAAGTCAACTCCAAAAGCTGTGGATTTAACATTTCATTATGAAGCAGTTAGAAAAAACCAAGAAATGTAGGATTTCAGTCTTATTAAGTTGAAAGACTAGAATCAGCTATTTGGAAAAGGTGGATTGATTGGACTCTGTTGCAGAGACATTCAGCACTCGGAATTTCCCACTCCGTGAACATCTGTGGTACTTGGGTGTCATTTCTGACAAAGATGTTTCATTTCAACTAAATGTTTAATAACATTTTCATTTTAAAGTTACTTATTGATAATGTCATTCAAATAGCCTAAACAGAAACATTTCAAGTCGATCCATACTTGGATCAGATATTTAAGCATGAATAAAACCAAGACTAGTAATTTTGAACATTATGGCAGAACTCAAAGCTGTAATGAGGTTCTGCAAGGGAAAAGTGCTTCTACTGCTGGATGTTTTGCTTTGGCTTAGAATACCTAAGAATAAATCAGAGCTATAGGTCAGGTTTGACAGCACTAAAATTTAATTAAATTGTGTAATTTTCTTTTCAAATTACAGAAAGCCCCATAAATTGGGTAATTGTAAAAAGTTTCCACCATGTTGATTAGAAATCTAAACACACAAAGGAATTTATATTAAGCTGAAAGCAGAAAACTAGAGAATGGTGGCAGAATAGCAAATGTGAAATATTTCAAGTTAGGGATTGAGACGCGTGAGACCCAGCACGTCGCAGGACGCCATGGCTGTCGTCCACTGTTGCAATCGCTTCTGCAGTGGCTTGAATCTGCTTGGCAAGACTGGATAATAAGTTCTTTTGCTGTAAATCACAGAATCTCCGGTGCTGGCAAGGCCCTCTGGAGATCATCCGGTCCAGCCCCCTGCCAGAGCAGGGTCACCCACAGCAGGTGGCACAGGATGGCGTCCAGGCGGGTTGGGAATGTCTCCAAAGTTGGAGACTCCACCACCTCTCTGGGCAGCCTGTGCCAGGGCTCTGCCACCCTCAAAGTCAAGAAGTTCCTCCTCATGTTCAGATGGAACTTCCCATGTTCAAGTTTGTACCCGTCACCTGTTGTCCTATCACTGGGCACCACTGACAAAAGCCTGGCCCCCTCCTCCCAGCCCCGTCCCTTTAAGTATTTATAAGCACTGGAAAGATCCTCCCCCAGTCTTCTTTTCTGCGGGCTAAAAAGACCCAACTCCCTCAGCCTTTCCTCATATGAAAGATGTTCCAGCCACCTAACCATCTTTGTAGCCCTTTGTGGTCCCCTCTCCAGCAGTTCCCTGTCCTTCTTGAGCTGGGGAGCCGGTAACTGGACACAGCAAATCAATGTGAAAACCTGAAATAAACTTCAGCTTTATTCTAGAAATAAGCACCAAAAGCCTCACCTTCTTGGATTTCTGATGTTGCACGAATTGGAACACTGTGGCTAGTAGTTCTTTGGAAAAGTCGGTAAATCGACACATCAGTGGTTTTCACAACCTAAATGGAACAATCCCTGAAGTTACAGAGCTTCTCGGAAATCACAGAAGGTGCGCGGAGACGGCTGAGCCGCTGCTTCTCTTCTCTGAGCATTTCTGTCATTTAGTGTTTTTAAGACTGCATGGCTCTCTTGTGTTGGTAAACAGCCATCTGTTCTTATGAAAAAAAGTGGTGTTAGACTGCTAGAAAGTGAGTGTACCGTCCACTTCAACTGTCTGTCTGTCTAATATATTTTTTAGGTCAGACGAGTACCGCTTTGGCTGTCAGACTGCATAACGTCGGCTCTTTAAAGCATTAAGCTGAGGAATAACAGTATGCAGCTCTTCAAAGTGAGGAATACGTTGGTTTGAAAGTGAATTTCTATGTCTACATTAAGCTGTGTCTTTTGGGGAGAAGGGCTGTTTCCCAAGTGTTTCCTGAATTACAACCACTTGCAGAAATTCCTAGGAGAGGTGTGAATGTCAACAGTGTGGATGCTGAGGATCTGAACGCGTGTGACTTGGTTTTGGGGCACTATAGACCCAAATAGTATCTGAACGGTAGGCCAGGATTTTCTCAATCCTAAAAGCACTTAGAAATATTAACCAGTCCAGCAACTCTATAATATTATTTGTTCCATTTATACAGGGAAAAAGAAAACTTAAATTGGCTTGCTTAAGGTGACATTTCTTAAATATTCTAGTGGCTTTTCTTACAAAGATGTATTTGTCTTTTATGTCTCAGTGTTTTTTCACCTGCTTGCTCATTCAGAGGTACACAGAGGTAAGATTACAGCCCTGGTGGCAATGGTTTGCCTAACTTTTTTTTTTTTCCTAACTTTTTCTAGCTGTGAAAACATTAAAGAATAGAGAAAAAAAAATGAAATTTTGGACTTATTGCTTCCCCAAGGGAAAACATTCACTTAAAAAAACGTGGAACTAAAACAGCTGGAATGAAAAATTGTTTTGAAAAAAAATCAAAATGTTTCCGTTGACATCTTAGAGTGGGTGTTTCTCTTTGGAAAACGCTTCAGTGATAAAAATATTTCAGTTCCAATGCTAGGTTTTATTTTGTCTCCACAAACGCGCCAGCTGCCCTCACTGAAATTCTCTGGACATCGTTGGACTGTCCTTAAAGAACATCAGTCACAGTCCTGTGGCCTGCCGTTGTGTAGTCATTCCAGGACATGCGCTCCTCTGGATGACTGGGAAATCCAGGTCGGAGCTGGATCAGGCATGGGTGTGCGCCTGCGTTCCTTCCAGGCACAGGAAAAAATACATTTTTTAAATTATTTACATTACATTATTTACACCTATATGAACATAGGAAAACGAGTGGGTGCAGTACGACTATGAATGCCTGATCCAGCACAAAGCCTGCCTTTAAAAAGTTAACTTTTTTTGGAACAGGTTGGAACACAAAGATCAGCACTTTATATCATCTTGTTTTGACGATTTAGATTTGGTAGTAAAGCTTAAATCCGTTTTTATGGACTCATCAACCTCAGCCTGAGTATCTGATAACATCCAGGCAGCTTAAACAGATCTGCCAGATTTGTTTTGTCCTCACTTAATTTTGAGAGGAAGACCAGGGCCCGCACGAAAGTGTGATAAGCTCTCTCACTGGAAGAAATTTTGGGTTGTTCATCTGTTCTGCGTTGGGTTGATTGCTTACACTGTGCATGAGCCCTGGGCACTTGAGACCATAGAAAATAGTTCAGAGGCTCTGGTGAACATCTGCACTTTAGGCTACCTGTCTGAAATTAATCTTTCTGGGTTTTATCGCTCTTCCATGAAGAGGCCGTGCCCTTGCGTCTTCCTCTTGCATACTTAACATCTATGCTGCTTTTAGATCAATTAACAAAAAATGAGATAAGCATATTAGACCAATTTATCCATCCCTCATATCTGCAGAACAGCTATGCAGTGCTGCACGTTGATAACACTGGGAGGGTCTAAAGCATTGTTTGTATTTATGTCCCACTGGACTTTAATATGAGTGGTATTGGCTAATGATGTGTTTTATTATTAAGAAGACTTCAAGCAGTTTATTACAGTAATGTCATGAAAAAGGAAAGAAGAAAATAACCCTATAATGTTATACGTGGAAGTGTCTTTTCATGGAAAAGGTCTAGAAATTTTCTACCCTCTTCGTTTTACAAAAAGGAAAGTTATGTCGGATTTGTGATTGTCTAGAAATTTACACTAATGAAAATAAAACTGTAAAAATTATATTTCTCATACGTTCTTATTGGAAACCTTTACTTGATTCCTGTAGATGTTGGAAAGTTACACCAGAGAGCAATTACGGTATTGTTTAGTGCTTGGATATAATTAATTTTTACAAAATATGGCTTTCTCAGTCTTTTCATTGGTGTGACAAATTTACATTGCTTTTTTCGTACCCTGTATATTGCAGCTCACATAATTACCGTTCCTCCTGCTGGGCAATTAGTGGGAAGGAGTCCCCAAATTAAACTAAACAGAAGTCTATGGTTGCCCATGAATTCTGCCATATTTCTGCAGTTCACACTAAAGCGACGCCTTTCATGAGGAGAGCAAATCCTTACATATCCTTAACATCAAAACTGTGGGCTTCATTTTTAAGAGTTGCATTAGTATATTTTTTTAAAAAACTAATGAATTGTTCAGACTTTGCACATACTGTTAGCAGCAGTATACATACACTGCACAAAGATCATGTTTATGCCTTGTGTACATACACTACGCAGTTTCATGTTGTCATGGTTGTGGCGTTTTTCCACAATTGTGTGGAGGGCTGAGAGTTTTCCAAGGTTAAGAGCTGCGTCCTCTGCTGTTAGTGAGGAATCAGACTCCAGGCACTCCGTGTAGGTTAGATCGCTGTGCAACATAGTGCAAGGATGTGATAAGCCAGAACTGCCCAAAAAGCGGTGCCAGACTGCTCAATCTCAGTCTCCCACTCCGCCTGCCTTGTCCCTGCTCGAGCGGAGACCCGGCTGTTTGCTGCCAGGGCACGGCTGACGCTGATGGACAAGACCATGCAGAGCAAGGCTGTCAAAATGGATTTGCTGTGCCCAGGCGCAGGATTTTGTACCACTTCTGTGGTAGTTCAGAACCATCGCTCTGAATTCCTTGGTTCCTGCAGACTGCTTCAAACAGATTTCACGTGATTCAGCCTGACACACGGGCACGGGAAGAGTGGCAGCCTCTCGGCTTCCCAAAATGACCCTGCTGGGGGCAAATCTAAAGCTTCTAGATAAGTCACTGAAACGCAGTAGGTGACTTTTCTTTTCTTAGCACTGACGCATCCAAATAGAAGATAGAAACAAGCAAGTAAGAGACAGAAAATTATTTTTATTGCCAGAGATGTTCTCTTGTCCTTCCCTTTTTTCTTCTGGTTTATATTAATAAAATTGCTATTTGTTTTTACCATTTCAGATTTGCCTTTTTTCCTCAACCTGATTTAACCTGATTTGACTCCAACTAACAATATGTTGTCCATGAAGAAAATTTTCTAATAGGTCTGGAGTTACAATAATGAGTATACAGAGGAAGAAAAAACTCACTAGGCTTAAAATATAAATGCATAAATTTGGTAAACTTTTTACCAACTAAAACTACCTCTTTATAATCTAATGGGCTGTTCAATTTGTTACTTACCCGAATTCCCTAAACAATATTGGAGATTGGACTCGCTGCTTTTTTTTTTTTTATCCAGAGATTTCATATATCTTGAATGGTTTTACATCCTGTACTGTACAAAAATAAATGCACTTGTTAGATAAAAATAGGTACAGAATTCCATTTTAATTTACCTCTTTAAAAAGCTTGTATATTCTTCCCATGTTTACCTTTTAGCTTTACAGTTCTGTTTTTCACAGTTTACTGTCTGGTACTTCACTGAGCATTTAGCGGAATGAACTTTATGGATGCATAAAAGCAAAGCTAGACTATTTCTTTTGGACTGGTTATCTAAATAGGAGCTGGTATCTCCTAGAAAATTTCAAAAACTTATATTTAAAAACACATCTGTGAATATCTTTGTAAAATTTATTATATTCTTGTATGCTCTCAGTTTCATGATGTGTGGAGAAACACAGGTTTTCTTTTGCTTTACTGTGTGTCTCTTTTCTACCTGAAAGCCTGATCCCTGTTTGAGGTACTTAGTTTCCATGATGGTATCCCAGATGGGGAATAATTTTAAGGTAAGGTGTGCATTTTGGAGAAAAGGTGAACTCCACAGTCCAAACTTGATTCTTCAGTCATTTAAGCCCAAAAAGATGTATTAAAACCCTGGACTATTTTAAGGTAGTAGCTAGAGCTCCCAAGCCCCTGGTTGTCTCTCTTTTCCTGCCTTCCTGGAAAGACTTTGGCATCTCTGTCTTATGACTCAACCCATCTTGGGTATAAATTTAAGGTCTGCTTTAGGCTTTGTTAAAGCCAAACTGTTATTTTAAAATTAAAGTTGTTGACTGATACTTGCTTTTGTAAGACTCATGTATTTCACATTTATTTCAGTGCAAACCCTTGTATGAAAGTAAATTTATAAGGTTTAATTTTTCACTTATAGTATACTGACTTTGGCTTTTGCTCTTTCTGGGAGTTAGAGAACATGGTGCCGAGATTCAGGAATATCCATCTGCAAGGGGAAGTGGCTGTTACAGAAATTTGGTGTAAGGAGCCTTGGAATATGCTGATTAAAACCCGTTGTAGATGTTTATTGTTTCTTCTCCACTTGCTTTAACTCTAAGCCTGGAGTTAGCAGCCCCGCTGCCTCGGGGACACGCACACCTGTCTTCCTGCCTCAGAGGGGCTTTTCTTTGTGGTGCTGGGTGTCTCAAGCAGTGATTAGAGGGAATGTGCGTGTTTTCATTTAATCCCCCTTGAAGACCTCTGATGCGGGGGAAATCAGGATTTATCCACTTCACAGTGAAATACTGGGGAACATAAAATGCAATAGTCAGCACAACATGTAGCGATTGTCAAAAAAAAAAAAAAAGCTAAATATTCTTCTTGATCTTGAAGAGGAGGGAAGAGGGACTCGAGCGAGGTGATACCAAACCTGGGGCCACCTCGCCTGGTCCCCTGAGCCGTGCGGTGTGTGACAGCAGGAAAGTCTGAGGATGGTCTGGGCAGCGTGTGCTGTTTGGCAGAGTGAGCCCTGAATTATCGGAAGGCAGCTCCTTTGAAATTGCCTTATTATAATAGGAAATTAGCTTGTTATTTCACTAACTCTCTCTGACAAAGTACTTTGTCTAATGAAAAGGATATGCTTTCTCAGTTACAGGGAAAATATTAATAACTGTAATTGGCACTTATTAGCAATTTTACAAGATGCTGAGCACATAAGTACACTTTCTAAGTTTTAACAGCCTATAAAAAAGAACAGCAGTAAAGATAATAAGATCGCTACTAATCGTTTTCTGGTTGGAAAACAAGATTTTTACAGAAATAGCTGAGCATTTCACATATGGTTGTACAGTGATACGGAATGAGATCAATGGCATTGGTATTTCCAGGACAGAAAGAGAATGAGCGGAGTTATCTGATATAACTAAAAATTCTCCCGTTTAAGTCTTTCTGCACCCTCACGTGACTCAAAGCTGGGACTTGACTCTTGCCCCTCCAGGTTGCCTGGAGATGCGTGCACCTACTGCATGTAGACGAGGTATGATCTTTTTAAAAGCAATTTGGCACACATTTTGCATGAACACTGGTTTGCAGGCTGACTCCTTCAATGGAGTTTTTTGTTATTTGGGGAAATTCTGGTTTTATTTTGCACTACCAGGTGCCTATTTCTTAATGACGATTCTGTAACGTGGCTTTGCACCCAAAGCTTAACTTTTTTAAAAAACTCTTTTATGATTTGGATAAGAATTTTCCTTTTAATGTCCAAATGTCTAATTTCTAATTAATCTATATGGTTTTGTATTGAAAAAAGAGGATGTGCTAATAGGTGTATGTATATATATACACTATATTTATACCTGTATCATAATATCAAGCTCTACAGAAGGATATCTTCAGTGGATGAATAGATTCCAACATAGGTCTTTCACAAGTGGATATTCCTTTGCAGTAACACCAGGCATGGAAAATTTCTCTGGAAAGTTATGAGCATGAGAAAGAAAGTGTTGTAATAGACACTAAACTGTGCCTCACACATATCTACTGCCAGTGAAAGCTGTATATCTCCTGTTATGATCTACGATGGTTCAGACCCCTCAATGGATCCCTTATGGCCCATCAGACACAATATTTATGTACACAAAGTTTTGTGGTCCTTTTAAACTGGTATGTCCTTGGATCTGATATAGCACTTTGTTACCTCTCCGAGTCATGTTGGAAGAATTGTTTCATTCAGAGCATTTTGAATAGAGTACGTAAGTACAATCCTTTACGGTCCTTGAGAACTGATAATGTGGGAAAGGATACTTTATGTCAAAATGTTATGGCTGTATTATCGTTATAGAAAAATATATTTTCCAACATTGGTTCAAGTAGAAGAACATTTCAGGAAATGTACTTACTCAATCAGATGAATAATTTATTTTGTACTGGCAGTGTTGCATTAACATAGGGAATTTCAAAGGGGCATAAAGGAGGTAGGCAAGCAGTCAATGAGAGCTGAGTGCCTAATGAATTTAGCCATTCAAATGTCCAAAAGAATATTAATGGATTACTTATGAAAATCAGCAGCGCTAGTTGTACAGATTGATAATAAATTCTGTTTCATTACAGTGACCGGTATTTTAAGATTTAAAACTGAAACTGATTAAATCAAGTAAAATATGAATGTGAATTGTCCTTATGTGGATGGATACACCTTACTATATTAAATTTGGATTTTATATTTGCTCCACACTTTATTTTGCAGCTCATTTTTTATGACTGTCCATTCCTTCCACATCACAGATTATAAATTCAGCTGTATTTTAGTTCATGGTAGGATTTGGATGCAATGGAGGGGTGGTGGTAAATTTTTTTCTCTTTTTTTCCCATTTTCCTGTGTCAGTATTTTGTACAAGGTCAATAACAAGCTTCAGTGTGTTTACAATTACCAAGAGGATGGGATTTGTTATTGTGCACAGACAAATGTGCTGATGCTTCCATTATTTATGGATAGGAGATAAAAATCGTGCAACGTACTGAGACAAAAGTAAGGTGTATGTTTTATATCTATATTTTTGATGAGTTCTCTTAATAGACATTGGGCAATGCATGGCTCTGTGACTATGTAATGTAAATTTTTCTTTGTAGTAAAGCTGTCAAAGCTTTGTGGGGTTTTTTTATGACTCACGTTTATGCAACTTGGAAGTAAACATCTCACTTCCTATAGTATTTAAAACCAGAACTGATTGTTTTGAACCATCTGCAGTCTAAAAGGGTATGTGAAAATAGGACAAATATATTCCCTTAATACTGAGGACATTTTTAGGAAACTTTTGCTATGAGAATTGAATCTGTTATTAAAAGAAAGGCCACAATTTATTTTAAAAAGTCCCTGAAATGTCCTTAAAATCAAGATTGCAGTGGTCCTTGATTTGGCTGGCAGTGCTTAACTGCATAATGAGCGTTTGGGAAGGGCTCTTGGTGACTCCCGTTGTGCCTGGGGAAGAGGGGCTAGGAGAAGAGCAGAATCCAGTATTGTGTGCCGTTTCAGAGCATCCACACCAGAAAAGGATGCGAAACAGCTGTGACTTGGGTCTCAATCACCTCCTTTCCCTGCTGTGACCAAGTGGGATCAATCTCTCCTATCTCCTGCAGCAGATTCCTGTCGTTTGGGGTTTCACAAGTCTGTATCACATCAGTGCTTGTCTGTTGGGTAATCTCAGTGCCCTGTGATGAAACAGAAAAAGCCCAATTTCTACTGTTTAGAAATGGGGTTTATTCCAATCAGATTGGATACTGATATTGAGTATTGATGCAATAGACCTTTTCCTTGCCTTGATCCATCCCATATGATGCGGTTACTTTATTTTTCAATGCCCACTGTTTTCAGCTGGCTGTTAAACTAGTTTGACAGTTTTGTCTCCACTAATCTGTAACACCTAGAAATGCCACTGCAACAGGCGTAAATAACGGGGCAGTATCTTTACCTCCTCTTTGTAGGCTGGTTTTACAGTCATATCTAAAGCTTAGAAAGAGTCATTATAGAAAATAACCCTTTACAATTGGTGAAATGGGAGGGATTTTTTCCAGGACAAACTCAGAGCACCTGTCTTAGATTTGCATTTTGAATTGCTCTTGGGGGAGTCTCCCTCCCTTTTCTGTGAACTCGGGAAACAGTGAGTCCTGTGTCTCCTGTACATCATTGTGGTCAGAATTTGGGAGGTATGAATCCTTTTTTTGTGCGTCTGTATGATGAACAATTGTCCTTTGATCTGCAGCTTGTAAAGTGGTAAAGAGTGGAAGATTTATTTTGCTGTGATTGCACCGTTGGGTGATGTTACTTGAATATAGATCTTTCCCTGGATCAAGGATTTGTTACTGTACATTTCTCCAGTTGCTGATTAGATCCAAGCAATACTATTCTTTTTGTCTTGATATGCAAAGGTAGAATCCAAATTGTTTAAATTTTTTCCTTGAGAATTTATTTTGTACTGTATATTAACATCCTATTTTAGATGAAAAATTTTAAAGCGTCATCTTATTGAGTCTTGCTTTCTGTTAAATTCACGACACCTTACTTTATTCGTTCTCTACCTTACCTGAATAATGAAAATTAGACTGACGGCCAGAATCATACAAAATCTCTGTTAGACTGTAAACCATTCTTGAATGTTATCTCTCATAGTGCAAGGTGGAAAGGAAGAAGACATCTTTCTTAAGGTAGGGAGAACATTTCTAGAGTTGAGCAGTGGCCTTTATTGAGAGGTGGACGTGTTTTCTGTAGTTATTTTAAAGATCTTGAGAATAGCAGCATTTTTATAATCAGATAATAGTTGTGTGTGTTGTCTAGATCAAGGCTGTTTATATGCTTTTTTTTTTCCCCTCTGGTGCCACTGCTAGACATAGACAGTAATTATATTTCGTTTAATACTGAAGAGCTATTTAAAGTTTCATCCCCATCTCCTGTGCTTCAGGTCTACTTCAACTGCTAAATAGGTTATGCAGGAGGGATAGCATAGTTTCCTGGTTACATACTCAGCATTGTATTGTGAACATATAAATGGTTCCTGAAAGCATTTATGACCACGTACCTATCCTTCCAGACCAGAAAACAATGAACATTTAAATACTCTATTTATAATTTCTACATTGTTCTGATGTTTGTTTGGGTTTAGTTGAGCTATGATGGGGATTCTTTAGCTAGGTTGCCCTCAGAACAACCCCAGAATAAAGGTTTGCTAAGGGAACAGGTCACCCAGAGAGGTGGTCGATGCCCCATCCCTGGAAACACTCAAGGTCAGGTGGGACGGGGCTCTGAGCAACCTGATCTGGTTGAAGATGTCCCTGCTAATGGCAGGGGGGGTTGGACTAGATGGCCTTTAAAGGTCTCTTCCAACCCAAACTGTTCTATGATTGTAAATGTTTATTTCCAGTAAATTTTTATATTCATCTCAGTGCATCTAGGATAGGGATTCACTTGTGTAAGGGGAAATAGTTAATGCCAATTTAAGTTCTGGGTGAAGCTCAAGGACCTTGTTAGCCATTGTCAAGACTCGAGTGAGTTGGCGAACCCACGTGAGCTAAAAGGGAGAAAAAGGTTTGGATGAGAAGGTTGATGTGTTCCAGCCCAGTGGCAAAGCTTGGTGAGCTGAGCATGACTCACACCTCAAGGGTGGTCCCAGGGCAGAAGGAACTTGTCCTGCAGGAGGGAGGAGGCACAGGGAGGGTGGTGGTGCCAAGTCTCTGCTGCTTGCAAGGCACACTTGAAGTTGAAAGTCATGTCCAACCTACGGTGTTGGCTGAGGTACGTTTTCCTTGTATTTATAACCCACGAAATCATTACACCTTTATTATCAGGACTTCAGTAATGTATCTGGAAAACTGATGTTATTGCACTCCACTTTCCCTTCATCCAGGAGGGCATCAGGCACACGCTTCCTTGCAGGAGTCACCACCAGTCGTGTTGCACAGTGAGACACTTAATTCTACCTTGTGTGAATATGATTACAGTGAGGCTTCTGTGTTCTTTGGGGGGGGTTTTGTGTTTTGGTTTTTTTATTCCCAGTTTATTAGTGCTCAGATGAGGCCGTGCAACTCTTGCGTGGCCCAACACTTAACTCACTGAAACATTCATGTATTTTGTGGTGATGGTCTTGAGGTGTAGAACAGGAAATAGACATGCATTTTTAGTCTGATTTATGTAAAATTTAGATGTTGGTGTATAGCTTCTAAAATAAGATTAAATCTCTTTGTTTGGTGCAGTTTCCTAAGAGGAAGGTTAAATTTGATCAGTTGAGTTTAAAGCACTGTATTTTTAATTTTTAAAAGCTCAGTAGGGAAGTAATATCTGACATGTCCGTTCAGCTTCTGCTACCTGGACTCATGAGGGGAGATATACGAAGAATTGAGCTAATCACTTCAAGATCCACTATATCCAGAGAAAAGATCAGATTTACATTAGTTCTCTGGTATCTTTTAGGTTTACTAATACCTTTCTCAGCTATAGGTAACAACTGTAGAAAACATATATTCCAATAAGGTATTAAGCAGTAACATATAAAGAGATTATACATTTCAGAATTGGTAGTTTATTCTATTCAAGTTGAACTTATAATATGGGACTGAAATATTTCATATGGAATAAAATCACTTTTGATTATTGCTTCTTAGTAATATCTTCAGTGCATTATTCACAGGCTTAACTTTGACTGCCATATAGCCATTATACTTTATTTTTGTAATTATGTATGAATATAATCCACTGAGTACAACATGTGCACTCTGTAATTATTTCAAATCTGTCTTTGGATAAATAGTAAGGGATGTAATAACGATGGAAAGAACACTGGTGTAGCTTAAGTTTTACAATTTGTTACTATCTTGTTATTTTTGCTTTTACAAGTAGGAATCTTGTAATGGTACAGAGTAATTTCTCTCTGGTTCTCTGCAATCACAGTAATTGGAAAGACCGTACCATCATCTCAAAGGCAGGATCTCACTGCCACTTGAGTGCGCAATTTTCTGCTTGTATTTCTGTGGTATGGAGGAACAGGAATTTATTTGATCTCTTCATACTTCTCCAACTGAGCAGAGGTTCATAATTCTCCATCTGAACAGAGATTTTCCTGGTCCTCTGCGGCATTTTGGGGTCCATAGGAGCAGCTCTGTTTTTGAAGCGTGCTGTGTTTAGGGTCTTCTTGATCAAAACGGTTGTCAGAATGCCAACTGAGTTGAAGAAACATAATAAAAAGGCCAAACACAGTAATTCTGTGTTTCTTTATAGAAATCAATATGATGGCACTAAATTGTCAATAGGCTTCAAGGGTTTTGAACTGAAAGCAGAAAATGGAGGAAAGCAGTAAGAGGAAGGGAAAAGAACCAGAGATTTATTTATTTTTTTTAACTGGGTGGCGTTGCCAGAAGATTTAAAAGCTTATAATAATTACACAAGCATTAAGTCTTGCTAATCATTTGAATCTGCATGTAAAAGACATCTCGAATAGAATATACTGCTGCTGAGGTTGCACCAGTTTGAAACCAGTGGCTCCACGCCTGCAGTCGGTCCATGGTTGTCCCACTCCTAGAAACACTCCTAGAAATACAAAATACTCCTAGAAATTTTATCTGTGGCTGCATTCACCTTACCTTACAGGCACGGAAGTGTCAGCAGAGAACAAAGCAAGAAACTTGGGTCTGATAGAGGCCTTTACTTCTAAAGGTTTTAATTTCTTTTTCTGGCAACGTTTCTGGAGGGCTGTGTATTGCTTTGGATATAAGGGGTAGAACATTTTCATGTGCTGCTGTATTTTGGACACATATTTTAGTCATTACCTTAAATATACCTTTCCCTAAGTCTGTCCATTAACACACAAATTTCAAGTATGTACTTCTGTGAAATTCCAAGTGAATACTAAGTATGGTAGCTTAATTTTCTTGATTTTTTTTTTTTAATTTTCTCTCAGTTCTAGTTTGAGCCCAAAGTCCAAGTTTTACCCATTTATAGACTAGGGAGATGTGCCGAAGAAACCCACAAAATTAATATTTTGTTCCTGTTACTAAACACATTTTTCTTTATTTTTCATGGAAGAAAAAGGTTCTTGGTACTGGAAGTTTTTTCTTTAATGTTAATATTTTTTTCCTTATATGATAAGTAAATGCACTTTAAGAGAGAAATTTTGCAGCGTAATAGAAATGACGAAAATTAGTGTGATTTCTAGAAAGGGAAGGTTGCTTTCAAAGAATTTGTCTTTCAAATACTTTTGTAAGTTATAAGCACGTGCTCAAACTGTCAGCTCTTGTATATGTCATATTAAGACTTAACTCCAAAGTTTGTTTAAATACTGAGGGTATTTCCATTAACTTTAATGGGTTTAAAATGAGATACCCATTGGCATATCTGTTATCTGTAGCTCTTCTCTGGCTGTTTCTTCTTAAAGACCAATTCTACTATTGTCTATTCTCTATCTAGAATTACAATTAGTGCTAGAAAACGCGTACAGTATTTTCCCTTACTGAGATAGCTTTGATTGTGGAAGTAGCCCTCATAATTGTATAGTCACGGGCTGTTGATGGAGTACCTGACAAAAGAGTGTAAAATACAGGTGATCTCAAGTGTGGTGCTGTTCTCAAAAATCCAGCTCATCATTTCTTTCATTAGGTTTGCAGGGTTTTTTTTATCAGATTGAATTTCCAATCAGCCCTGGCACCTAGTGAATTATTTAGCTGCAGCTTATTTTTGTCAGGGTGATTACTGTGCAAAGTTTAGCCAACCAGTAGAGCATTCACTGGGAACTTTACCTACATTAATATACCTGAAACAGGCCAGCATCTCTTCAGAAAATGTAGATGAACATTTTTCATAAATTTTTCAGAGTAACAGCATCTCATTCTTGGTTAACTTTCTCCATAATGGTGTAACCCTTTATTGTGGTCAAAATTCTATTGTTGTATTTTGAAAAGCTCTCGAGATAGTAAAAGCAGTATGATAGCCAGAAAATAGTTATTTAAAATCTTTATTGCTGTTCCATTTAATACAGTGAATATTTGGTGGAAGGGCAAGAGTCAAGCTGAATTAAGCTGCGATCAATGATGGTGCAGAAAAGGTACAATGTGCACCTGCAATTCACCTAAATAAATAGTCGGGATAATAAATGAGAGACTCTTTTGATGTGTTAACAGCTCTGTTTCATGCTTAAAGAAAACAAACCAAAAAACATCTGAAGAAAATCGGTAAATTACTCTTCAACATACAAATTGCTACCCAAATCCTACTTTTGCTGAGCAGGGATGAAAAGGGCTATTCAAAGACTGACACAATTTTTATGCCTTTCACTCTAGGAAATACTATTTATTATTAAAAGACATATTTTTGTCAGCGTTGCAGCAAGAGGAAAATAAGCTGCTTTAGAAAGCAAATACACATTGTAATAAAGATCATTACAGCTGTCTCATACAGGGAAAGGTTAGTGACAAAGTGTAAGAGGTTATATATATATATGCTTATAAACTAAAAAACAAATTAGTCATTCAAGCATTTTCTTGTCATAAGGAAAGCAAGCTCCTTAAATTTACAAAAGCAATTCCTCTAGTAAAATGATGGTTTAGACCTGCCATCAGTTTTTGCTAGCTATTTTTCAAGCCTGTCACTTTGTGCTGACTCAGCCGTGTGCGGTGCTGCTACTGCAGAGACAGTCAAATATTCCTGGGGCTGGGTGGGTGGGATGACAGTCTAGTAACATCCTGGGGAGACGGAACATTTGCAATGCATATTCCTGAGCCGTGGGCAGGCAGAGACTGTCTGGAACTGGAAATGAAGTGTTGTCTTCCTGCCTTGCTGTGAAGTAGATGCCAGGCCAGCCCTGCAAGTCCCACGGAAATCCCGTGCAAATCCCAGTCCTGGTGGGTAGCAAAGAGTTTGGTACTGCTCTGCAGTAAACCTTTTACTAGTGAGAAAAGGTGGAATACCAACTTTGGAGAGAAAAATCTTTTTTTTTTTCTTTTTTTTCCTGCGCCTTTATTGCAGTATTGAATTTATGTGGGTTCAGGAAAACAGGGAAATTAGCATTGATCTAAAAAGTGGATTGAAATAAAATAAAAAAATACTGCTACATTTCTACTTTTATTTCTCCAGCAGCTTCACTGGCAGACTCTGTAGGATCTTCAGATGTGTATATATTAATATTGCCATCAGAGCCGTTTTAACAAATGTGTGCTCTAGAAAAAACTCAGGTGTATGGGTGTATAACCAGAAAATGACTGTCCTACAGCGCTGGATTTACAAATGTTACAGCATGGTGATCAATCAAGTTAAATCACACAGTTAGATGACCGACTTGTTCATAAAGAAACCTTGTAATTATAGTCTTGAAGTCAATGGTAGTGAAATCAGTCACATGCAGCAGCCATAATTATCAAATAAGAAGCTCACATGAGGCTTCATCATCAGAAGAAAATGTCCCCTCCTCCTCCTCCCAGAAATCACAGGAAAGTTGATAGAATAAAATGCAGGTAAATTAATGAACACTTATCATCCAATTATGAACTATTTTATATCACGCTCATGAGGTCAGCATGTCTCTCTCAAACAGTATATTTTGTGATGCCAACGCAAATGGGCTGGAATGTCAGAGAGGGGAAATACCAGTTCTGAAGCAGTGCAAGATATCTGAATTATTCATAGCTCAAGACATGTGTTCTGTGAATTGTTTGTTTTTTAATGCAGTTCACAGATTCGTAAACTGTCTTAAAATCCAGTGATCTCTTGGTATGTCAAAAGTAGTCTCAAACCTGGCCAAGAGCCTGCATTACTGGGCCTCAAAAAAAAGCCTGGGAAACATCATGGACATTTTGTGCAGGAAACGACCTGCAGGAAGCAGAATAAAGGGAATAGAACAAGAAGAGCGTTTTTTTAAAAAAAATCTATGAGCCGACATGATGCTTTTACAGAATAAAATCGGTAATTTATGCTTATAACGTACCCTGATTGTAGCTGATAGGTTATGATGTAGGTTGTGGGTCAACCCTACCATGTTGCAAAGACTCTGGACTAAAAGAGATTGAAGAGAGATTACAGTAGACACATCAGTATGTTGTAGGGATCAGAATGAAGAAAGTTGGGGGTTTTAATAGCATTTCCACTTTGTTGCTGTTGAAATAGGTTGGAATTGAAAAATACTTTCAACCACTTTTGCTGGGGAAGGCTGTTGATGGAGGGATTCCCAGGCAATGGCTGTGCATCCTCTCGTCATTGGCCTCTGGTCTCCTGGAGCTCTGTGGGTGCAACCTTCTGGTGTTTGTACCTGGTAGGTTTGTACCTTCCCTGTGGGTGAGCACTCACCTCCATTGGGACATGGCAGCTTTTCCCTCCTCTTTCCCTCTTTGCTTTTAGCCCGAGTCTTTCGTAACAGGAATAAATTAATGGCTAGAAAGGAGGAATCTCCTGATAGTACGTAGACAGACCTTTGAGAATACAACCCTCTGAAACTGTGCAACAGACAGGGCTATTCAACAGGAGTTTTCTGGTGGTTCCCTGTATGTCTCTGGAGCACGCAGACCTGAGGACTAACCTTAACCTTCGCTCTGGACCCTAACCTGACTCAGATTTTATCACAGTAGAGGGTCTCAGTGATGCTGGAAGGGAAAGGGGGACAGCTGGGAACATGCCCAACCTGTCTCAGCACCTGGAAACTTCAAAATGCCAAGTGCCAAAAGGCTCCTCTTCCAACTTCAGTGTAGTCCCTAACATGGACCTGAACCTTCCGTCCTTTGGGGAATATATCTGTAACCAGAAAGACAGAATGATTACTCCAAAGGTATTAATTTCAGCCTTTGTGTCTCTTCCCTAGGAAAAATGCTGTTGTCATTCTGCATCTGCAGTCTCTGGCTTTCACAACTTTCCCCCCAGCAAACCCAAACCCAAACCCTAGCCTTACCCTGAAATCTGGGCTAGCATAAAAATATGTGGCTGCCAAAAAAATACAGCAAAAACTTAGGACTATTCCTCAACAATGAGAAAAATCCCCCAACAGAGAAAAGCAGTGTTGTTTTGAAGACAGAATGGCTCGAAATTTATTGATCAATCGTGCAGTTACAAATACCCAGAAGTTACAAAGAACGTGTGGTTTCCCTAATCCTACCCCAAATTATAACCCTAAAGAGAAGCCTGTGGCAGCCCAGGGTGTGCCGCTGCCAGGCGGGAGGGGATGGGAAAAGGGTGGCTGTAGCCGCATCCATCCGTGGGAACTCGCCAAAGGGAACAGTGAATCCGACCCGGAGTCCCCACTCCAGTACTGACAACATCGGGTAGTTTGTTGTTGCATAAAACATACTCATATTTTATGTCCCCATCCTATTTTTTGGGGTATTTTTTTTCATTTCCCTATTTTCCTTCTCGTTTAAATTAACATACAGGTGTGCTGGGGGGTTCCTTTTTTTTTACTGTCTGGTGCAATGGGACCTCTAGGTGTTGCTGTGGTGTATGTAAAGAACAGGAAATAGTAATAGGAAAGATTTAATAACTGTTTGCCTAGCTCGGGAAGGACAGGACTGGTAAAACAATGGAGGATAAAGGTGAACTGTAACACATTTGATTTCCAAGTCTAAAAACGAGAGAGGAAAGGTGTATCTTCCTCTCGATTTGTGCTGCTGGAGCGGCTCTGCTGAGTTTGTTCTAAAGGCTTTAAATTGAAATTCTCGGTAAATACAGGAATGAAATGCACACAGAAGATAAGGTCTATGAAAAAACGGGGATCTTTTTATCAAAAATGTGTGATTACCAGTCCTTCAGTACCACCTGCGGGAAGGCACAGAGCTGTTCTCTCCTGCCATCACTAGAGGGCACTCGGCATCTGCATTTTGCTGTTTTGCCACCCATTTCAGAGACGTTTCGTGTTTCTTTTCTTTAAAATAAAAGACAATACACGTATTAAACACAAAGGTTTCTCAGGCATCACAACAGGATTTATTGCTGATAAATAATTCTCAATAGAAATGTAAAATAAATGTTCTGTCTAAATACCGCTGTAATACAGCACGTTGGGGAGCGAAGGAAGTTTTAATTCCAAATAACAGGCATTTATTTATGTCTGAAAAGAGACGGGACGATCTGGAGTCATCCTTCCATGATGACTCCTTCCAAACGCGCTTCCAGCTGAGCAGGGCAGGAACTCCGAGCAGAAAAGTGCTGGTAGAAGAGAGGTTTGCTGCCTGCTTTTCGTATCGGGAATGCGTGGAGGGAAGAACAGGACAGAGAGGAAGCAGGCAGGAGGGTGGCACAGCTGCGGTGTGCTCCCAAACAACAGCTCCTGAACCAGCCCTTCACCTTCAAATAGAAACCAGATAAATATAAATCGCGCTGGATAAGAAGTGCAAAACGAACTCGCAAGCACAAGCTGTGCACTGTGCTCATTTTTCCCCCAAACCCTAGAAAGACAGGACCAAAAGTGTCTGGAAAAAGGCTTGATTTTCATCGTGTGGCTGAAGGGGTGTGTAAGTTGCGGTCACATTTTGTGATGGGTGGGGAGTTCTGCTGCTGGACCACTCCAGCTCGGGCAGCGGCTCTTGGGAAATACGTGGGACATTGAGAAGGGACGGTACGGAGGCACCTGTAGCACAGCGTAGCATCGTGCTGCTGAAGCAGCTGCCAAAGCAGAAACACTGCGGCAGTGCTTTGCCTAGACTAATCAATAAATGGGATGAATAAATTAGCCTTGCTGAGATTGCCTTTTCAGGTATTTTTCTGTTGACTTGCAGGTAAATTCCTCATTGCAAACGCAGGCTGAACTACAGCCTTGTCCTGAGCCCAGGTGTCCTCGTAGCGCTCGGCACTGAGCAGGACTCCAGAGCAAGTCCACGTTCAGGTTTTTCAGAAGTCCACATCTATTTTCTGGCTAAGAAATTGAGGCCGAACTGCTTGGAACTTCTCTTATCTCTGTTGCCATATGCCGTCAGCTTAGTGGTGAGCACTCTGGCTTGAATTAAGCCCCTCTGTTTTCAGCTGAGGCTTTCCCGCTGCAGGACAGCTGTCCTGGCATCCTCTGCCATCCTCCTCGCAAGGGAAGTCCTGAGCAATTAGGTGTGATCTGAGGGGTCCTTCCCTCCATACGCTGAGCAGGCACAGGGCTGTGAAATTATCTCTGCTGTTTGAGCCTGTGGCAGAGACCAAAAGCCAGATACGGCGAATCTCTGCATCAGCCTCTGGACTTGGCTTAGGATGCTTATGGTGATGGGTGGTTGAGACGCAGTGCTTTGAAGGCATAAACCCAACGTTCTTCATACTTATGGGGACATTTTCTTCTTTTGTTAAAAGTCCATCATTTGGCTGCTGCCAAAATGGATTCTGATTTTCCCACAAGAAGCCTCTTTTAACAGAAATACATTCTTCAGAATAGTGTGCTATAAAAAGACAGATACTCTGTGTCATCTTCAGAGGGTGCTAAAAAATATATGTGCAAGCTCTGACCCCAGAAATGAGCATTAATGTTTACCTTGCTATGCTATCCCTTTTACTTTCAAATCGATTCTAGTAAAAAGAAGTGGTTTCTCTCTTCAGGAAAGAAAGGGGAGCTAGAAGTTAATTTATATTGAATTGTGTTAATGACATAGAATACTTTATGTCCTTAAATTCTGTAAAGTATACTAAATCTGTTTGTGAAGGCTGAGGACTCAAACTTCTATTAAAATGCTGCTGCTTCTTGTGCCGTCCTAAAAACCACAGGACTTAAAACCACAGGACTTTAAACTTTGATGTTGCGTATAGCTACGATATCATAGATGGATGAATATACAAAAGGTGTTGGGAGTAAAAGTTCGTGAACCAAAAAACTTGCTCGACGAGAGTACACGTACCGGTGGTTCCTCTTCAGATCAAAAATCACCGTGGCTGCGGCGAGGAACTGCCAGTGCTGTGAGGAGTTTGTTCAAATGAGGTCGCTTTACACTAATGGAGGATGTGTCGTGTTGCTCTGGAAGAGAGCAAAAGGTCAGGGAAGTGTTTGGGGGGAAAAAAAAATTCAAAGTGCTTAGTCATTTTATATTATCTCTGAGAACAAAGGAATTCTTTCCTGGGTTTGTAGGTACTGTATAGCTGAACTTCAAACACATGAACCAAAGGACAGAACTGATGAAAACACAAAGGTAAAGAAATCAGGTGATGAGCTGCCAAGAAAAACCTTTTAAATCCTTTTAAAACCACATTTCTATGACTGAGTCTTGCTATGATTTTTAACTGAACATAATGAGAAATAAAAGCCAAACGTTTGAATTGGCCAGTGGAACATAGCATAACAGGGCTTGAATGAGGGCCTGTTGTACTTTGTTTTAAAAGAGGTTTCTTTTTGTACCGGTGAGAAGCACTGCAGAAACATAAATTGATGGGTGGGGGAAATTAATTCAGGCAACTGTGGCTTTCCTGAGAAAGGGCTGAATAAGAGGTTGAAGGAAGGAGAGTAAGGAGGATGAAAAAATTAATTTGAATATTTGTCCCTACGCTTGCATCCCTTGGTGTCTCAATATCAGAGAGATCGTATGTGTTCAGCATGCAAAGTTCTTAAAATTTGGATTGTTGCATTTCGTCCATGCTCTATAAACCTCCAGAAGGAGATTTCTCTCTTGTGTGGCGAGCAGTAATATATCAGACCCTCAACTCTCTCCAGTTTTACCTTGTCAAAAGCTGGTTTTCCAGTCTGCTACAGCTAATAATCAATAAAGGAAGACAAATAATTTGATTTGGGAAAATGCCTTATGGAAAAATCTTATTTAGGGATCTTGTGTCTGTCTTCGATGTGGGCTGTAGCTGCTAAGAATAACAAGATGGAAAAGTAATGCTATAATACACTAATGAAGTTTTCTTCAGCTTTCCTTGGTATCTTGCCCAGGGAGCAATATATTCTCACATTTGACTTCCACTGACATAATTACAGGTTGAGGTCTTTTAATAGCTTTGATGGCAGCACTCATTACGTTAGGTGTTATCTGGGTGCCTGATGATGAGATTTGATGACTTCGGACGTAGCTGTGGGAGCTAACGGAGACGGTCCCTGCCAGCCTGTCTCTGCCTGTACAAGGTGGACACGCAAAAAGCAGACTTTCCTACTCCAGATGTTGACAGATAAAGAGAGTGTTAGATTGATTTAATAAGCACTGCGGAAAACCCAGCCATCCTGCTGCTTTAAATACAACCTCTAAGCGTTTAATGCCTTCAGTAATGGGATAGTTTTGACTGTGGTACCTGTAGGTAGATTTAAGGAACCTGACTTTATGTATACAGGCTCCAAGATGCGTGATGGTGCATAATTTAAAGTTTTATATATATATATATATATATATAAGTATACCTGACTTTAGGTATACAGTTTCAGATGAGCAATGGTGCATAATTTAAAAGAATGTTTGCGATTGCTATAATCGTCTTGTTATATTGTGTTTTGCATTGCCACAGCAACAAATTCCGGTGTGACTGCAGAGAGAACAGCAACAAACTAGCTCAGAATAACATCTCTTAATAAAGATCAGCGAAATGAAGAAGACAATTACTTCTGTTATTTTCTGCATCCTGGCATGATGTGAAAATTCATAGTAGTTTCCACGCATAGAAGACAAATCCAAACGATACATTTGAAATGCAGACCCAGCTTCTACAGAAGCAGGTTTCAGGGTCAATTTTTTCAGCTCTGAGATTCAAACAGCCTTCCTCTTTAATTGTGTAACGTATTTCAGTACACAAAATGCTGTATTTAAATAAGAACTGGATTATTTCATTATTCAAGTTAATTAAGATAGGTAATTAAATGCTACAACTAATGTGTTACGTATTTTACATTTTATTTCCATTAAAAGTGATTTTTAAGTACAGCATAAATGAATTATTTGAGATTCCTAATCAGCTTTCTAACTCTTTTTCTGTATTGCCCTACTCCTCATCCCCCCAGTATTTCCAGCTTTGGCATAAGAATCAGAACAAGCTTTAGTGGAAACCAATGCGAGTTCACAAATTTCCAGTTACTTATTTCAGTAACAGTGTGTTAATCCAGTATTTTAATCCCATCTTTTTTAGTTGCTTAATATACTGTGAGCAAATTATCCCCAGTGACTTACCCATGTTTTCTAATCCCTCCCATAATCATCTTTTTAAATGGCACTGATTTCTGTTTTGGGGTTTTTTTGGGTTGTTGGTGGCAGTTGGCTTTTTGTGTGTGTGTTCTGGTGGTTTTTTAACTTCAATCTCTACTTTCAAAACAGAGCAATTACCTGATTTTGTCGACAAACTGTTAAGAGTGTTACAGCTGTCCATGTCTAGCCCAAGTCTAAAGCCATTCTTTACTCAAAGCATAAAGGCGTTTCTCTGTTCAAATATGATATTGTTTACTCAATATTAGTTAACATGGAGAAGTCAGGAACAAAAAAAGGCTGTACTGTACAAGCTTTCTGGGGCTTTTGTCTGCCTTACCATGTCATCATTGAGGCAGGGCAAGTAAACAAATTGCAATATGAGACGTGCTTTCAAAGTGGCACTTTGATATGCCACACCATTAAAGTAGCTTGGCCTTGTAATGGTATGACAGGCTGGTGAGATATTTGTCAATAATCATAGAATCATAGAATGGTTTAGGTTGGAAGGGACCTTGCAGATCATCCAGTTCCAACCCCCCTGCCATAGGCAGGGACACCTCCCGCTAGACCAGGTTGCCCGAGGCCACGTCCAGCCTGGCCTTAAACACCTCCAGGGATGGGGCCTCCACAACCTCTCTGGGCAACATGTTCCAGTGCCTCACCACCCTCCATAATGAGCTGGAGAAGGTTGTGTTTCAGAGTGCAAGCCCACGGTTAGTGCGGAACAGTGACCGTGTGTTTCTGTGCCTGTATTGTGACCTGCTGTTGCTTCAAAACAGCGTTGGAGTGCGTTACTGTGAAAGCCCAATGGGAACATGACGGTGAAGTGCCATCCCGTCCCCTTGGGAAGAGTGGGTAGCTTTAGGTTCATCTGTGTCTTAACGTCTTTTCTCTTCCTCAGCTGTTTGAGCAAGGAGACTCGCCTCAAGAGCAAAGTTTTGGGCAGGCTTCTGCTTCTGGGCCCTTGCTAACAACTGGTTAAAGTTTAGTAGCTTCCAGCCAGACCCAAGGTCTCTATGGCTACCAGAGGCTCAAGTTGTTTTCTCAAAACAATACAAAATTGGAACTATAAAATATTGCAAAGATTCCTTGTGTTATGTCTTGTATGTAGGACAGTTCTTCTGTCCTTCTGTCTTCTTCTATGTCTTTCTTCACTGAAGAAATTAGCAATGCTTAGTTAAAAAGCCCTCAAAGATCAAGTTAAGCTGCTATAGGGGAGAGTGTTACACTGAACGAGGAAGACTCTGTGGATCCAGTGTGATAACATAAGTATCTCCTGAAGTTTTCTCTTAGGATTTTCCTGCTCGATCACAAAACTGCTCTGTTTCCATTCTGGCTATTATAGGACTGCCAGTAAACTGGTCTTTGGCACATGGCATTTATAACGTATTTCAGGAAGAACATAGGAAGCCGGGTGCTTTAATAAAAGAAATCTTTGTCGATGTTGTAAGACAGGTTTGAATGTACTTCACCGCACAGTGTATCGCGGCAAACATGCTCTCCTTTTCTGCTGACAAGGATGTTTGCTTTGCGTTGTACGGCTCTCACCCCCTTGGCTGGCAGAAGCCGTTGTGACAGTATGGTGCCTATCCAAGGCTCAAGGCTGGAAAGTAAGGCTGATCTCTTTTGCATGAATTGAGTTTCTGTTTGAATTTTGGCCCACTGCGAAGTTGGCTGTTCATTTTACTAAAGCAAACCCAGAATACTAAACAGGTAATTAATTTATGTTCTTTGCCAAGAGTCAAAAGGCAGTGTTCACCAGGCATTGAACACCGGCAACAATTTTAATGAAACTGAGTATTTAAAAATATGTATAACTAATACATTACTAGAATTCGTATGCAAGCGACATGGGGAAATATTACTATGATATTCACATTTTATTTTATTAGTGCCTATTTTTTTCTATTTGCGTACTTAAAATGTTCTTTGTGGATGCACTCGCATTTGTTAACGGGCTACAAAGCACTCAAAAGAGGTTAGGATGTCTCCTTTGCTTGTACTAGAGCAGTTTCTTGCAAGTGGAAAAGAGCGAGGCAAGCAGCATTAGGAGGAGTTATCAGAGATTTAATGAATGACCTGTGTGTTTTCTTACTAACGATAACAGGAGGATGAGCCAAATCATTCCAGGCTGCCTCCCGCAAAAATTCTCAATCTAATCTTGACTATTTGGTCTTGGCTGCATTTTTCTGTTGCAAATCTGTAGAAGGAGAAGGGAGAAGAGAGGGTCTCTGGCCAGGCAGTTGTTCGGAGAACTGCTCCCATTTACTGTGGGGATGCTCAGAAAGTCAGGAAAAAAGATGAACCATTGCCAGACAAAAAGAGGGTCATCTTCCAGAGATCCAGGCTAGCTGGCCAGTAAGTGAAGCCCTTGGGAGCAGACCAGGCGTGCTTGAGATACGCAACGAGGGGAAATCTCAGGCTGACTCAGGCCAATGCATTGAGCTGAAGAAGTTATTTGTTATTCCAAGTAAAAGAGTGACCTGCACACTTGAAGAGGTTCTAATAAAGATAAATGACCTTGTTACATGGCCAGAGTTTATGAATGAAGGACTGTAGTCCTCTGAAATGGAAAATGAAAGACCCCAGGCTGAGGGAGGACTTCTTGTCCAAGACACAACATTGAAAGGACAATTAGGTGATTTCATGGAAGGAAACTCAGCCACTTGGTGTGATTCCTCCCTGAACTGTTTTTTTTTTTTTCTAATAAAGTACCCCAAACATCTGTTGGCTTCTCACTATCTGAGTTGTTATACAGCCACCAGGCACATAGGATTTAAAAGGATAAAAGATAATTGGAATTCCTAGACCTGTGATGTGCCCAACTTTCTCCAGTACTTGTCTGAGCTGAGAGAGAGGAGCTGACAAGCCAAAGCCTCTTGGAAGCACAGATGATCCAAGAGAGTCTGTACAACAAGGCAATTTTTACAGAAAAATTCAAAACTAAGAGAACTCATACTTATTTTGATTCTTAATTTAGATTACAGGATGCTGGGGTTTGAGGATGTGTTTCCTTGTGCTTAACACTCAGGGTTATTTTGACATTCTCCAAAGTGTGTGTGCATATTTTTAGTACCATATTTTTATCAAAAATACTTTGGCTGTAGCAGTCATCTGCAGGGACCCTGGCACAAAACTCCAGTCAAAAAGGAAGGCAAAGCAGATGCTATAAAGAAGCAAGGAAGTAACAATCCAGCCCAATGTGTTCGGGAAGCACCTTCGTTATAGCACAGAAGAAAGTAAGAGACAAGCCAGGTTTGTCTTAACTTCTTAAAGTACTAAATGCTGAGAGAACTTGGCAGCTGTCCAATATAGTGTTTTCTGTTTCACATTGGTTGTTCTGAGGTAAATGTGTAACAAAGCATTTATTAATTTGCCTTAATAAAAAAAAAAATTGTCTTAAAACCTCACTAAATTTGTGATAGAAGATATGAACTGAATTATGCCCAGTATTGATCTGATCTTGCGAATATATACTCATGTCCAGTCACTTAAAATGACTTTGCTTGGCCCTTATATAGTCAACTCATTTCTGGAAGACAGATTAATGATCTGATGAAGTGATCAAGCACTTAGTGGCTTTTGGCTGATAAATCATTTCAGCTCTTTTGTACATTTGATTATGGTCCTTTAAACCACTATTTATTGTTGTGCCATTCTATAAACGAAAGCAATCAAACCATTAACTCAAATGCAACGCAGAAAGTTATTGTATCCACAGCCTTATGGCTCCTGTACGAGCAACGCTGCCAGTTAAATCAGGGCAGATTTGGCTTTTGGATGACAGAAGTTTCAGATTTTACACAAAATTAATGATTTTGATAGGCTGTTACTTTGGGGTGGGGAATACTAAACTTTCTACCTATTTCTCTGCACAAAGCCTGATATTCCTGGTAGAGGAATACAAAAATACCTACATGAGGAACTGAATGAAAGCATCCTGCGCCGGATGGAGGGGCTGTGAGGAATGCCTTCCCTACGGAGCTGCGACCCCTGCGGCTGCACTGGTGTCCCGCAGCAGGTTTCCTGCAAGCACAACTAAAGCAGCTGCTGCCTGGCTGCTCGGATATGAATTTGGAAATATTCCTCTAATAGTAGTCGTCTTCTGTAGACTGAGAAACCTTGCGCTAGAACTGCTAGGCTAATCAGTTTTAGCCCAGAAATATGAGTTCATACTCAAAGCCCCCAGACAAACAGATTTTTTTCTTCCTGCTGGAAATCACTTTTATCTTCTGAGCAACGCAGAGCTGGCGGCCGGTTGGGCTCTCCCCCAGGGAGGACCTGCCTGTGCTGGAGAGGGAAAATCCTCCTTCCTTCCCGATTTCTGCATTTGTGTTTGGGGAAAATTGCCTGCCTGTTTAATTTCCCTACTCTCTGCTAATCTCCGCCTTGCAAAAACTTGTTAAGAAGTTGAGCGGAATGATGGAACTTTGCACCAACAGTGCAAACCAAACAGCCTCTTTCTTTTGTCTTGCCTAAATAGGAAATGAGATTAAATATGGCTGGTGGCCGCGTGAGCCACTCGAGTGGCGAGAAGCCAGAGGCAGCTTGGGATGCTCCACTTGTCCCAGAATGCTGCCCCTTTATAACACCACCTAATCGTCCCTTCAGTGTTTTGCTAACCTTGCTTGACCACCCTTCAGCCCGCCCCTCAGTGAATCAGGCATTCAACTATTCTGTCCCCTTTTTAGTTTTTTTTTTTTTTTAGATCGAAAATCAGAGCAATTGCTGAGGCAAAGTGAGACTATTCCACCGAAAAACTGCATCGGCGCTGCTGAAACCCGCTGCGAAATGAGCGAAGGTTATGCAATTCCGGAGGTTTTGGGGGGGATTTATTTGTTTGTTTTTATGGGGCTAACCCAGATGCCAGTAGAGCTGGTGGGAGGCTTTCCACTGACTTAATTCACTGTTGGAACGGGCCTAGGATGCTCTCGGCCGTTAGTCAAGGACTTCCTGATGGCTCCTGATATCTCTATACAGCCAGTGCCAGTCGCCTTCAGCAGCCCGGGCTGCCTTTTGTTTGTGTGCGGTGGACTCGGGTGACCCGCTGTGGTGTCGCTGAGCTGTCCCTCGCCTTCACACGCAGGCGGGAGATGGGCTTTTCCTCCACCTTCCTTCCCTGCCTGTGTGTGTCCCTTGGCAGGGTATCCGCTTGTTGGATGTGTCTCCGCAGGCAATGGAGGGAAACCAAACGCTGAACTTCATCAGCGAGACTTCAACGTGTCTGCTAATCGCATAACATTTCATTTCCTATTTTTATATTATTTTTGAAGCTGATGTTTGTATATATGTCCTGGTTTGAGGTAAAACAGGACCTATTTTGTTCAGTAACTTTGCTGTTTAGCTCGGCCTCTTCTGGCTACTGAAATTCTCAGCATGTTGTGCAGAAACTGTTGGCTCAGAGAGATGAGACCCATGTTTATAGTTGATGCCAAGCAATGGGATGCACAGAAGCTCCTTCTTATCCTTATTGCTGTCACAGCCAGGGGCAGCCAACTTGGTTATTCGCCCCGTTGGAGAGTGGGAAGCGGAAAAGCGCAGAGAGGTCACCCCTGCAGGGAGGAGCAGACGGGAGAGGTGACCCAAAATTCAGAATCCAGTTCCCATCCATCACTGAGTCCTGTCTGGGACACCAGCAGGACTGCTGGTCCTGACACCAGTGCCTGCTGGTGACGTGATTGTCATCCTTGAAGCCTGATATGGTTTTGTATATATTTCATTATTTTATTTTTATGATTAATAATATTTCATTAAAGTAGTTTAGTTCCTTCTCAACTCACAAGTCTCTCTCTCTGTCCCTCCTCTCTTTGAAAAAAGAGGTAGGGGAGAGCATCTGTCGTTCTGCTTGANTGGGAAGCGGAAAAGCGCAGAGAGGTCACCCCTGCAGGGAGGAGCAGACGGGAGAGGTGACCCAAAATTCAGAATCCAGTTCCCATCCATCACTGAGTCCTGTCTGGGACACCAGCAGGACTGCTGGTCCTGACACCAGTGCCTGCTGGTGACGTGATTGTCATCCTTGAAGCCTGATATGGTTTTGTATATATTTCATTATTTTATTTTTATGATTAATAATATTTCATTAAAGTAGTTTAGTTCCTTCTCAACTCACAAGTCTCTCTCTCTGTCCCTCCTCTCTTTGAAAAAAGAGGTAGGGGAGAGCATCTGTCGTTCTGCTTGAATGGGCCAATCTGGCCCAAACCACGGCAATATACAAATAAGCCAAACCAGCACCACCACCAGGAGCACTTTAGACTTTACTGAGTCTCCTTTCAGCTGCAGCCAGGAGTTGGCCGTGAGGTTTGGAGGGCACCGAGGAGACCACGCTGGTGGGGCGGGAGGCTGCTGGGACAGGAGGGGTCGGGCAATGAGAGCTCGAGCTGGGTTTAGCTGGTGATGTCTTACACATTAAATCGTGCGTTGCTTTGCTAACGTTCTGCTGAGTGTGGCCTTACACCTCTTACGCTAGAAATCTGCACGTGGCGCTTGGGTCCTGATACTGTAGACATGGTCTCTGGTCCTTCTGCGGTCCACACAGACAGACCCTCACGTGCGTGTAGAACTCCGCTAAGGTTAATGTGCTGAACTGAAGGATTATAAATTACAGTTGAATATTTGATGAGGGGGGAAAAAGAAAATCTGAAATGTTGGGATAGACTGAAATAAAGAAGGCCAGATAGGAATGAGGGGCTGTCTATCTCCTTTTCCCTTGCTTAGGGCCAGTCTTTCATGGTTTCTCTTAAACAGACTCTTACTATTCTTTTCTGCTGTAAGCAAGGGGAGGAGCTGTAAAGAGCGTGGCTTTTGCTAAAATGTCATTGCAAGCTGTTACTATTAAGCCAGCCTGGAGGAGGAATGAGGGAAAACAACGCAGTGGTGTGCAAGGCACTGCAATGCTTTTGTTCTGTGCCAGTGCAGCTTTCAGAGCTGAAGCAGAATTTTAGCCATGCTGCAGTGACATTTGTAAATGAGAACATGGCAAGCCCCTTAGTTTGGCCAGAATAAAATGCTCTTTTTAAGGGTGGTGGTGGGGGAAAAAAAAAAAAAAAAAGAGTCTGGCTTAATCAAAAAGGGGAATCAGTCCAGAGGGGGGAAAAAAAAAAGGTTTAAGAAGCAAAACAGAATTTAGAAAGAGCACGCATGCCAAAAAGCGAGAGTAATCAACACAGGAGAAAGGGTCTTGCAGAGGCAGAGTGCGTAGGGCTGGGAGGGAAAGGACAGCGGAGAGGGGGAAAGGCTTCTGGAATGGCACGGAGACTTAGAAAGCTAAAATGAAAACAAAAGGCCAAGGGGGGAACACTGAAATGGATATAAGGAAGAATGAATGGCTGCGAGGCATCTCAAGAATGTGTGATACAGTCTCTGAACTAAGGATCTTTTTAAATTTGTTTGTTATGAATTTTATCTTATGTTCTGTTTTGCCATTTGATAAGAGAGCTCTGTGTGGAAAAGACAACCCCCATTTCAGTGAACTGACGTTTTTTCCCTTGAATTTCATGACTCTGTAACATTGCTTAACGTTTCCTTTCATTTCACTGAGAAGGTGACAGATTGATTGTGGGCATCTTTGACCCCCTGTTTGTGCACGAGGTCTCTCTGTGCTGTAACAAGTGCCAACTGCAAAACAGATAGGCAAATTTTTTAAAATGCAGGCGTTCATTCGGAGACCAAGAGGAGCAGCCACCTTGTCCCAGCTCAAACCCAGTGCAGCAGCCGGTCCCGTCTCGCTGGAGACAGGACTGGGAGCGGAGGTGGGCTATCGCCTTTGTTTTCTCCTTTTCAGCTCTTGCTGCCTCTTGCCTAATGAGGCACTGGTTATTTGTGAGCACTGAACTGCTCAGGCAGAGCTTGAAATCTGCCACAGAACTGACTCTTGTATATAGCAGTCGTCGGTAAGGTGCGAAAAAGGCTACGGAGGAATGCCAGCACATCCATCCTGCAGGGTAAAACTAACCCATTAGAAATAACCCCTAAGCTTTACTAGATTCCACATCAAGGGGGGGAAACACCTGAGGCTTCATTTATCTTTGCTCTCAGAGGGGATCTGCAGTCTCCCTTCCCATCAGCCGAGCTCTGCCAGATGAGGCGGTCGCCCTGTGGGCACGGCAGAGAGGAACCGTTTAACCGCCCATGAAATGATGGAGCGAGTCTCTGGGAGATTTGCTGCTCCAGCTGTTCGTGGGGAGCCCCGACTCCTTGGTCCTGCCGTGCGGGTGGGCCATGGCGCGCTGCTTTGGGGCACCCTGCGTGATCCACGTGGCTTCTGCACCCTTCCGGGCAGGTTGTCCCACGGTAGAGGCTGGAAATTCCGGTAGAAATGGAGCCCTTGGAATTTTTTTCTTTGTCTTGATGAGGCTTGGAAAACATGCCTTTTAACAATGAGCTTTAAAAGCAAAGGATTTGACTATCAGTAGAATTATAGCCTGATTGTTAATTGATTATTAAGTTATTTTATTTATTTATTTATTTTATTTCTGTCAGATTGTGCTTTGACATTTAGTTACAAGAGCTGAACGTGCCACTACCCTGCACTGGCCAGGTTTTTGGTAACCAGTTCTTGCAGTTTCACTTCAGAGATTTACCCGTTCACCCAACAATACGGTGATTTCATTAAACAGAGGGTTTAAGTAAACCTCCAACAAAATTCATCTGCTCTGACATCAGATCCATGCAAAAATGGAATACGTGGAAAACAGTATGTGAGATTGGGCTGTTAAGAATAATTAATACCAAATTTAATTGACAATTACTTAGCAAGAGTGATATTTGGCTTTGAAAGGCCATCTATGTTTATGGTGCTACATAGGACAATAAAAAATAACAATCTGTTTTACCGAGATGAGCGTAAAGCGGTAAGAAATGCAAATGTTGGGCTCCTTTCATCTGCAGGCGGTGCTTTCTTGCCGAGCAGTGCAGGTAGACGATGGCTGGTTACACACGTGTTAATCAAAACTTCAGAAGGCATCTTCTAATTGTTTCTGCATGGGTACAGACTGGATTTTAATCCTTTTGGGAAAGGAGGCAATAGCTTTTAGACTTGGTGTTATTTACATATAAAAAATTCATCTGTTGGTGTGAACGGGCTGTGCGGCACAATCGCTTTTCCATAGGCAGGTGACTCAGACAGGCTGTGTATACATATACACGTACATCCTTTCTCCCTTACTTTGTGATGGTTTTCAGCATTTTCCATGTTGTTTCCTGCATATAGTTTAAACTGACTCTGTACAATCTCCTCGGCTGCCATGTTCACAATATTACTCCTAACATGGTACACCCTCCAGCACGTCCTTTTCTTACCCAGAGGCTATTTTCCCTGCTCTGCGAAGCCTTTAGATAGGGGTAGAAAGGAGATGGAGATGAAAAAAATAACTAAAGAATATGTAATGGAATGAATTAAAAAAAAAAAACCAACCCCAAAACCAAACCACATAAGGAATCAGTGACTAATGAGTAGGACGTACTATACAGTATGTCATTCATTTAGCCCTCTCTGTAGAGGGTAGTACCAGATGGTGCCCTGAGGGACTTAGATGTTCCCATCTATGCTCTAACACTACTAAAGAGGTGAGATGAGAAAAGGAGATGAGATGGATAACACCAATCTGCCCAGCAGAAAAATGATTATGATTACATAACTAATGACCCAGGGAATTAGACAATATCAAAAAAAGGAAGCATGCCAATTTGTGCTGTGACACGTCTGAGCAGCAAAAGCAATATGAGGACCATATAAGAAGAGTTTATTTGAATGTATAGCGGTTAAGAAAAAAGGGGGACGTTCCTTATAAAGCCTTCAGAAATGTTCTGTTCATTTGACAGCAATTTCTCTAGATGTTAGCTAATAAAACTCCACCGTTGTGTATTATTGCAATAATAGTAACTAGGATGTGCACTTGAATGTTCTCTTTTTTGCAGTACTTAGCTGGGAACTTGTTAGAATCTCATTTTCCTCCAGTTACGTTGGATAGTTTTCCTGTTGAATGCGGTAGTAACAGGATCAAGACCTTAGCGCTGCTGCTGAGGAAAAGCAGCTTGTGCCTTGTCTGCACAGGAACTGTCAAACTGGTTCTTACTCTGCTTTATGGGGCATGGTTTAATGCTGAGGCTCCTGTTCCGACAGGCTTTAGGGCATCAGGGAATAGCTGGAGGATCGCGCGTTGTGGAAGTGTGTAGGAGCAGGCAGAGGTCTTGGTCATAGACCTTAGGAAAGTATGGGATCATGGCACCACAGACAACTGAAATATTCCAATTTGGAATGTTTTGGGGAGAGGAATATTAGATGAAATTTTAAGTTACTCAGAAAAAGGCTTTGTTTAACCAATTTCCCTCCCCAGGTTGTTCTGATTTTTTATTTTTTAATGTCTGGGAATGAATTGCAAGCTCTTTCTATTTCTGCTGTAACATCCTGATGCTAGTATCTAAATATGTGT
The DNA here is from genome assembly GCA_013398295.1 of Chionis minor. Taxonomy (NCBI): domain Eukaryota; kingdom Metazoa; phylum Chordata; class Aves; order Charadriiformes; family Chionidae; genus Chionis; species Chionis minor. Next base: position 311,961 of record VZSF01003594.1, on the reverse strand, counting down.
CTACGTATTTAGAATTTCTATTTAGAATATTTCTGCTTAGATATTTTGATTTCTAAAACTAACCTTGGTGCTCAGTCCTGCAGCACAGGTAGCTTAGAGGTCTGGCTATAAAATGTGGAGCAGTCCAAAACGATATAAAACGCAGCTTTTTACCATCTGTTAGAAAATTATAATGAGCTGGTGATCTCATTCTGTATTTTAGACAGGTGTCCACATCCCCAAAAATGTGACTAGAAATGACATCTTTGTTGACAGTCTCATCAGATTAATTGGACTTCAGGACTGAGCTAATTCTCACATCAAGAGGCTTGAGAACATACTGTCGGAGCTGTGTGAAGAACCTTGAACTCCTGTTTCTTGTGCTGTCACCAGATCATAACAGCTTTGATGGGCTGGATTAGGAAATCAATATACACACATTGACATGCTAATCCCTTCAGGGACACTCATTAAATAACGTTCAGATAAAGGGGCCATAACAGTACGCATGGAATTAATGGCTGCAGCAGAGTGTTAGATTTTGTTTGGCTTGGTTCCTTCAAACAATTTAAACAAACCCATATAAAATATTAAAAATATGTATTAAACTCACAAATGCATGAAATTTGGCATTAAAATGGACCTAAAGCATTAAAAGTATGAAAAAGGGTCAAGTTTTGATTGCACGTACGCATTAATGCGAAGAAACTCCTAGGAGTGAAAAGGATCTGCTGGGTCACAAGTTCAGTTCTCTGCTGTAGGAGATATCCATGCCATGTAAAACCTTCCGTAAAGTGATCAAGCGCTTTTTTAAAACTAATTAGAATTTTTCTCCTCCTGGGACTCTGCTCTGTAACCTTTCTCCAATAATGGGTAGAGACCTTCATCTAATTTCAGGGTAAATTTATTCCTGGTTAATTTGTATTAATTTTTTTCCTCTTAGAAATCCTTCTTCCTTGTTGTTCACGTGGTGTATTTACAGACAGGGGCATCTAGACTCAGTTTTTGCTCTGTAAGGCTGAACTAGCAAAACTGGGTGAATATTGTCTCATTAAAGCATTCTCATCCCTTGTTCATCCCAGTAGTCCCTTGTTGCAGCTGCTCCTGTATGAGTTTGGTCTTCCTGAACATTAGTGACACCACTTTTCTTGTGCCATGTTGCCATCATACTTCACCGTCTTCAGTTCCTTGCCTTGTACAAAGCATACTCATCTATAAAGGTCCAGTACAAAACACGAGATGAAAGATCAGACCTTCCCAATAGAAGGCAAACTGTAAACTCAGGATTTTAGGTTAAATGTACTGGTGTCTCTCAAGTCAGGGGGTCCAGGATCCAGAGCTCCAGCAACGTTCTGCAAGTCAAACCTTCCAGTCTGGCTGCAGGACAGCAGATGGTTCTCCCAGGAGCCTGACGAGGAGGTGGCTGAGATCTGGCCAGTACAATTGTTTTGACAGTGCTATATTTGCCCAAGGCGTTCTGAATGCAATGAACCAATGGTCACCACTGGGTGGGGGGCAGAAATAAATAACTGAAATACTCTGGGTAAACTCCTGGTAAACTGGGTAAAAGACCTCAGTAATTTCGAGATTCAGCAATAGAAATGTCACGTCTTTTTATGTGCTCAAATGGAGTTGTGTACTCAAGGGATGGATGAACCAAAGAACAAAACTGTGTCCTTCCAAAAAAATTCCAGCTACAAGAAACTGAATAACAGTAAAGATAAAACACATAAAATAGTGTTTCACATTTTTAGGAGAGTTCGTGGGGGAAAAAAGGTTATCTTGAACTAAAGCTTCTTGAAACAAAAGTATCCATAATCAAATATTTAAGCTTTTAATTATAACAAATTTATCATACATTATGAATTTATTTTTTTTTACCAGGCTGTGGTTTTAGCAAGTGCACTTTAAGTCAGCTGTCTACTTTGGGCAGATTTACCTATTTCTTCAACAGTTTGTAATACATTAATTCACAGGGTTGCTCCACTGTTTCATATTTCCAATTCCATCAGCATTCTTTGTGAACATGATTTGATGGCAGAAGGCTTTTTGACTGTAAGAAATGCCCCCAAATAAGCAAAACTTTGCTTTTCTGAAACTGTGTGAACTGAAGATGAAGAGACGTATGGAATGTAGGCAGCAGGACGGTGTAGTTGGTACGTTGCACTGTATGGGATAGGATGTGGATTTGGTTCCTGCCTTTAACAGCCTTCATTTAAGCCAGGCAAATTACTTTCTTTCTGTTTAGTCACATTTAAACTTCTGCCCGTGCATCTCAACCACGCTGTGAACGATGCAAATCGGAATAACTTTGCACCGCATCTAGCAAATGGGACCCAGTGTCAGACAAGGTCTGATGACAGTAATGTATAATGGGGAGGAAAGAGAGAGAAGTGGTGTCAGGAGTCTGAGAAGAGTTAAAAAGAGCTAATCGTGACATTTTGGCAGCCAGCCCCAGGCCCCCAGTTAATAGGACCGTGTTACGTACAGTGCAGTATTTGGCTCTATCTACTCACGTAGGCGTTGGACCGTATCCTGTGACTGAGGGCTGCATCCAGCCCTGCAGCTTGAGCGAGGTGCAGAAAGGCTCTTCTCAAGTGGGAGAGGAACATTCTCATCCGTCCAGGATGCCGATTGTTCCTGCTTCATGGGATTACGCTATCAGTTTTGACTTCAAATAAACATCTTACAGAGCTTTCCCAACTGTAAATTATAATTTTTTTCTCCATTTGATCTCTCCGCTCCTTCTTGATCCTCAAAGTAGGCATCACATGACTCCATTTAATTGATTATTTTGCTGTTATCTGTTTCATCTAGCATTATTAGCAAGTGCTTTCTTATCTCATTTTGGAAGGTTTGTTAACAGAGAGATCAGCTGGACCAATATCCACATAATAGAGATGCTAATTGCTTTGTCTACAGCTATGTTAACTTTTAGTCCTCCTTGCCAATCTTGCACACCACTGTAGTGTGAACTCTTGATAGACTCTCAAAATATGCTGCATATTTTAATGCACTTTGTTGTTTTTTGCTATACACGTAAGATTTAGCCTCAACTGAGACAACCCCTAGAGTTTTGGAGAAAATCCGAAGTTTCTGGGCTCTTTTCTGACATAAACAACAGACTTGGTCTGCTGCTGTTTTGCATCCTGCAGTACTGAAGTGTTGGCAGAATGTTGCATGGAAAACTGGGTGATCCATCTTGTTCTCTGTAGCTCTGCCCACTCCATTTATGCAGGTTTCACAAAATTGTTTTTGTAGGGCCAATGTAGTTAAATCATTCTTGATGGCTATGTAAATCGTCTCACTCTGGGTTTAAGAGTGCCTTATTTTAATAAATAGGTAGAAACTTACACTTGTTTTCAACCTGATTTAAAAGAAAATATTAGAACCTTCCTGCATGAATTATGTTTGAGTTAAGTAATTTTTTAAAGTATATCTTAAATATAGTTCAGATAAGGTGGAGGAGGAAAATTGTTCATAAAATTTCTAGCAAGCTGCCATGTAAATAATAAAAGCTCGCTGTTGTCACTGGTGAGGAGCATTAATTTATGAAAGGGATTATTTTATTTATTTTTTATTTTATAAGAAGAGATTTGTATGTGATGAGAGGGAGTATTTGGTAGTGAAAAATAGCAGATTATTTTAGGTACAGGTGACAGGATGAGAGATGGTACAGAGAAAGTTGTGTAAATATTAATGCAGATGCAGAGGAAGAAATAGGAAAAGTTGAACGGAGAGTCTGGAGAAAGAGGAATAGATACGTGGGCCAGGTCAAGAGCATGTCAGCTTTTATTTGTAGTGACAGATATTTTTTTAATGTGTTGAATAGTAAGTCACTGGTGAAATCAAAGAAGAGGTGATAGAACCATGGGAGAAGAACGTGACTAGTTTGTCAGCTCATGGTTTTTGATTAATTCTCTTCTTTTTATCTAAATCTCTCTTTCACACTAGTTGCAAACTCGTCAGTAAGGAATTTAATTTGGAAGTGAGAGAAATATTTTGTTATGTTAAAAAGGATGGATCAACTGATCGTCCTAGAAAATGTTGTAGAAAATAACAGAAATCTCTATTTTAACTTGAAATATTGCAGCGTTATCTCGATACCCTTTGTGATGGTAGCTTTGGTTGTGAAATACCTATACTTGGTCTTGCCTTCTCATAGCAAACCTGGGATCACTGAGTAAATATGAATACAAGGAACGCTGTCTTTTTTAGTTTGTGTTGTGTTCAAATAATTTACCTTTGTCTTGATACAGAACAACGGCTAGCTTTGAAAAAGGGCAGAGAAAGCCACAGCATCAGCTTTGCTCCCTTCCCCCATTTTCTCAAGCCTTAGGTTTGAATAAAAATGTGTAAGTAACTGGTCAATGAAAGGGAGGAGGCACTTACTGGCAATCAGGTGTAAGCCATCTTTCAAGGTCAGATCTGGAGAACAACCAAAGAGATCTCCTGTGAAGTTTGTTATCTATCTGTTCCAGCATTGTTGCCTCCACTCGTATTTATTGCTTTAGGAAAATGGCAGTTCTAATTTTATAACTCTGTGTGTGTGTGTGTTTGTGCAGCACAGAGCTTGTGTACGTGTCCACTGGAGACAGCATGGAAGGCAATGACCGATTTGATAGTCTATCACAAAATCCGTATAAAACACTCCCTGTTCTTGTAAATTATAATTGTTTCATTTTTTTTATCTATCCTGAATAAATTGCACAGACACAAAGTCTCATTAAATGCTTCTCTTTTACAACTTACCATTTTAACATGCCCAAATTTCAATATTAACATTGTATTCCTTCGTGAATTGAGCTTTTATTCATTACAGTCCTTTTTAGTCTAATAGTTGTTATTATTATGCTGCTCATACTTTAGCTTCAGAGCTAATTATAGTCTTTGGCTATCTCCTTCTGGAATATAAATACTGATATATATTAATAACACGTACCTTGCTCTCCAGCCAGCACTTATTTCACAAGGATGCTGTGATTTTGTCCTCTTACACTGACTAAAATGTCCCAATTCTTTTTGCATTATCATTTTGCCGTGCTGAAAAGCATTATCTACTAGAAATCTCTGCAAAGAGAGACCGCGGCCCCTCCCTCCCCCCATAGTTGGAAATCCCTTAATACAGCCATGTACTGTCAGCTCGCACATAATGAAAATGTCAATAGTCCTCCGATTGGAACAGTTAAGGTACTGAAACAGATGTAGCCTAACACAAAATAAATCTACTGAGCAGATGAAGAGGGAGATGGCCTTGTCACGCATTCATTAAAAAAAATAATAAAAACAACGCTCCAACCTGAATTAACCATGAAAATCCTGCTAGCAAGATGACACTGCGAACCCTGCCAAGCGATAGACTCTGGCCCAGAAAAGTCACGTTTAGTGCGATGCCGCTGCTTGGATCCAGAAGGATCAAAAGGAATGAGATCTTAGTGCCTGCTCCCTGCTGCCGGGATGGCAAACCTTGTAATTCCCTTTTCATTTCTCAGCTCTCCTGACCAGAATACAGGAAAGAATTATAATTTTGTTCAACCTTCACCTTTCTCACTCCTTTGAAGGCAGGATAGCAGTTAGAGAGAGAAGTTCTGGTACACGTGCTCATTATGGACACAATTCTAGTGGAGCAGCTATGAAATGTTTAGTTATTGAAACTGCAGGTACCACTTTTCTCAGTGTGTATCCCTGAACTGTGAGCTGGAAAACCGAAGCTTGTCCTTTCATATGGCATTTGTGCTTTTGGATTAAATTCTTCATGTCTTGTTCTGTATCAAGAGACAAGGTCAACATCAACATTGGAAAATTTAATATCTTTTAAACAACGTTTTGAATTTTAATATTTTTTTTTCTATCAGGTCTTTGTAGAACAATATGAGTAACACACAATTGGCTAATGTCTGAAAAATAGTCACAAAATTACCTGAAAACTACTGTTTAATAATCAGTGGAAAAATAGCTGCCATTAAAGTGAGTGGCCAAAAGGTCACACACATCCCAGGATTTATGAACAGGGTAGTATTCACAAAAATTATGCAATTTAGAAATTTCAGGGAGTACAGAGAAGACTCAGAGAATGGTAAAGGGGTTAGAAAATTTGTCTGTCAGTGGGAGACTGCAGGTGCAAAGTGAATGTTAACAATTCACCAAATCAGTCTCTGCTTTTCCCTCTGAGAGCCCAAATCTGGATAATCAGCTACTCTCAAAAGTTACCGTAAGATGTTTGTCAGGGGGTTAAAAAAAAAAAAAGAATCATAGTCTTAACAGGCATGGCAATTAACCATTTCAATAGCTGAATTTTTTTGTGGATTTTTCTCTCAACAGCAATTTTTTTTAAAGAAAATTATTCCACCTTCTGCCAGGTCTGCTTTAGCTCAAGCAAGGATTTATTCAAAAGGCTTCCAGGGCCAGTATTACACCATGAGGTAAAATTAATGGCTAGTGTAGCTATCATGAGGGTTTCTAAGCTACTTGTAGTCCTATAGAGTTTAACAGCACTCATAAATATAGTTCAGGTCCTTCTGGAAAGACGTTCTTTAAGTTCAATAGTATCTGAATAAAATTGTGGTTAGAGGCATTGCTCATACATGTGTTTATAGCACATGTGGTTTTTTACTAGACAGAATAGAACCATGATCAGTAAGGATCTTCTAAAACAAATGCATGTCAGTCTCACAGCTTTGCATGTACTTAAAAGGAGAAGGGAACACTAATTCCATTTTTCCATACATTCAGCATTTCTTAGCTTGCCTTGCCTGCGTATATACACCGAGATTATGATTTTCCTCAACATTTCCTCTTTGAAATGGCTGAAATCTATAGACTGTTCATATTTACCTTCTCAATGGCTGATTTACTCCACATTGTATATTATATTTATCTTTGGAATCGCTTTTAATATAAAATCCTAATAATTCTATTTATGTGGTGACCGCCTTGTTTTCCTATGAACTGTGTGGTCTTGGTGTCCTGCAAGGACGTCTAGGAAAGATGCAGGCGATCTCTCTGTTAATGTGGGATAATCTTATTAATGAGTGAAAAAGAAATCAGTATGCTGCTCGAAAGATAACAATTAAAAGACAAGCAATGCCACAAAGAAGTGTAACAGCTTTGGAGAGGTTTTCTTGTCCTCTAGAAATTCTCATCTTTTTGAAGAGTATTTACAGGACTTCTGGCTAGCAGTGAGATTAAGTGCCTATACCATCAAATATTTCAGTTCTGTGGATGCTATATGTTACTCATGAGTGACATTCTTGTAAATTAGTCTTCGCCAGATGCTTTGTCTTGTGGCCTAAATTACTGTAAAACCCATTAAGATATATTATGCACATAAAAGGGACAGAGTAGTTGCAGAATCATTGCTATAAGGGATTATGTGTTACTTGATTGTTATCCATTAAACAAAAAGAATTTCATCATCCCACTTGAATCTTACTTTAGATGCTTGTGTTTGAATCCGTAATGAAGATTAAAGGCTATAGTCGCAATCTGCCAACGTAATTTCCCCTGCCTTATATTATTGTTCATTAAACACTGGTTATTCCTTTGTGTTTGTATTTCTGTAAAAAGGTAGCACGGAAGCCCTGAAGTATCTGCGACGATATTTTAAACCACACATATCTGGGGAAAAAGGGCAGCTGGTGCAGACGGGGGTCCTTGACCGTGCCCTTGGTCCTTGGGTGCTCTCCTTGCCCCTGCCTTCACCCGCGGGGCCGCGCGTCGCTTCCCCGGTGAAATACACTCCAGACTAAGCAGGATGGAGCTTATTTATTAACAGATCAAACTGATGTCGTATTTACGTGGAGAGTCAAGGCTGCAGCTTGGCATACATTATGTGCCTATCCCTACTTTGTAAGCACTTGATTGCAGGCGTATTTAGAAATTCCTGGGACTTAGACATTCCCTCGAGAGCTGAGTCAGACAGTCACACTCTAACACTGCTGACCCTTGGCTTGTATAGCACAAAAGTGTAACCCAGCAACAATATGACTTTAGGACGTGCATCCAGTCTTTTTTTTTTTTTTTTTTTCCTTTTTGTTATACTCTTTGTTTATTTGTCTACTTGGTATAGACTGCAATAATACAAATAACATCTAGGTGTAATTTTCAAAAATATTTCCCAGCATCTTCTGTGAATATCAGCTTTCTTCTGTGAGTATCAGCCTTCTTCCCTGGAAATCCACACTAATTACTTCCTGTTACATTCTGTTTTGAGGCTTGGTTGAGAGTTAAAAAAAAATCCAGTAAATTCAGGAGAAGAGTGAGTTTAAGTTACCTGTGATCCATTTGCCTCGGGTTTCCTTCAATTGGTTTGTTTTCACTTGAAAGTCTGCAGTTTCCTTCCTTAAAATCTTGGCGCTGTGACTGTCTCGCTCTGAAGAACGTCTCTGGGAATTTGCAGGTATTTCAAAATAGCTTTTTTTTTTCATGTAAGTGGCTGCTGAATGTTTCACCAAATCTTTCCGAGTTGCCACCACGTTGGCTGCGCTCCCGCAAAGGTGATGTGGCCGAGGAGATGAAGGACTGGACCCTCTCAGGGTCTTTCTGCTGCGAGGCAGATCGCTTCTTTCATTAAAGAAGAGCTTGTGAAAACAGACAGGCTCAGATTTAACTTGGCCTACAGACTCCCTGTTTCTAATCCATTCCTGTGAGGGCGGAGAGCCGTATTTCCTTGTCTCTGGAAGGGTGGTTGAGCTCTCCTAACCTCAGCGTGGGGGTCTGGCTCCCGCTGTTGGGGCTAGGTTGCTTGGGTTCCTGGTTAATGCAAGTGAGAAGGATTCGGCTTGACTAAAAGCCACGGGGTCAGATATCTGATCATGTCACCCCTGGCGCAACTGGTTGCTTTTTATTCCCTTTTTCTCGACAAATAATGCTGTGTTTAGCCTGAATTGCAGGTACTGCGTTTAGCACCCTGGCTCTGTAGGTGGTGTGTTGAGGGAGGATGAAACCTTCCTTTGCCTTTCTCTGTGGTTCACTTTTCCATGACTAAATTTTCCTTCTCCCTCTGTTTTTTAATGGTAAAAAATGGTAATTCTACACTCACGGGGGTACCTGTAGAGCTGGGACCGTAGACCAGTGCCAGTGTCACACATGTGTCCTTGGTCATGCAGCCTCAGCAGTGCGTGAGCGCTAGGCGTGATGGCCTTGTGTCACTGCAAATGGTGAGCAGATGCTATGGAGAGAATGTAGATTGAATCACTTTCCTGTCCTTTCAGGTAGAAAGCGGATAATTCCTCAGGGCTTTACTGTTATTCTGTTTTTCTAAAAACAATGTAGTCGGAAACGCAGCCTGTATCTGCTGTAACCCACCTCCTTTCAAGTTCGGTCTCAGATCTCTGTTTCTTGGGGGAGGCAATAAGAGTGTGTGGATCGGTTTGAATATTAATTTATAATCCCAACGTGTTTTCTTTTCAAATAGAAAATTGCTCCTTATGCTGAAGGATGCTGGAATGCACGCAGGGCTCAGAAAACAGGCTTGTAGCTGGTTTAAGCTTGGAAACAGGAAAAATTTTGAGAAATGATGACTGTGTAGGTTTCCCGATTCTTTTTGTCATGTAAGTCCCTTAGAAGATTAGATGTCAGAGTGATTTCATGCTGTGTAATATCATGTCATTGGCAGGGTTTCTTTGGTAACAGAATTAGGCATTTACAAGGTACGGTGGCTGCTAAATCAGACCACATGAAAAGCCAGGTTTTAGGTCTCGTAATCATGACACTTCAATGAGAAGCTTAAAAACTCACGTTAAAGGTAGTGCTGCTGCCTAGAAGTGTGTCTCAAGCTACAAAGGTCTAGGAGAGTACTGCCAGTGGAGGAAAAATATCTTAGAAATAAAATCTGGTTACTTATTTAAACCAAGTACATCTATAAGCAGCAGGGTAAGATCTTCCACTTGTATGTGAATAATCAGGAGGGAAAACTGGCAACTATTCTTCCTTTCCTTTTTGACTACCTATTAAAAGTCATCTTTACTAATATGAAGGTAACCTTCTTTGACTTATCTTTTGTGGACTTTTTAAAAAGTAAATTCTAAGCCAGTGTTCAGGTATTTTATGATAAGTTCCATTTTGGGGGAAAATATATTTCTTTACAATTGAATTTTCAACAAGTCTACTAGACATGGAGATAGATTACTTTTTTTTTTTCCTAAGATTTTTCTCTGCAGTGAAGTTAGCAGCACTTTTACTGAAACAGTAGTGAGATCATTACAATTATTATTTTTGGTTACACTGACTAAAAGCAAATAAAAGCTGTTATGAAAACAACTGCCAAAAACTCCCGAGTCTTAGGGTTTTTCAATTGAAAAGTATTTCGCAACACTCGCGAGTGAGGAGCAGAGGCTATTTGTGCTCATGCTGAGGACAGAGTGATCAGACAGAGATTCTGAATGTGGCTCCGGTTAGAAACAGAGAACCAAAATTTGACCAAGAAAATGTTTGTTTCTACCATTTTCAGGGAGATGGAGTTTAGTCACCTTCTCTTACAGAAGGAAAAAAAAAAAACCCAAAAAGCCCCCCAAGCTGAATGTAACAGAGTTTGAAACATCACAGAGGTTTTAAATCGTTGTGGGACATACCTGGACAGGACAAGTAGCTTCATGGTGGTGTTGAGCCACTCTGTGTGTCTGGTGAGTCAGTCTGGCAGAAATGCTGCCTGATGTTCTTTCTATTTACGTACTTGAAGCTTCTAGACTGTGCACATTTAGACTGTATAAATTCGGATTTAGGTTTGGGTGTTTGTTCCTGGGATAAATATCTGTTATGGATCCCCAAGGCCTCAGCCTTCTGTTTCATGCATGCATAAACTCCCTCCTTCTCATTAACTAATGATGTGGGCTGAATTAGCATTGTTATGCTGACGCTGTTCAGCTCCACATCACCTGTACTCCTTGTGCTTCCTTGCTGGGTCCAGGCTGGTTGGTGCTGTGACCCCAGCCGGGGCTCTGGGGTCATGGCACCACCAAGGGCATTTGTCGTGGCAGAGGGACCTGTTTGTGTCCTTCTGCTTTGGATTCGAAGCAGGAAGCCTCACAAACGTGAGGTGTAGAAGGCTGCCACATCTAGGAACACCAGTGCTGGTTTATTTTCCCATGACGTAGCTCGGGTTATAGGATCACAGAATCATTCTCGTTGGAAAGGACCTTTAAGATCATCAAGTCTAACTGTTAACCCAGCACTGCCAAGTTACCACAAACCCATGTCCCTCAGCACCACGTCTGCTCATCTTTTAAATACCTCTGGGGATGGGAACACCACCACTTCCCTGGGCAGCCTGTTCCAATGTTTGATAACCCTTTTGGTGAAATTTTCCTAATCTCCATCCTAAACCCCCCCTGGCACAACTTGAGGACATCTCCTCTTGTCCCATTGCTCGTTACTTGGGAGAAGAGACTGACACCACACCCCACACACCCCCCTTTTCCCCTCTTTTCAGGCAGTTGTAGAGAGCGAGGAGGTCTCCCCTCAGCCTCCTCTTCTCCAGGCTGAGCAACCCCAGTTCCCTCAGCTGCTCCTCAGGAGACTTGTGCTCCAGACCCCTCACCAGCTCCATTGTCCTTCTCTGGACACGCTCCAGCACCTCAATATCTTTCTTGAAGTGAGGGGCCCAAAACTTTACTCAAGGAAGCAGTTCTGTGACTCTTTTTAGTGATGTGTGATTTTTCCCTGGAGGTAGTTTGCTTTTCCATTTTTTTATCGTATTGGGCAGATGGTCATATGGGCTTTCAAGACGACGGTACAGGTGTTTTCTTACATTCATGCAGAGCATATGCACTGAGCCAGCTATTGCCCTGCACAGCAAATGAACATAACTGCACTTATTTTTAAACTCTGCAAATAAGACCGTGGAAATTACTGGGACTGGTTGTTTAAGTTGAAATCATTCCTGAATCCTTGCAAGACTGACACAAATACTTATGTAGTGGGCTGAAACAGAGGCTTTCTGCCATATAAAATGACACCTATGGAATGATGGCATGCAAAGTCTGCGCCCGCTTGAGTGGACAAGTTGAAGAGATAGGCAAAAACCTGGGAGACTGAATAATTCTTCTCAATTTGTGAAAATGATGCTGACAATGGCAATAATAGTGTCATCGCACCTTCTCACGCAGGACCCTTCTTCACTGGCCTGGACAGGGGGGACACAGAAACGGGGAAGAGCCTGGGCAGTTTTCAGGAGGTCTGAGAACAAGCCAGTGCAGAGCTGCGGCAGGTTTGGGTGATAAATAAAAAGCTACTAAAATACTGTTTTTCCTCATTCCTCCAAACCTGCCTTTCCCTTTCCACAATAATTTCTGAAGGTCTCTGACGGTTTAGTAGATGAACTTCTTAGCAGATGAACTTCTTGTTCTCTCAAAGCCTTTCCAGCCCTTTGCTGGGAAGGGGGGATGAGAACTGAGGGAGACTGTGGTTCATTTGAGGTGCCCTCAATGGGCACTTACAATTAACAACTGAATGCATCAGTTGCTTTAAATAGCCTGACTACAGTCATTCATAAGAATAACAAAAGGCGGTGGACTGATTAACATTTGGTGGAGTTTGAATGTTGAACTTTTTTTCAGATTTATGGCGGCGAGTTAGGAAGTCTTTCTCTCTCCCACACACACATCTGTGTACAAGTTGGGGACGGCTATTTAGGAAGAGTGACACGAGATTTGGCCCGGACTGCTCAGTCCAGTGAGCTTTTGACTGTTTTTAAACTGCTTTTATTTGTAACTGAATTATCAGAGTGAAATGAGCAGAAAGCAGCAGCGGTCTGGATTCGGGCGCTCGCTGGTCTCCCTTGCTGGGGTAAAATCAGTTTGAAGGAGCTTGCCTGTATTTACAGATGTTGAGCCGTGGGGCACAGCGTTGAATAAAGTGAACGGAAATCTCAATTTTAAATGAGTTCATACAAGACAGAAAGGTTTAATTTAGTGGGAGAATGTGGCTAACAAACTTGCCTTGTTCACTTGCGTTGCAATCTGTGGATTAGATGGACTTCATGTGTGACTAAATATTCACATGTGAATGGCAACGGTCGGGAATCAGAATCCTGCCCAGAATGTAACTGCATCTGAGCACTCCTTGCAAATCTTAATTAAATAGGAAATGCAGCCATGCACTTGGGGCATGTACGTGTTTACAAAGCAAACTAAACATAAATAAATAAATAAATGGTAAAAATTAGGGTTTGATGAGAGAGCTCCTTTTAACAAGCTCTGTGAGCAATTTTGGGGATTGTGTTGCTCCGTTTCCTGCAATGAAAATGTTCATGAACTGAGGCAATTTTTGAGCATGACCATTTATTTCAAATGAATGGATTAAAAAAGCTTTAGGAAAGCAGAAGGTGGATTTAAATGCAGAATGTAGGAATTGCTGCTGTGAAATCTATAATTCAATCTTGGTTTATCATCCTAAGCAAAAGATGGATTTCTAGTCATGGATTGTCAGTTTTAAACTGCACTGTATCTTTTTGTAATAAGCGCAAGTAGATTCTTGTCAACTCAGCATGCAATGTTTTTCCACACAAATGTTTTTCCTTATAATATTCTGTACTGGTACCTGTAAGTTTTAACAAGAGACCACATTTTGTGAAGGTATTTGCTCACATCACCCATCATGAGTGGAGAAACACTGTACGGAAAATGTTTTCGCAATTAAAAATTATCCAGTTTTAGTTGAAATCTTCCTTATTTATGCAGGGCAGAAGCTTATCATAATTTATTCAATGATTTCTTTTTTTGTACCTGAAGACAGGCCTTGCAACCCAGAGGTTATAACCCTGGGAAAAGAAGCCAGTAATTACACCTGCCAGCATTTCCCTCTGGCCACTGGTACAATTACCCATCAAGGATAATTGACAACTAGCTAATAGGATAAGCTTTTGTTTGTATGGGTTATTTTTGTGTGTTTTCCCCCTACTTAGCAAGAGGAGGTCTATTAACTGAGGAGACTCCATCGGGAATGTGCTCATGGGCACATAAGGACAGTACTTGAAGCAGCCTGAAAGGAAGAAGCATTTGTAAAGAGCCAGGACAGAGGAAGAAATAAATGTTTTTATCTTATCTTTGACATGGAAATTCCCAAACCGCTCAGTGCTATAGTGCTGCACATGCCTGGAGCTGCTCCCAAAGGAGCAGGCAGCCATATGTCCTCCACCTGAGCCGGATGGGTTGAAATGAGCAACAGGTCTTCTCAGGGGCCAGCTCAACAAGCCACTGTTGGTGCTTTCAAGGTGGCAACAGCAGTAGTTGTATTTCATACAATGACATCACAAGTTGAGAGCCCCTAAACCACCAGGCTTTGCTCTGAGAAGCGTAGGCTCAGTTATGAAGAGCTCAGGGATGAAGAAGAGCATCCATCACCTTTTTTTCCTGTAGCAGTGGTCCATTCGCAACTCGTTTGGAGCTCACTGCTCACCTTGTCACAGTGAAGCCTGCAAGTCCTGAGGTCAGAAAAAGGGAGGAAATCAGAGAGAGATGGTTCACAGCTCAGTTTGGGGCATGGGGAATCCAGACAGCCAGCTCCAGCATCACCGGCCAGGTTTACAATTTACGTCCCACTGCTGACTAATAACACGGTCTCCTCTGATGTGTGCTAGATCCTCATCAGGGGGGGAAAGAGAACATAGAACTTCACCTTCTAGATGCCAGCAAGCTGTAAAATAGGTCAGTTCCATACCATTTTCTCTGAATTTCTGTCAGCCTCTGAAGATGAAACCGGACCCAGAATTAAGGGGCACCTTTCTCAATCGGAGAGTAGTGTGAGTTGGGTCCGTGTTGAGTGTTTGCTGATGGCTGACTCTAACACCACCCCTTGATCAGCCTGTGGATGTTTTTTATATATTTTGCCAAGCACCTGATTACCTTTATGCACTTGCACTTCTAGAGTCTACCCCTGGTGGCTGGCACTGCGGTGAAAGTGTCTACATCCTTCATCTACCCCCAGCTGCATTCGTTTGAGCGTGGGGGTACTCTCCGGATCCACTTCAGGACTCTCTTAAGTGTCACACTTCTCCCGTGCCTGTTGCCTAGTGATTACAGTTTTGTTCCATTGTAGTCTTTCCTACACAGCTAAATGTCTGTATCTCAAGGTATGTTTAACTATCTGAAGGGATGTTATTAACTCATATTATTTGTATTTAAAATATGCAAACCCATTAATCCAAATTACCTGCTGGTTTCCTGCTGGACTGAGTTTTCAGAACAAAGCCCGTTACCTTTCAAAGAGCACAAAAATTGGGTGCTAAATAGCTTCTGTTATAAAAAAAAATTAGAACTATGAATAAGGATGTTTTAAACTCTTTAAACCATCTGCACGCTGCCAGCTTACCTATTGTGCCTTTAATTTAAAAGGAATGCTAAAATGAGTGCAAACACTGAAAATTATGGCTCTGCGTGGAATACTAATCCACAATATTTGAATGTTTCTTACATTTTAAAATTCCCCAGACTCTCATTCCTCCAAGCTCCCATTACAGCAGTTGTGAGGATATTTTGCAGTTATGAGTAAGGAACGAAAGCTAGGAGGATCTCACCAGGGCTGCTCCATGTGACTTTGAGAACCAGATGTAATTTCAGGATTCACCAGATTAAAAATCAGTATTTCTTAATATTAAGGGAGGCCATATTCCATCAGGAACGCGATAGCATTTTCTTTAATAGTTCACTTTCTATGTCCTGATTCACACTACCAGTGAAAAGGACATTTCTTCTACAGCCAACTCCTAAAACCAGAAAGACAAACATAGGTCTTTCAGATTTTGATATAATCACCCATTGTCAGTATTTTACCATTGGAATTTGATTGCCAGTCCTACCAACAGCACACAAATGAGAAAGAAGTGCATCCCTCTCTGCTGGGAGAGCTAAGGAGTCAAAGTGGGCACACCATGCTTTTCACTAGGTGACAAAATGAGGTCTGGAGTTGTGAAAACAAAGACAAGTCAGGATCAGACTGGCTGTACTCAGATGGTTATAAAACGCCTGGATAGCATTGTCTGGAGACCATAGGGCGAGAATTTTCAGGAGAACTTAGGATTTGTATTTGAGGCCAGATTTTCCACAGTTTCTTCTGCCTTAGGTAGCTGTTGGCCACTGTGCTCTTCCCTATGGATCACAGGGTTATGTGAGAGTTTGGTGTGGACAGAGCCTTTCTAAAAACTGGTGCCTCCAAAATTACCTCCTGAAATGTCTTTAGTCACATGCAAAACAACCCTTTTGGATTATTAATATCAACTTCCCATAGCCTACATCTGGTGTGTAGGTAGGCAAGGACCTTGGCTACACATTGGTTCCTTGGTTTCGCTCTAAGGTAGAGGTCGTAAATTTGCATAAATGGTTTTCTAAGGACTCCAGGGTGTATCATGAAGTGCAGTGTATGAGAGAAGGGATTATTCTACCCTGCTGTTCACCTGTGAACGCATTTGGAGGTGCGTACCGTACTATGCAACTCATATTGGTCCTGAGACTGCTAGAAACTGTTATATGCAGAAACCAGTTAGGAGAACAGTAAAGTGGTATCAAGCCACGTTTGGCAGTTACGTTGGCCCTGCTTGGCTGAACTGGAGTATCTTGCCTAAAGAACAGCATCCTGGTTGGAATAGAAATGTTTATACCTGGTCTGCCCTCACTTTGCATAGATGTAAATCATAAAAATGAGAGGCAAAACAAACTCACTATTTTGAAAGTTGTCCTAAACACTAAGTCCATGCAGTTGCAAATATTCCTCATTTTAGCCATTTATTTCCATTGCAGAATAGCCAAGGCCTAGAACTTCTACTGTCTGAAAAGACATTTTATTAGACCTTATCTTCATCATCCCCTCCACTAGTTCAGAAGGATATGACTATAAGCAATAAACATTTTGGTGCACTTCACCCCACAATTGCCAGCCTTTATTTTCTTCCCATTAGAATCCTTGGCTCAGTTTACAGATGGCTTGTTTTTTTAAACTGCTTTTTCCTGTTCATGTCACAATGGAATCCATGCAATAATCATTGTGTTGGGTGGAGGAGAATATCAGTTATTTAATAGTGCCCGTTTGTCCTGGCTGAACATGGGGGGGTTTGCTTTTTGCTCTGCCAGCGACAAAAATTTTGGAACTTGGTGTTATTAGGATTTAGTGTTGTGAGCAATCAAGGTAATTAATGGACTTCACTTAGCTGTTGTGGGTAATCTCTGTTTGAGGATACTTGAGACAAAAAAAGACAAAAAAGGCTTTGGGGTTTTTTTTTGGGGGGGAAGCGGGAAGGTTTCTTTGGGTTTTGTTTTTGTGGGTTGTGGTTTTTTTGGTGGTTGATTGGGATTTTTTTTAGGGGGTGGTGGTTTTTGTTGTGTGGTTTTTTGTTTTTTTTTTTGATTGAATCAACCTTGTGTGGCATAGCAAAAGAGGCATAGAGGAAATGTGTTTGAATTCTGCAGTACTTCATTGTGAGTAAATGAATAGCATGAAAGAATAGTGCAGAAACCAGTGAACCTGAGGTAGACTTGAACTTTCTGGACTTCTTTTGTTGTGGATTTCTTTTCATTACCATGGAAGGCATCTTACTGTTGGCGTACGGTCCTGAATAGGCTCCGTCACAGCGCTTGAGTGGAGTCAGACCTTTGTTAACACTGGAAGCAAAATATTCACAGAATTTGACAAGGATAAGGAATCTTCCTTCCCAAGAGGGAGGATACGCAGGAGGGGACTGCCAGCCCTGGGAGACACCTAGTGTGTCAGCAGAATTATTTAGGGAGTTAGCAAGTCTCCTTCACCACTGCCACCCCCCAGGTATTCTCCAGCTGTTTCCCCATCCTGTTCTTTTCTTTCCACTCAGCTCTGAAAGGGTGAGGACCATGGCAAATGGCCTCTTTTCATCTTTCTGTGGTTCTCCTTTGCGGAACAAGTGAATCTAGGGGTTCAGATATTCTGGTACTTTGGAAAACAGTAGCGCAATAGATAGGAATAAATTTTCCCTGCCTGAAATCTTATTTCAAAACATGGTATGGTCTACCATTTTAGTAATTATGTGGAAATCATGACATTTTTCCTGGGGAAAAAGAAAACAACAGACACGCTGATTAGGAAAACTGACAGTGTAATATATAATGCAAAATAGTTTTTGGTTTCAAAAGTCCTGTTCAAGCAAATCTCGATGCATAATTCGGAACTGTGTCACATTCAGACCAATTACACAACTGGTGTGCATTTCAAGGGGAACACACACAAAATGGCTCCTATTTGTACATCTTAGTAAAACCTGGGGTGGACATGAAGCTGATTTTCAGTTTTGCCGTAAAGTAAGAGATCCACAGTCACATGGTCTTGAATTTTTTGGTTGGAATGTTTCATTGCCAGAGGGGAAAAAGAAAAGCTTAACAGCCTGTTCAATTAAAATCAATGGAAATTTTCCCAGTGACTTCAATGAAACCTAGCATGGGCACAAGATCTGTGAAGATGGCTGGAAATGGTCCGTGGAGAATTTTCAGGCAGGCAGCTTTGAACTGGGTATGAAATAAACGGGAAACCAGTATAAGTGTCAGCCAGTGGGGCTGCGATAAGCAAATGTATGAACGCTTACTCTGATAGCACTGGAATTAGCTGCAATTAAGTATGATTTTGATGAGGAACACATTGCATTTCCAGTTCATCACAGCGAGAAACATTTGTGTAAAATGACAGCTGCAGCTAACTGTTTATGAGTCTCTGCAGGCGCTTCCTGAAGTTGGTGAGCCGGTTTATTTGCGTGTACAAAGCCGGTGGAAAATTCAGGCTTCTAGCAATGGGAAGAAACTGGGACCAACTAGAGCAAAGCCCGGTAGACCGCAGTGCTTTCTTTAATTTCAGGGCATGCTTTTCCACCCTCGTGCACGCAAGGTAGCCCTGAGGTTACGCAGATGTCTCCACTCCACCAGCCCTGTCACCTACCCATGACCTGTCTGCAACACTTGTTTTACTAAAGCTTGGTGAAGGCTTTAGAAAACTAGAGGAACACCCCAAAAGGAGACATTTGATTTTACCAGTCCTGCTTTTGCATGTATCCTTTTTCCTGCCCCCTGCTCCCTCGCATTATTACACAAGCAGAAATGGCAGGTCAGGAGAGCAGTTCCTTCGCGACAGTCTTGGGCTGTGATTTTTTGCCAAAAAAAAAAAAAGAATTTGATGAGAACAATGAGAAACTGAAAAGTAAGGAAGCATCAAAACCTCTGAGAGAGAGAGAAAGAAGGAAGACGTGGAGGGCTGCAGGCTGAAAGGTGGCAGCATCTGGAGCCATCACCTCTCTTGGGTGGATGCTGTCTGTAGGGCAATCCCTGACACCTGACATCTGTTTTACTGTTATTTTCAGAATTATGTTCTGGCTCACTTCATGGAAAAAAAATCAAGGTTTTGACTGAAACAGGTAGGTAGGTAGATGCTGGAGCATTTCTAGGCACTATAAAGGTGACACTGTAAATATATCACTAAAAGAACAAAATTTTCATATTTCTCTCTGTGGCTTTGTTTCTTCTCTTTCATCTCTATTATCTATTATTTTGGTGTAGGTGGGATGGTGTTTTGCCTCACTGATTTTAAAAACTGCTCTGTTTGCATGTTTCTGCTTATGCAGTGCTTAACTTAGGGGATAGTATGGATCCCTTAAGGAATTCCCTAAAAGGCAACCTTAATTAATGTTACCAGCTGCATGGAAATGTGTCTGCCCCTGGCGATGTAGAGGAATGATGCTGAATGGTGACAACGTTGTCCTCCTCCTCTTGAGCATAATAACTCTTGATCTTTCCTATTTCAGCACATGGAGGCGCTGAGCCTGTCTGGTAATGTAGCGACATTGCAATGCGTTTGCTTGCCCACATAAATTATATCTGTACCAACCATTTTCTCAGTAATTGTGTTTTCGGGGAAAAAAAGCAAAGAAGGACATGCACTTAGTAACGGCTCTAGACCAGGAGCACAGTGATGATCAAAGCTGTCCCGATTTTTAGAAAGCCTTACAGAAAGTGACTAAGCCACGGCGTTTGCAGTTCGAATTTCACAAAAATAAAAGCAGTTGCAATATGTAGTATGAATAGCCCAGGAGTAGCTGAGCAGCGCTGCTGGCAGGGTGGCTTATCAGCAGAGGTGAGTAATAGCAGGGGAAGAATGCCCAGCCGCTCGAACCGATTCCTGCCCTCAAGGTACTTGTCAGAAAATATTGTCAGCTGGTTGCACTTTGCAATGACAGGATTTGTCTTCATTCCCTTAAATAACGTGCCTGGGTGTGGGCGCACGTGCATGTGTGTGTGTTTTAAAACAGCATAGAGAATAATTTATTTTGTCTCACAAACGATCGTTTCGTTCGTTACTGGGGTTTTTTTGAAGAAGATTGCAGCAAAAATGATGCTGCCTAAGTCCGGACTAAGCCTCTAGATGTCAGGTATTTTTGTGGCCGCGTGGCAGTTGAGTTTAGGTCTGCATGAACCTGCTGGCACCGGGTGGTCTCGTGATGTCCTGATGTCGTGATGTGGTGATGCTTTTATTTATGGGTGGCTTTTTGTTGAGAATATTTGCTGTTTTCTACCTCCGTTCTCTTCCTCTGGTCTCTGACAGCTGACTCGTTAATCCTGTTTCCTTTTCTTTGCCTTTCCTACCCATAATAGTGCCTTTCCTACCCATAATAGTGCCTTTCCCCTTGCTTCTGTTGTGTTATGGAGGTGGGCTCTGCTGCCAGTGTTGATTAAACAGGGATTGATGCCGACTTCGTTTACGTACTTCGCTTCCTTAGGCTGTACGTTTTTGTGGTTTTATTTTAGCATAGGTGCTTCTATAGTCCAAAGTGTTCCAGAGGTGGAGAACAGACTTATTGCAGTCATAGTCTTGCAGGGGTTTACACAAGCTTTAATTCTGCCTGCCACAAAAATCCCAAGGAAGTCAGAGATTGGCTGTGTCATATGTAGATGTGGACACGTGTAAACCTGCGTGGTTGTCCTGGCAAAAGCTGTCATGTGGATCCAGTTATTCGTTACAAGAATTTACTTAATTTGGGCAGCTAAAGCTACCTAAACTTAAGTCTTTTGCTGGGATGAGCCGTGTCTCTGCTAGGAGGGCGTTTTAGCAGCGTTTTGTACTTTAGACAGTCCTTACAGAGAAATGATGAGTTAATACAATCACCAGAATGTCACGCATTCATGCACACAATTTAATCTATGATTTGTGGCCTGATCCCAATCCTGCAGCAACCGACAGTGAGAAAACTTTTGTTTCTACCTTTGGCGAGTTTGGGAATTGCTCAGCGCTTCCCTTTTGTAACTCACCAGTGTGAAAACTGCTGGGGAAAGTTCCGTCTACAAATAGCTGGAGAGCCACGGAGTCGCTGCGTGGTGACTCTCAGCGGTGGCTCTTAGTTGACCTCTGCAGGAAGGAAGAACGCTGAAACCCCGCGCTCTGTGCGGCTCGTCTGCAGAGCCACAGCGCTTGCATGAGTTATTGCAAAGCTCTTATAACGTGAGAGGGTCATGGAGGGTCCTCGGTGCAGATGTTCAGGAGCATTATAACAAAATACCTTTCAGTGGTATGTAATTAGGAGCTCGATCCCACTGCTTTTATTCAGGGAGGCTACTCAAGTGAGTAAGAGCTTCAAGAGTTACTCAAGTGAGTAAGAGCTTTTCAGCGATCATATAATTGTGCGTGTGTTTTGGCAGGAGCTCCATGGAGTGACATTCAAAACAGGAACATTTTTCCTAGACTGAAAATATCTTAGCGATAATAATAAAAAAAAAAAATCCAAACCAGAAAAGTAATAAATGCATGTTAAAAAAACCCACATAATTTTTTTTGACAACTCTCTTCACCTAAGCCATGAGAGGTAGCTCTTTCTTGAGAGATACTCAGCATGAACCCCTTGCCAGGAAAGTGATTTTTCTCAGGAAGTGTTGATTGCCTTTTGAAAACAGTCTTTTCAAAGTGCCTGAGATGAGGTCACCCATTAAACTTGGCAAGTTGGCACTGTAATTTCAATGCACGCCATGAGTGCCTTACTTTGCGCTTAGAGATGGATCCTTCACTCTTCCTCGGTATTTTTTTTTTTCTCAGTGGAAAGGTGACCCCCCAGGTGGGTGATGAGGGTCACACCGGCCCCAGAGCAATGTGGAGGTATGTGGGCTATACTGGCGGGATGGTCCTGTACACTGCTTCTCTAAGGCAGGATAAATTACACGTCTAGCTAATAGGGTTGCATCTGCCCTACCAATGGGAAAAAGGCACAGTGGCCACTTTCTCAAGATGGGTATTAAATATTCATGCCGTTCCTTTTGCACTGGCCATATTGTATAGGAAATAACGTTCAGAGCCAGTGTTCCTCATAATGAAGTTTAGAGAGAAAGATCTGGGTCTCTTGTGGACAATATTATCAGCCTTGCTCGGAAGAAGAGCACACTGCATGTCCTTAAAGCAGCATTGCCATGGTCGCTGCTCAGTATCGCGCCCCATGAAATGTCCCGGTTTTGTTCAAGGTTGCTGAGAAGTTTATGGCAAAAAACCCTAAGCCATGACATCTGATTGTCTAGGGATGAGAACAGGTTGACTGTTTGCTGTGTAAAATCCCAGTACTATACAAAGGTAGATTTTACCAGTGCAATACTTCTTGATTTGCTTAGCATTAGATTAGCATGAAAATACTTTTAGAGGGGGAAGATCAGGTGGTTTGCAAAGCCAGAGCGTTTGGCAGCAAAAAGTTTTATTGGTAGCTTCAGGCTACCTATATTTTTTCCTTGACAATTTATATGCTACTCAACCCAAAGTATGTGATATAATCTTTTTGTAGATCCATGGACAGAATGAAAAGTTGACTTCAAACTATATTTCAGGGCTTCGCAGAAGGACGCTTGCTCTGGTCTGGTGCAATGTTTTTCTTTTATTAGCAGATTTGAGCTGTAAAAGTCTTGGTTATAAGAGGTATTACTTAAATTCCATTTTCAGCGTTATTTATTGTTATTTCTAATGCTATTATTTGATGCATAATATTATCTTACTTTAGACAGTCGGCAATCCTAAATACCACTAACACATCTGAGCATGAAAATGTTAACATGCAAATTGCCTATATTTGGCACTGAATATGTATGTTTAAAACAAAATTCTTTGATACTTGTGATAATAATTACTCCTAGCTCTAAAATCTCCAACTGTTTAAAAGACAGAGTTCATTAAGTTAATTACAATTTCTTGATGGCAAATCGTCTTGTTGGCAAAGTCAAACTCTATAGGAAACCTAAACAGCTGAAATGTAATCAGATGCTGCTACAGAAAGTGGTTTAAAAAAGCAAAGTGATTGAAATTAGCTCATTTTTATACTCAGGGCAAAGGGAGTGCATGGCAATCCTGGATTCTCTGTCTTTCCTTTTGTCAAAACATTGATTTTTGTGTATTGTTTTTAAGTCGGCCAGGACAATAGGTAATTCATCATCACTGTGAGATATAAACTCAAGCAGTCTCCAAAAATAATTGAATTTTGCAGAAATTCTCTAAGGGGGTGAAAAATCCATAACAGCCATTAAATTCTGCTCTTTGTAGAAGGAATCTGAAATATTACAATTATGATCAAGTAGAAAAAAACCTCTTTAATTTTAGTTGCTGAATCTAGCAGGAATAATTTGGCGTTTTGTTACGCTGTTTTACTGTTTCAATGGAATTTGTATGAAAAAATGCGATAACACATATCAAAAGATGTCATTTACAATGGGAGTAGGAAAGCTGTTGAAGAATTCCAGTCTGATGAATGTAAGAGATTTCAGTCTTGATCTGGAGCTGTGCTCCTGAATTGGAGAACAGCTTGTTGCTACATAAATTAGGTAGTGTTTGGTGCCTGCCCTATTATTGCATTTCTGTGGGATCAATCAGTTTTAGAGCATCTCCAGATGGTTTTACCTCAAACCAGGACACTCCTTTAAACTGTGCCTTCCCAACTATGATTCCCAGGGTCAACCCCATCACTACAACACGTGCAAGAGTAATGTTCATCTTGGAAAACCCACCTGCACTTGGTAATGTCATGCTATAAGAATGGCACGAAGACCATGAGTAGGATTTATGTTTGAGTTCCTTCTCAAGTAGGTATTTCAAGCATAGAGCAAGTATTACAGAAGAAACTTTCCAAAACACAAGAGGGGATTAGGACTGCATCTCCCAGGGATTTCATTCCCTTCCTGGTAGCTGTAGCATTCAACTTGCTCGTCGTCTTCAAAGATGGATCAAGATTCTTATTAATGCCAGTGTGCATCAGTAAGACTTCAGGTCTGGTGGTTCAAACATTTGCTATCCAGGAGGGATATCACAAGACCTTGTGGTCCGCACCTCTAAAGAGCTCACAAAGATGAGGAAATGGACCTGTGTTTTTGTAAATGGACTTACACTGGCATGGGTTAAATGTGGAAGTAAATACATGCTGCAAAGTAAATAGATGCTGTGATAATTTATTACAAGCTAGGTTTTTTATATATGCATAATAGTGTGCTGTAAAGGAATAGATCATATCAGACGAAGCCATAACATGACAAGATGGATCATTTAATATATTGAATGATGCCGTTCTGTGTGCTGTTGTTATCCAAACTATATTAAAAAAAGTACTAGACAGTATATTTTTTCCTATCGCCCTCTTATGCTTTGATCTGGCTTAGTAAATCTACTGCATCATTAGCTTCTGCCTGCATTCAGCTTTTAGAATGGTTTACAGTTCTGAAACCATTTCATTGTAAATTGTCATTTTATTGGTGTTTGTTAGTGAAATAATCATTTGGGAACAAATGAAAGAAGTGACCATGCTGTTTAACAGGATCCTTACCGAGATCTAGCAGGAAAATGGTGTCATTTCAGTTTACGTACAAAAACAGAGTTTTGTGTTGGTTATTGAGATGCTTCCCCTGACTGCTGTGAGGGTTTTCTGTCTGTTGATTCTTTCTGTTCTTCTTGGAGAAGGGAGAAAACCCAAACTGCATGTGGGGCAGGGTGGTGGCACGCTGTGGCAGCGCTGCAGTGGGGTGTCTGCCCCCTTCTGCCGTCCTCTGACCACGCTCCATGCTTACTTCTCAGTGTAAACACATTTTAGAAAGCGATGAAGACAGGGGCGCAATACTCTGCTCATATTCTGTTCCTTGGGATAACCTAGCACGGCCCCATCCATAACCTCACTGCTCAGGTACTAGGTGTGGGCTGTCCCAAACTCATGAGAATAAATGGCGTTATTGGAATGTTCCTGACGATGCCCCTTACAGCAGCTCTCTGGAGATTAATGTGATCTGCGCTGCAGTATGTTCTCTTTCCGCGTGGTTCCGTGGCAGTAAAAGGCAACTTGAAGTCCTTGTAACACATGAAGATATTTATCCATATTTTTTCTTTCCTGGTCTGAAGCAGAGTGAGCAGGTTGCTCCGGACCTTTTGAAAACACAAGAAATGGAGTTCTTCATTTTCTTCCTCTGCACAGCTCAAGCCAGGATCAGAGAAAATTGTCTGTATTAAACTTCAAGGGCAGCTTAAGGTTTTTTTGTTTTTACCAAAGTGCAGTAGTAAACAGTCTGGGACCAGACATGGAGAGGGAATATTCCGGCACTGCTTGGAGGAAATTCTGAATGCCGACAGAGCCCCTGCGAGATCAGGAAAGGTTTCGCTGGGTCGGTGAGTACTGTTGCTCACTTGCAGCTGAATCGATGCATCCGTGATGCCTCCTGACTCATGTGTGCCCTGTGAGTCAGAGATTCCCGTTGTGACCTATATCTTTTGATTCCATGTACGTATGGGGACAAGAGAGACCCTTCTCACAGAGCTGGGTGACAACAGAGTTCTCTTGCCAGGTGGGAAGGAGGCCAAGACGAGAGGAAGAGGAGACAAGCTGAATGCCTGGGGGTGTCTCAGGTGGTGGCTGCAGCCCAGGGAATTGAGAAGAATTAAGAAGTTAGGAGCTTTGAGGATATTGATCTAGTAGGAGGTGTCCTTGCTCATGGCAGGGGGGTTGGAACTAGATGATCTTTAAGGTCCCTTCCAACCTAAACTATTCTATGATTCTAGATTCTATTAAAATTCTAAGAAAAGAAGAGTATTTTTTCCAGAAAAGTCTGAAGTAAGCAAAACCCTTGGAAGTCATGGATTCAGGTGTAATGGTAACATTTTTTGTATATATGGCATACAGCCTTCTCCCACCATAGTGACCACTGACCTTGCCCTCAGTTACCCTTTGGTATTGGTTGTCCCTAGACAGACACACTCGCACGCCCACACCTATGCCCTTTTTAAACTTAGCACTGTTGTCAGTAACGTGTCTTTTACTGTCTAACAATTGCAAGGGAGTTCAAAGAGGGTCATAAATGAGAAAAACACTAAAGAAATGTCTTCATGCACCCAACTCAACATTCATTAGAAAGCAGAATGTCTTCTGTTAATACTAATAGCCCCTTCTTCATTTTCCCTTCTCCTTCTCTTCTGTCCTGGTTCCTGTAGAAAGAAGTTGATGGATTTTGTAAAGGCTTGCGTTAATTCCTTGCAGGGTTCAGTTCTCGACCCTTGTCTCTTCTTTTCTTACACATCCCCCCCATGGCTGGACCTCTAGGAAGGCACTCAAGTTAGTGAAGCAGGAGCTGATGCTCTTGCAGTAATTCATCTAAGCTTGGGAAGATGTTTGAAAGGGGCTGTTGGTGCGCTCACAGAGCCGGCACAAAGGAAACCTGCTCAGGACCGAAAATTGACAGGTAGATTTTAGAAAAGAGGTGTGGAAAGAGTTTTCTAAAGTGCAACATTCGATTTGTCTTGTTCATCACATCTGACTCTTCAAGAGTTTTCTGTGCAGCTTGTCTCTGATTCTGGGTGTGGTTTTAATTGCTGGGCTGATTTAAGGCCAGGTCACGTTAGCTCGTGCTCATCTCCATACTCACGTTTAGCAATAATTAGCTGAGACACGTCGCGACTAGTCTGTGCTTGGACATGACTGATACCTGAGGGCAGGGCTTCTGAGCTGGGTATTGCTGTCACCAGCATGAAGATGATGCCACAGTAGATGGTTGTGGCTCTCCTAACTGTTGGAAACAGTAGAGTTTCTAATGTGAAAACAAGACTGCAGAATTGTTGGGGTTTTTTTCCACAACCCACTGGCAACTGCAAGTATTAGCTGTCCGAATATGCCACAATATTTAATTTAATTTAAACTCAGACTTATTTATATGGTAGCTAAGACAATATTTCACTGAGTTTGATAGTAGCTTCCCAACCTTTCCCTTACAAGGACTCTCTGTGCTGTTTTGTAAGGACTGTCACAAAGGCAGGTTCACTGAGTTGCCACCCTTGCTGTCCCTGGTAGGAGAAGCGGAAGAGTGAGTCCTAATAATACCATTGATTTTATGAAGTGGAAACATCTTTATTCACAAAGGGCACCGTGATCATAAATTTTAGGCAGCGTTGATGGGGGAGATGAGCTGAGTTAGTAACCTGAGGGTAGAAAGCACTGGATACTTCTAGCTATTCAATACCCAACTGAGCTTGGTTTTAAGACAATTAATCTTTTTCTTTCTTTATTAAAGCTATGAGCTCTTATAGTTTGACTTTTTCAAAAAATTTTGGTGACTCTCTTGCCCTTTATTTTCCTGCTTCTTCTGTCTTACAGCATTTTGTATTTCTGAGATGCATTATGAGGGGCAGGATTGTCTTCCACTGAAGAATTATCTACTAGCCAATGTTGAAAGAAGGATATAGGATTTCATGGACCAGTGAACTAATGCGATGTGAAATCCTATTTTCCTATCTTCCAAGTGTCTACAGAATTCCAAGTTAATGTACTTTATATTATATGGTTGCCACCTGTTTATATTATCAGTAGTTTGAATATTTAAGCATTACACACTCCATTTCCTACCAATTTGTCTGTATTTCAAGAATGGTTTCACCTAGTGTTTCCATGCTTAATATTTTTCTCCTCTTTTCTCTCCAAAATGAATATTGTGGCCCAGCATGATTACATTTAAATTTTCATTAAAAAATTATATAGTTCACAGCACAGATTTAATTGATCGCACTCTTACCTGGTGTAAATCAACATGGCAACATTAATTCTAACAAGATTTTTCACCAGCTGAGGATCTGCTTCTGTGTATTTTTTGTTATTCTCAAAGCCCAGAAGAGTGCATCTTCAGAACCTATCTTTGAAGCTGGTCCACTTTTAGCAGTTCAAAATTGCATTTCGTTATCACATGCACATTTGAGAAACATCATAAATCTCACGTAAGCAGCCTATAGTTTCAGTGCATATATTTAAATATATGATGATCCAAGGGCCTATTGCATGCTGGCGCACAGACGTGTGGGTGGGTGTAAACACATCGACTCGTAAGGGGTCGTTGGATCATTTCTGCATCTGGACTAATAAATGGCAACTGCAGTTAATGGAGAACAATGAATCTTGGAACAAAGGGAAAAAATAGCGCATCTGCTAAAAGGAAAGATGTGTCGAATACTGATTAGGAAAGAGATCTGGGAGTTGTTGCAGAAAATCTCTAAAGCATTCAGCTTAATGTGCAACTGCAGTGAAAAGGGCAGGCAGAATGCTGGCTTGTATTGCTGGAGGAAGGCAATATAAATCAAAGCAGCTGGCTTTGTTACTATCAGGCATTGTTTTGACATCACCCAAAGAACTGAACTTTATTTGCTATTGGTCACTACAGCTTCAGAAGAGTGTCTTTTTTACTGGAGGGGATTTTCTGTGTAGCAAACTAAATTACCATCTTCTGCATTTTAAGATAACGTAGAGGAAGAAATAGGAAAAAAAAGTCAGCTCATTAAGAAGTAAATCATCTACTCTGATTCATGCAGTTGTTTGTTGCCAGCAGAGAACAGTCTACAACTTGACCCGAGTTTCAGTTTCAGAAAAAAGCATGCGGAAATATTACCTAAAACATGGTGAATTCCGACTGAAAAATAAATGTTTTGTTGAAAATCTCATTTCATGACAGCTCTAAAATGATATGAGTTATCACTACAAAGACAGCAGATGATACAGAAAAATGTTACCGCTAGTGAATGAAAAGCACAGATATAATGAGCTCAGTGCTCTTATCTGCCTACAAGCACTTGAATTTTGTTATGTTTTAATTTTACAAGATTCTCACAAAGACTGAAGGAGGTGTTATGCTTTTGAAAAAGAAAGGGAATACAAAACTTATAGCAACCCACTGTAGCTTTTATGGGCTGTTCTCTGTCAGCATTGCCATTGTGGATCCTTGCATGCACAAGTTAATGATTCAGCCATAAATAATCACTGGAAAGTTAGTTGGAAATCTGGTATGCAGAATTCTAGCTAGGACACAGTCATATAATCTGTAAAAAGATACATAAAGGAGGTATTTTAACCAACAAAAAAACCCCACCCTTCTTCTATTACATTCAATGGGAATGTCTGAACCTACCAAAATGTTTTTGTTGGATTTGAAAAAAGATCTACAATATTTATCTAGTTTTCCTCTTTCAGCACTTGGAAATTGAAGTCCCTCCCATGGGATTGTTAAAAATTACTCTGCTTTCTCCAAAACCTTCTCCAGAATCAGTGGGGAAGAAATAAAGGCACGCCTCACAGTCGCAGTGCTTTTGCCATGGAGCCATGGGCAGCACAGCAGCCCTGGCTTGCTCCCCACTCCCTGGTTAACTTTTCCCATGGGCCATTCCTAACCAGCCCCAAACCCTGTCAAAACAACTTAATGTCACCACAGATTCCCAACATCCTCCTGCAGAGGGGTCAGGGCTTTTTGGACCGCGATGCTTCTGGACATAAACCTATCCTTAACTAAAGGGGACGGGGTGGGGAAAAACCCCTCTTATTGCATAGTGAAGTCATTTCGTGCTTCCTAATAACAGGCTTTGGGTCCTTTTCCCTGCAGATTTTGGAGCTGGCTGAACAGACACCTGGCTTGAGCGTGCAGATGGCTATGCCGGCAGTCCTGTGTCCATGTGTCTTAGCCACGTGCTGTGGCTGTACTTCTTGATCTCGGCATTTCTTCTGTGAAGTCTCATGCTGTCCAGCAGATAGGAGGCTGGATCTGGGGTGATTTGGTCTTAGTTCCCACCTCTCTCACTCTTCTGCTGTTTCACTTATGCTTGTTCTCCCACCTGCCTAGCGACCAGTCTAACTGTGAGCAAATTGTTTTGCTTCCCCGTACCCCAAAGTAAACATTTGTAAAACGTGGATAACATTTACTTGCTTTGGAAGTGCCTCCAATGAGGAACACTGTGCAAAAGCCAGGATTTGTAGATACTAAGCGTGTAGTTGGGAACCAGCTCTTACAATACAAGCTGCACACAGTTCTAATTGCAAATTTTATAGGCACACTTATGATGGAAGGTTTTCTACAGTGCAGGTGTGGACAGTATAAAATACCAGCTAGTTCAGCTGGAACCAAAAGTCCAATGTTCTCATCCTCAGGGCCACAAGCAGAAGCTTACTCAATTCCTGTTCCATTCAGATCTGAAAAGAATTCAGAAGTAATATTTTCAGACCATGATTACCCATCAGATCAGGTCAGGTGATGATAGTTAAGAAAGATGCCTTCTTATTTTTTCCATTAGCTGTGTCCAGCTCAGGGTGGGTGACGTTCACCTTCTCTGTTATGCCTGTGAGAACACGATACACACTGATAATCAAGCTCAAATCTTGGGAAATAGTTTCAGTCCCTTCAGCCTGGTACAGCGCAGATTCTCAGGTAGTCTGGCACCAGTTGAACTCCAAGGACCCCAGTGTAGTCTTCCAGACTCATCCCTTTGCTTGTTTACTCTTCTTCCTATCATGCCTCTTATCTAATCCTTACTTTGTTGAAACTACTTTTTTAAGCTTTTATGTCTGCATCCCTGATGAGCTTTCAGTGTATTTCAGATGTTGCTGTTTATCAAGGTAGTCCTATTGGCACCACGACTTGCTATGAATGGAGATAAATCCTTTTCCTCAATAACATATAGAATATATAAGAATAAGACACAGAAATAGACTGAATGCAGATATAGATGGCAGTATGTATGCTTTTTCACAAGGATGCATAGAACGGTGGCTTCAGCAAAGCTTAGGAGGTGCTTCCTGCAACAATTTTAGCACTTGAAAAGTGAAATGTGTGTTTTCTCTTATCAGATCAATGTAGTTTCCCAAGGATTCAACCCACTTTTCAGCAGGCCAGGTCACTCTAGCAGATGGGTATGTGAGCAGGTAGCAAAGGAAAAGTCTGTACCAAGAGGATTTAGTCAAGGTGGGTTCCCTGCTGGGAATTTCTCAGCACATGCCACCCTCAGTAGAAGGGGGTATGGCACTACTAATGCCACTCTGAAGCAGATCGACTCTGCAGAGGCAAAATCAACCCTTCACGGCCACGTGGCCCCGGTGACAGCCTGGGACCCTTGACTGTATCTGTACAAAACACATAGATACGCCCAGCCCTCTCAACAGGACACTTCTCACTTTTCTGATTACCCATCCCGTGTCTCAATTTCTAGATCAGATGTATTATTTTGCAGTTATATTCCACTTGAAGTCAAACAACAAGAATAAATTAGAGAGAAGCGTGGTGTGAACTGAACAGTTTTTACTTTAACGGTATTTTCATAATCAAGAAAGTCACCCATGTATAGTAAAGATAAATTGCTTTGCTACAGGGTAATATAAACTTTAACAAGTATAATAAATATTTCTGCTTGGCCACGAAAACTGAAATACCGGAAACTGTTTAAATATGTGCATCAGAATGAATGAAGATGAAAAACTGGTGAATATTTAAAAAATAGCATATGTTTTTGTAAATTAAATCTCAACCTGCCTTTATAGAAACAGGAATTTGGGACACTGATGTATTTATGGTCTAGCCGGAATCAATGAGATTTAGGTTTCACATAGCTACAAAACTCAGATTTATTTCTTTTCATATTGCTGTTCAGAAAAATGGGATTAAAACTTTCAAGGTCATTTAAAATAAAGGTGTGCATCTTAGATTTTTTAAACTAGAGATTTGTTTGTGGCAGACTAAGTTATTCAGTAAATAAAACCACTTTTTTTTTTGGTAGGAAAGCTCCTTTTCTGAAAGCTACAGATGTGATCCATACCAGAGGCAACATATATCAGTGATACAGAGATGAAATGAGATTTTTATAACAGCCCTGCAAAGTTAGTTTCCCATTTCCCATCAACAGCCAGGGGATGAGAGGACTTAATATCATGGGACCACTAGCCAGGAATAACTTGCCTGTATGAAAATACAGGTTTTGGAAACAGTAAAAGGTAACAACTTTATTAGGCCCTTTTATCCCACTGGGGATGAGTGGATGGTTAACAGGGACCAGAGGGAGAGCTTTGCGCTGCTGGAAAACTGGGGTTTCAAGCTTGCTTCAAGCTTTGTTTTCAGTGCTTGTGATACCACTCTTTCAGTCATTCTGTAGAGGACATTTTTGAACTTTATTTAATTTTCTTTCCAAAGTTATTATATTTCTCTCCTGCTAAGAAATGTCTAAGTTGAGTCAGAGCATCCAGCTGCAATAGCCTGTTTTTCATCTGTCTTTTTTCCCCATGGATATTATCCTGTAGTTCAATCTGAGCAATCCTTCATATAGATGTGTTTTACCCAGGGTTTTCCCAATATTTTAGAGAGAGATACGGTTTTTAATATGACTTTAGTATAAATGTCTGGGTGTTCCTGCATCTCCCTGTGTATGTTTCCAACAGGTTTTTCTCTTTACTGACTTGCACTGATTTTTCCTGTGCATCATTTTTGTTTTGCTTTGCTGGTAGAAGTGGCTGATGGGGGAAAAGTTAGACTCCTTTCCAATTTCTGCTTCTATTTTAGTTTCTTCATGACCTTTTTCCTTGTTCTTTCTCTTTGCTTTTCAGTTGTGTCTCAACAGGCGTGACAAGGCGTTGCTGAGCGTAGATGTCACCAGTATTTACACTTCCTCTGCGAGGGACCAATGTCATGGAAACAGGTGCAGACAATCTTCTGACAACACCATAATCCCTATTGTGGCAGATCATTGCAACGTCAAATTGTAACAAAGAACGTATATCATTTCCAAATCTAGCCCTGGAGAAGAGGGATATAATTCAGCCTATCATTACTACAAGAAGAGTTAGAAACTTGAAGTTGACCTTTTGATCTGCAGGATTTATTGGAAATAAAATCCTGCTGATCGTTGCCTCCAATTTTATTTTGTATTTCTTTCTGTATTCTCCGATGTACGGGTGTAACCTCTGGAGGTGCAATTCATGCCAGGAAGAAGCAGCATTCTGTCTTCACATCAAATAAAGGCAGGGGTATTGCTCTGTTTCGGTTCACTACAGTGTCTTGTCCTGACTTTTCAACGCCGCTGAATAATTTCATTCGTTTCTGATTTACGTAAACACTGTGGACAAAAATTATTTTCTGAAACACAGCAGCTTTCTAATTCCTGTGTGGCTGCTGGGTGGTTTTATTGCGGACGTTTCAAAATACAGGATCTCAGCGGATAAAAATAAAAGAATGTTTATATGCTGAGGTGAGCAACCTGAATGAAATGGCACTGCAGCCGTGAGCATGGGCTGTCTACGCTCCCATTTTAAAACTGTTTTGGGTAGACAGTGCTCAATGTCTTTTGTAAATCAAATTGACTTATGCGTGTGAAGGAGCAGATTCAGGAGTCTAATATAAAAATAAAGATGATTAAATGAAACACTGCAACCCACTCACTCCTTCATTTTGTAATAGTACACATAGATGTGTAGCTTGATTGCCAGGGATGCTCAAGAGCTACTTAGAGCAGCTGGAAAATTGCCTGAGCCTGTCGTTGATGCTATTGGGAACAAACCAGCTCCCAGTTCATCTCCGGGCAGTCTGAAGGTGGCTGCAGGATGAGCCAACAGCTCAGGTGGTTGATCCATGGGCAAATTTTGGTGCCTGCTTCTATCCCTGCCCCCTCCAACACAAAGCTTACCCAGGTGTCTCCTGCTGCATGCTTCGTGACTGGTGGCAGCTAAACCCAATGGTCATCCATAGGTGGATTTTGGTTTAAGACAGGTTTGTGAGCCTACAGCAGGATAAAGAGGATTTACCAAGAATGGAAAATTCAGCATTTTGTTGGAATCGTCATCCCTGGAGGTATTTAAAAGACGGGTGGACGTTGTGTTGAAGGACATGTTTTAGTGGTGTTTTTGGTAGTGTAGGTTATGGTTGGACTCGATGATCTTGAAGGTCTCTTCCAACCCAAGTGATTCTATGATTCTATGACAAGGAAATTATTTTATGAAGTTCTCACCTGGCATAAAACATAGGGATGTCTCTATATTTTCTTAGACAAGCTGCTGAATTCAATGCTTGGAGCGTCCTGGTGGAAGGCAGGCAGGTTGTCACACTGCTCTCTCTAAAAAGGGCCTGTTATGAGTTTTATGACTGTTTTTCTCCTTGAAGCAGCCATTTCGTTAATATTGCTGACGTAAATACTTCTGGTATTCTCGCTTTGTGTAGCGTAAGCATTTCCTAATAAGACAGTAACAGGTTCCTACAAGAAGGAATTTGCAAAGACTACCACCCGTGTTGGGAACATCTTGTGTCCCTTCTCCTCTATTTGCACAGGAGAATCGTGCAGTCAGTGGGGAGTAATTAGGATTGATTTCTGCTGTCTCAGTTGCACACATGGATTCTCCTATAATTGAGAGAGATTTCACTGATAGAATTGAGCTGATTAGCCTGAACAAAGTAATGTTGCATCCACATGCATCCTGCCTTCATGTAATTAGAATTGTTGGTCTTCCAAGAACAACTGAGAGCAGAACACTGTGAACTAAAGGACTCTATAGACGTGTGGTAGGAGATAGTTCCTTCTCCAAAGTACTTCCAGTCTAAATGGGAAATTAAAAGGTAAGAATAGCAAGAGGTGAAGTAGTTTGCTGAGATTATATTGCAGGACAGTGGGTAGAACGGAAATATCCTTGGTCTCTGATCCGGCATTTTATCCACTGTATCACATGCAATGTCTTTTCAAGCCACTGTTGTACAGGCACCTTTTAAATTTTTTTATTATTATTATTATTTAAATATACTCTGTGCCTTTAAAAACAATAGTAAATCTGCTGGCTTGTAAGGGGGACTGAAAGGATGTAAAACACCACTGCAGGTGCATCCATCCCTGCATGATGTCACCTCTCTCTAAAATTAGTGAATTGCCAGTGGAAGCATAATGGAAGCCTTCTCACACAAGCATACGGACACAAAAATTGTTATTTATTTGCAATTTACTGCTTAGGAAGACACCAGCAAAGCTCTTTTTTCCCTTGAACAGTGCTGTCCCTCATCAGTCCTGGACAGGTGAAATCCTATTGCAAGCCTCCTTAAAAGAAAGATTTTTTTTTTTTTTTTTTTTTTTATGTTTTTTGGGGGGATTTAAAAGGTTTACCGAAAAAAGGAGCTCTGCCATCCTACATTTACATAAGCTCCTTATGTCAGACAATACCTTTGTTTGTTCCTGAATACACCACGTATTTTTCCTCCATATTTAAATGTGGATTCACATTTAGGGATGATAAGGGGTTTGAAATTAAGCGGTTCCTGAGTTAACTGCAGCACCTTCTTTCAATTAGGCATTCAGACATTATGATAATCCCTATTTTGAAGACTATTCCGCTATGTAAATGAAAGATTATAAGCAAGAATGCCCAAGACTAGCCCCTCTCCCCTACCCAATTAACAATTTATCCTCTGAATATTTTCATGTAACACCTTTCAGCCTACTTGGATCTAGTTCTGCCTCTACCTCGCTAAGCCTCCCAAACATTGTATGCTGATAAAATCAGTGCCCAGAAAATTTTAAAAACAGTTTGAAATGTTTCTGTCCTCATCGGCACCTGGGATACGAAATTGAGTGTGATAAACTGTTAGAGCAAGCTATATAATGAGCAGCTGAAGAAATGCTATATGGTTCCCTAAGGACATTTGTATTTTATCTGTATTTTCTGGAAAATGCTTACACAGAATTTACTTTAAACAGAAAAATGGTTTTACATGCAACACTAGTTTGTGTACCTGTTGTGGTTTAAGTCTGATTAATAAAGGCAAAAATGTGTATTTGTTAGAAAATACTACCTAGTACTCATGGTCTGGGGAAGGGAATAATTCCCTGTATCGTGTTGTCTTTCTCCTTTGCCAAGTTCTTTCTTTTCTGCATTCAAGTGGCTTTTGCTGGTGCAGCCGCAAACTAGAGGCTGTTGTTGCATCTACTGACCAGTGCACATAAGGCTGTGTGTGTTGGATAGTGATGTATTGCCCTGAAGTAGGAAAAGAACAGTAAATATGCGATATGTGTTCATATTGAAGAGATTTCCTCGTGGAAACTGAGGGGTGAGTTTGCGTGAGGATGATGGGAGGAGGCAGCACGAGCTGTGGGGAGGGGACAAGATTCTGCTCTCTTCCAGGTGTCTCACTGATTGCCAAGTGGTGGCGTGTCCCCCACTGTCTGCTGCACATTGATGGTGGGACATTTCCTCTGTGTCCTACAGACCTGCCGTAGAAGGACTCAGGTCACTTTCTGCAATCAGCGAAACAAACAGTTATGAAATTATAAAACTTGGCACGTTAATAGAGGACCTCCTCATCTTGCGCACAGCTCTGGTTCCCCAGTCCATGGTCCTTTTTCTCAATTCCTAGTTAATGTCAGCTTCATTTGTTTTAATTCATTCCAATACTCCAAAACAGCAGCAGCTGCAACACCAATTTCGCCAGTTAGTGCAATCCTGCTCCTGCATGATAATCTTTCCTCCAAGCTGCTGACTGCTCCAAGAAGTGTGCTTTCAAGAGAGCTGCTCCTTCCGTTTTGTTCAGGCTAACTTTCAGGAGCAAAATTTTCTGGAAAAATAGGACGTGATTTCCTTTTCAGATGGAGGCAATAAGGTAACAATAGACTGTAGAATACCAGGTTTCACCTTTTCTGTACTGAAATTCAAGGTCTGATATACCATTAGGTATTAAAAAGCTGTTTATGCATCATAAGCTTTTGTTTTGTCATTTGCACCATAGTATCATAATGCTTTTCTTGAGATTTCAGCAGTTACAGTAATGTTCTTATCCAATCGCACCAAATCTTTGTATCTTCTCAGGAATGAGAACGCTGCCAGAGGAAAGAGCTTGTGGATCCTGTAGGTAAGGACAGAAGAAGTTGTCAGCATCTAATCTTTGTGAAGGAAAGGTCTTCTCTATGTTCTCTTTTGTGCCCACAAGATCCATCTGTCACTCATGTCTGCACTACAGGTCTGATGTCTGTGGGTTGATACACAAGCGGTCCCTTCCACAAGACCTATGAGTAGGAAAGGGTTTGGGTTTTATCTACATCAGGCAGTGTAGAGAAGTGCAAAACTTGCCTTGAAGAAACCAGTTTCAGATCAAAGGAGTTTATGTTAGCTAAAAATCTGGGATCATTTCATGGGCCAATACATATGGCTGGGGTACTTTCAAAAGCAAGTGGCATGCCTGTGTGTCACCGCAGTGTCGTTCATTTGGCTGGACAGCCTTGGCATGGTGAAGCACCTTGTGCCTTTGATTAAGTTCCTTCTCTCCCAGTGCATGAGGTTTGCTGATTTGAATTTGGAGATTATCATAGACATCAGAAAATAAATACTGGTATCTATTGACAGTCTACTGTCAGTAGACCATACTGGTGGGTCCACTGCGGTGGAGGATCTCTTGATGCTGTGGCTCCAGGAGAGGGCACCAGAAGCCCTGACTCTATTCCAGTGTGCCCCAGGACTCGCACTGGATGGGAAGAAGTTGCGTACGATGCAATTGTTTCTCTTCTGGACTTATTCCTTTGTTCCCAGGTTCAGCAATACCTCATGGCCTAACTTGGAAAGACTGGGGTTTTTACCTACAAGAGCTTGCACCGCCCTTTGTGAGTTAAATTTTTCTACAGCCAATACTGAATATTGGCTGGACAAATATTCATATCCAGAATGACATTCAGAGCTGGCATTAACTGGTACATTGATTAGCAGCTTTAGCAAAGAGCTGAAGATATAATTGGGAGAGTGAACTGCAGACAGTCTCACTTTTACTACCAAGGTGTGAGGCTCATTAGCGAAACAGTGTTGGAGAATTTGTCTTTCCTCTTTCATCCTGTGGAGACTGTGTGAATTGGCTTGTGATGGTTTTGTTCTGTGCTTAAATATTGCTGTCTGATTTACAGACTTTGAATAGTCTGAGGCAGATCGCGCGGCTGAATAAATAGAGAGCGAGCTGCGAGTGAACCACGCGTGCTTGGGGGAGAAGCAGAAAGCAGCTTTCTTTCACGGACGGCCTGCAGAGAAGGTGGGATAGAAAGCCTGCGGAGGGACTAGTCATCTCTTTTGACCTTTTTGCAATCAGACACATTTCCCTGGCATGTTCACATGAGTGCATGCATCTAACAGCTGCCTCTCGCAAGTTCATTCTTGAAGGAAGTAATTGAGTCTCTTGGAGAAAACTGTCTTGGCTCACAAGCTGAGAACATCAGATTGACTATACAAAGGACTGTAGGTCCAAAAAAACAGTCTGGTTTGCCAAGCAAGGAATTAGAGCCAGCGGCTTGGATGATGCGTGTTATCCCAGATGAAATAACACACTTGGAATGATTATCTCCAGCCTTAGAGCATCGAGAGTTGCTGAATTATCTCAGGTGTCAGACCTCCTTCTATCTCCACATCACCACTGTTATCCTGTCACAGTTTTATATCTTCAGGTCTTTGCTCCGGCAATTTCAGGTTGGATACAGCTTTGAAATTAATTGGAGAAATGTAAGGAATCTCTTAATGAAATTTGCACCACGTACAATTGCCTCTGGGTATAATCAGGTGTCTCCTTAGGTAAAACCTTTGGCATTCAGCACAGTGATGCTGTACGTGCCTATAGGTGGCTACAGAAATTGACACCAGCAAGCTTTCTTATGGACGTTGCCATCCTTGAAATGCCTCCATGTTAGGGCTTTGACTATCTGTGGTTTTTTAATATATATGTAAAATAATATCCACATCTTTATTCAGCTCCGGAACTACATGTAGTGATCCTCTATCTACCTGCCCTCATTGCACATCCAGG
This sequence comes from Chionis minor, assembly GCA_013398295.1. Lineage (NCBI taxonomy): Eukaryota > Metazoa > Chordata > Aves > Charadriiformes > Chionidae > Chionis > Chionis minor. The sequence continues at coordinate 272,962 of VZSF01003594.1, read as the reverse complement.
ATTCAGAACTTCAGCAGCCCTTCGACAGGCTGTTTCCATAACAACAGAAGAGAAAAAAACCTGAGTAGTCTGTAGCTGCCTGCGAGGCTGGTTGGTGTGGCCTCCAGAGGTCCATCAGGCACCTTGAACCCCACAGCTTCCCCCAGGCTGGGAGGAGACCCCAGAGACTTCCCTTTTTCCCCAGGATGAAATGTCCCCTGAAGAGAAAAAACAGCCCCCCAGGTCCCATGAAGGAAACTCACATTCTGTCATCGTCTGGACTGAAATGAAAGCTCAGCTCTGCGGTGCAGATCCGTACCATCACACAAGAGGCTAATGCCTTTCCGCTCTATCAGCCAGTTAATTTTTCTCCATTATCCTTTTGCTGTGCATCTTCTTTCACCCCATCTCCCAAGGGCACTAACAGGCTTAATTGCCCTGAGCAGACTCTCCGGGACATCCACTCTTACACCTTCTCCCCAAGGACCCAGGAGCTGTGGTTAAGCTCAGCCCTGGGCACCCAGGTGGTGCTTGGGACATGGCATTGATGTGTTTGTGCTCTGCTCCACCTCCCATGGACCTGCCTCAATGACTGGTGAGCCCTGGACCTGCTCTATGGGCATCCTGAGGATGGACCTCACAGTCACCCGCTGGGTAGCCTTGTCCAGTCTTGTCCTTGACCCCATCTCCTGCTGGTCCAGACCTGGACCTTCTGGATGGCCCAGGCCTGACCCACCATCTCACCCTGGAGCTTTCCCGGGGCCTGTCCCTACCCTGAGCCCCGTTTGGGTGCAGTGGGACAGCATGACACTGGCCCAGGCGGTGTCCCCGCCGGCATTCCCTTGTCATCCACCCCTGCCCTGCTGCTGTTTTACCCTGTTTCTCTCCACACTCCTCTTCATTTTTGACCTCTTCATTTTTTTTCACTTCAAGAAGTGAAAAAAGCACCCTTTCCCTCCTGTCCTCTGAGTTCCCCTCCACTAGAGAAAATAGCCCAAACCAGTCATTATAATGCTGCAGTATGAAAGGATGAAAAAGCTTCACATTTAAAAAAAAAAATGCAAAAAGAACATTAGTCTATGAAGCATATGGCCTGATTGCCAAAATTCCCCATTACATTGTCTTTGTTTGTGCCATTCTTTGTTTGATTTCTGCCTTTTTGAACGTTATCTCATGAGTGCGCACACAGCCTAATATAACACTCAACTCATAGCCATTACTGCAATAGAAATAATGATAAATTATTCTCCGAGCAAAACAGATCTTGTGCCAATTCGATAGCAAAAGTTGTTTCTCAAGCAGCTTTAATTTAAGGCAGTATTATGTTTCTGTCCTGATTCAGAAGCGACGCGTTCACTTAATGAGAAGGGGTCTCATTCTGATCACATTTGCTCCTGTTTCACAGAGGCAGTGCTCGGTGGCTTTACTCCTGATTTATACCAGCAGTCAAAATGTGCTCTTCTCTTACTCTGTTGTCTTTTTTTAATTAATTCCAGCTTGTCTTTGCCCTTTCTGGGATCCATAACTTCAGCAGGCACAAGTGAGAGCACTTACACGGTACAGGTGAAAAGGCGGCTGCCAATTAAAGCCCCATTATTCACTGTCATTCCTCCAGGAGATAGAGACAACACCGTTAGAGCAATCCATCTTATCCACTCTTTGGGTCACAGTCCAAGCCACTAACCTCATCAGCGTAAACACCCATAAGCCTTCCTTATCCTCTTCATCGCAGTTTAAGCCATATTTTACTTTCTCTTGCCTTTTGGTGGTTTGCTGGCTCAACTTGCAACGTGCATTTCTCCCTTGCCTTGCACGACTTCTCACACCGACTTTCCAGCTGGGAAATACTTTGGCCTACAGAGCCAGTGGAAATTTACGGCCTCTCACTTTTCCACCTAATAACCCTATCTTCCTTGGTGGACCAAAGTAGCATTTTCTGGGAAACACATAAGCAAAGTTTCCCTTGTCATGAAGGATAACAGGCTTAGGATAGAGATTAACTGTATATCTTGAAGGATAAATACTTGCCATAAATTGATACCATAGGGAAAATACATTATTTCCTCTATATCATTGCCTGTTATCAGGATTATATTAAAGCCATTTGTAATGAGCTAACACACATCACGACACCTTTTAAAGAGACAGCGTTTCATATTAAGGACTATTCGATTTTTTAACTGCATCAGTCAATTATGTTAGCAACCATAATAGATGCCCACAGGAGTTATCTGCTATACTTGACTTTACTACAGAGGTATTTAAAATCAGCTTTGGCAGAGTGGGCTGTGGCCAGATCTAGATCAGCTGTGGTTTAAAAGAGGCTTTGTCAGCACTGGGCTCCTCACAGTATTCAAAACCCTCTATGGAGATGCAAGCCATAAATATGCTGCTGCTTGCTCAGTAATTTAAGCTCAAATAGCATCTTTTGATGAGAAAATGCAAGTTTCACACAGTAATACAAATATTTTTCACTCTTTTTTTTTTTCTCCCAGTGAAGCATAAAGCTGTGTGAACCAGTGACAGCATCTACAACTTCAGCCATTGTTTTGAGGATGGCAGTGATTCTTTTTTTTACTTGAAGACGCAATCTTTTTTTAATTTTAAAATCTCTCAGCTGCTCTTGACAAATACAACTTGCTAGCCCATTTTACATTTCAACATAGAACATTAAAAGCGCTCAGCTGCTTACGGTAAGTCAATGCTGTCTTTGCTTTAAATATATAACTTGAACTACAATGTGACTAGCTTTTTAACTTCTTAGAGATTTCTAACAAGTACTATTAATATTTAAATTAGTGGTCTAATATTGCTAAACACCCTGTCACCCTTGGACACCCGAGGACAGCCACCGCAGGCCATTCTAAATTGTCAGATAAGGACCGCACAGCATCGCGTCCCATCTACTCACTTAGTGGGTGAATTTACATCTCTAGCCCGAGCACTACAAGAAGGTGACACATAAGACCCCAAATCTTGCCAACACATTCGTCTTTCAGGTCCTTTTTTGAGAGTGTGGGCTCGGAGATCTGCCAGAGTGCATTGGTAACAGGGTAAATTAAATTCCACAGCGTCCTATCACCCATCTGGAAACAGCAATTCTGGCTGTTTCCCATTGACCTCACAAGATTAATTGGCAGTTGATAGCCTTTATATTCTAATTTTCCACCCAAGGGTCCCGTTATATTTCGACCGCTGTGCCTGAAGAAATGCATCTTCATGTAGAATTAAAACTTTTATGAGTGCAAAAACTCAGATGAGAGGAAGCTGAGATTATTTTGAAATCTTCTTTTTCTTTCCATCCCTGCTTACTCCCACCTTGGAGAGACAGGTTATTTGATAAGAATTTCCTTTTTTTTAATGGCTTGTGTTAGATTTTTTGGGCTTTACTTTTGCTGCAGTTGTGTTGTTTAACATCCCTCTCTTTATTTTCAGTCAGTCCAGTCTCTTGGCAATAAGGGCGGAGAACAAAATCATCTGTTTTCAACAAATGCATAAGAGTATACCTACTGACTATTGCAAGAAAAGAAAATACAGTCCCTTCTACGAATTAGGGGATAAATTAATGAATGAGTCCAGCAGGAAACTATATAGGTTGGAACGAGACGTAGTCACACAGAAAAAAGTAAAATTTGAAGCAGTTCTGTGGGGTTTTTTATGGTTTGAAAGAAAATGGTAACAACTTCTCCCTTCCTGCTGCCTCTAGCAAGAAAACATGTAAAACTTTCCATGTATTTCAGTGTTTCACGGATGGTGCAGGGGAAGGATACTCATTCTAGGAAAGGTGAGAGAAATATAAATTGTTCAGGTGTTCACAACTTGGACAGAGGATTGAATGTAGCTTTCTAGAAACAATTCCTTTCAGAAAAGTTCCTTTTGTACATTGGTGATTACTGTCATCGTGGCAAAATGATGCCTGACTTGCATTCCTGTCCAGAGTTTGAATGTTGGCATGGGGATTTCTTTCTTCCATGGTTGTATAAGGGATGGTTGTGACTCTTTGAGCGTGGAATATATCCTAAGCTGTGTTCACGGGTACCTTGTAAAAGGCTGGGTTTGTGATAGAAGCGCATTTAGCTCCCCAACAAGGCAAGGCACTTTAAAAATATACTTTCCATTGTGCTTTTCACTGCTTTAGCATGTTCTACAGAGTCACTGCCAGAGAAACACATCTGAGCCCAGCGAAAAAGCAGATGGCAGAAAGACTGAGAAAGCGGTTTCAACGAAGCTGAAATTTGGGAGCTGTTAGAGACGATAGATATATTTAGAAAAGTATATGGGATAAATTTTCAGTTGACGGAAAGCGTCACAGCTATATTAACTTCAAGCAGCTGGAATTCAGTTCAGCTTGAATTTGAAGCGAAGCTATGATAATTCTATATGATTAAACCAGCATGTAACATAGCATACCTGCATGAATCTAAACACAGGTGAATTAGAGTTTTCTCTCTGTTATTGTTTCCCCTCAGTGCTGGGTTTAACATCTCCTCAGACCCGCGTGCACAGAACAGGAGGATGACAGAGTAGAAAAAGCCGTGTAATCTGCTGCAGCCGGAGCCCCTTCACAGCTAGACAGGTTGTAAAAACAGTTTCTTTTTGCTGACAGGACTTGGATTAATGGATTTCTTTTGAGCTCATCTTCACAGCCTTGGTTTGTTTCGGGGTCCTGTTGGCCTGGTTAGTTGTGCTTTTGTCACTGCTGGGCACCAGCACGGGCTGCAGTACAACCATTGTGGTCAACTAATGTGAATTTCTTATATTATACCTTCCTAATCTGATCTTTTTTTCTTGAACCAAAAAGTATTATTAAGAAAAATATGTAGTCTTAGTGTTAGAGTAGTCCATCAGGAATAACCTAGCACAACCAGGAACGTTTTGCCAAAGGGTTAATTAAACTCACGGTTTAGAAAATAAAATAATTAAGAAACAATTTTTCTCATCTGCCAGTCATTAGATCTTGTTATACTTTGTCAGCTGGATAGAGGAGCCCACCATTACAAAATACTTATTCCCTCTGGAAGAACAGACTGGGATCTAATCACCTCTTCAGGTGCTACTGGATGACTCCTGGGTACTCACTCTAGGATGTACTTTCCAAGGCTGCAGCTGTTTCCCAGGCTCCTTCCTGAATCCTGAGAAGTAGTTTGCTATCCATCCTGAGCTGCAGATGGCAGAACTAGACGCTTTAATTCCAAAATACATACTAGCACAAAATACAAAGGCAAGGGAGACTTCTTATACCTACTTAATATCCTCTGCTCAAACGGCTACAGATTTTGTAGCCCTCCAAACAGGGGAGGTTCAGCCTGTGGTTCTGAAATCCCTCCCAGACTTCTGTCCCACCCAGAGTAGAGGTTCTCCGTAGGGATCCTAATTCTATGACTGTATTCCATGTTCCTTGCTCCACCACACTGCATTTACTGGCTCTTCTGAAAAAGCGTATTCTTCGCTTACAGCCAGCTCACTAAATGGTTAAGGTCACCCTGCACCATGACCTCCATTTGCTGTTAGTTTTGATTTGGAAGTTTTGGAAGTATTTATCCTTTTAATTTAGATACTGGAGAAAAAAAAATGCTAATTATTTCCTGCACAGTCTACTACAACTATTAGGGTGTGGTTTTGTACCTTGCAAGTATAATTCTGACCACTTTGGTAGTGCCCAGACTTTAAAGGGAATCTTCAGTTTCACTCTTCTAAGAATGTAATTTTTGACTCCTACTCACCACCTTGGCCTAGTGACAGTATTTCCAGTATTTATTGAGTGATGTTTATTTTTAATAAAATTTCCTGGGCTTCCATAACACCAATAGATATATATATATATATACACACACATTAAAAAAAAATACATATATATAAGGTTGAAGGGTTTACAGAGTGTTTTCCCAATTACTGTATCTGATACTCCCAGTACTAATTTTTTTTCTCCTTGAATGTCTTGGCTGAAGGACGCTGAAGAGGGATAAATCATTTATGTAGTCTGTTACATGTGAGTTGCCAATATTTTCAAAAGTAGTCTTATGTTAGTGATCAAACTATGGCTTCCCTGCTTGCATTAATAATTTTGCATGGCTGCTATAGCTTCACTGTGCAAAAAAAAAAAAAAAAAATTGGTTTAATACATAGTTGTTTGTATGCTGTTGTTTCCTAAGCCTTCTGTTCTTCATCTAACTTTGTCTGTCTGGTAGAATTTAAAAGCAGTTTGAAATGTAATTGGAAAATGTGTATCATACCATGTAGTATTTAGAAGCAAATTGTCTGGACTGAAATTGCTGATGCAGGTGACCTATTGAACACCCTGCAACCCACCAGTCAGAATAAATTGGTAAAGGAACGCAGGGAGCACCAAATGGTTCAGCAGCAACCCATCTAGGGTTTTGTTTTTGATTTGGGCTTTCATGTAGGTCATTTTAATAAAATCGGTTCACTAGATGGCCATAAAAAAATGAAAGAATACAAATGACAGCATTAGCCAAGACCACTGTTTGTCCCTGTCTTAGGAGATCAGGGTCACTTCTTCTTTTCTCCTGAAAACCAAATGAACCCCTCAGAAATCACCTTGTTCACGTGTCTGTAGAATTTGGGAAAGGGGTCCCTGGTAATTCTGAATTAGCTGTTTGCGTTCATAACTGTGACTGTTCAGTTCCCAGAGTAGCTACAATAATTCTGTATATGTTACTTGTTATTATAATCCCAATGGAGTTGACTCTCAGTGGAAAAATGTGCACAAACCATTTCTTTAAATACCTGGGGTTTACTTTTGTATAGGGGAGTGTAGGTAATAGGGCTGTGTTATATCAACGTAGGGTTTGGGCAGTAGACATTTTGTGCAAATTATGCCAGTTGGCCTTGACAGAAAGCAAAACGGAAGCATTTTATTCAGTAGTTGGCGAGTGATAGGTCTCATCTGCATCACAGAAAACGCTGTGACTGTGTTCATGGGTTACCCAGGCAAAGGCTCCATTCTACGTAACCCACCTCCACACTAGGCAAGAATAAGAACAACTGTGGGGACCTTGTTGCTGATATTTTGTCCAGTGACTAGCAGTTATTGTTTAGGGAATAGAAAATCTTTATTCCTAGGCCTCTTTAATCTTTTCCACAAATGAACAAGATCTCAACGCCATTGTCCGACGTGAGTCACGATTCCATTTCCCTAAATATTGTGGCTTGCTCTTTCTGGGCTTCGTGCCAGTTCTGCGCCGACACCAAAGATGCATTTTCAGATAGCGTTTTTTGTGAGCATGGTACTTGCTTGTCTTCAAAAATGGATTTGTCCCATTGTGTGGTGGATGACTGGGCATACGTCATTCAAGCACAGCCTTTTGGTTTGACTTACAGTTTTGTAGCTTCATCCCACAAACTGGCACATGCCAACTAGATAACTGGGCAGACTACCAAAGTAGGTGTCTACAGTGGAGTAGCCAACTTAACTTGCCATGGGAGATCTCTACTTCTTGGAATACATGGGTGTATTTGAAACCTGTGCTACGGAGTTCTGCTTTATGGTGGTGTATCTGGGAATGTTGCTTACTGTGCAGTGCAGGAAACGCCCCCCCCAAACCAACCCAAACCCAAAACCTGGAATCATAAAAGTCTCACTTAACAATCAGTGGCATCAAATATGACAACTTACAAAGATACATTGTATTGTATTTTATTGTATCTTCATTCATAAAGAAGCTTTCTGGACAGGTTCTCGGATCTTTAGTGAATGCTTGAAGGTCTGTTGTGGCGCTACTGGAGCTCAAACCTTCCTTCCCCAAATGCCCTAACAAAGGTGAGGTACGGTTTTGCTCCAAGTTGGAGCCAGTGAATCTTTAATTAATTTCTGCTTGATGAAGTATGTTCTACAGAGCTCAATTTCTACCTGTCCTGGAGCAGAGTGTGTGGAGCTTTCTGGTACAGCTGGAAATTAAGCCTAAATCCCTTTCTCCAGGCTGAGCTCTCTCCTCTCTTGCTGTGCCTGTTTCTCAAAGAAAAGAGACCACAGCCTCTTTTTTTTTTTTTTTTTTTTTTGTTGGAGCCATATGGTTGTCTTCAAAAGCAAGTTCTTGCAAGCGGGCCATAGGAGATGCATGGGTCAGCCTGCGTGGTGACTTGATACTCTATGAATTGGTTGTTTTCCATCCTGATCTATGGATCTGAACATAACTATCAAGGAAACCACTTGCCTAACTTGGGTCTTTAAGATTCGTTGTGAGATTCTTGCTTCTAAGCTTTGTGGAGTAGCTACTGTGGTGGGGTCTTTTTTTTAATTTTTATTTTTGTTTTCGTTGTTTCAATCTAGACCCTACTGCTTTCTTTCAAAAGAACTGTAGGAAACTAATCGGAAAATAAGAACCAAATATTTCACTGAATTTGATCCTAAATCCATTAGTGTTTGCAAAGCAGGTAGGCAGCTCACTGTATTTTGGTGTCGTATTTGTTATTACGGATTAGATCAATTGTCTAGGTACAGTAGCAAACACTCCCCTTGTAATATACTTAGTCAGATGTGAAATCATGTACTCAGTGGTGGGAAAAAAAGAAAAACCTCCATAGCCCCTTCAAGCAATCAATTTATGCCCTGAAGCATGAGATGTGATTACCATTGTTATTATCTTAGCTTGCATAGTTACAAATGTTATTAGCAGTCATAAAATTATCCAGCCTTCAAAAAGTTACATTAAGCAAAAAAAAAAACCAAACCCAACATTTCACTCCAGGTTCTTCAAAGCCTAAATTCCTGGGACTGACATGCACTGTGAAAAGCGGTAGTTCCTTTAATTAATTTAAAATTTGCTGTCCTCTGATCACGTGGCGTTTTCCTGTATTCTCATTAAGAAGGAATAGATTAGTATTTTCTAGCATGTCTGTAGCTTCTCTGCTCTGGTCGAGACCCATCTCACTTTCAACATTTCAAAGCTAAGCATTGATGATCTATACTCAGCTACATGTTTAATAAGCCATTAGCGAGACACGCATCGCTCTATCTCATCTACGTTTTTCCCTTTACAGTTAAAAATCTTTCCCAGGGACCTCAAAGTTTCTAAATGCAGCTTTGTGCTTCTCAATATGCAACTCTGCTGGAAGAATTTAAATATTCTAAAAGTTCCAAAGTTAATGAAAACACTGTGAAATGTTGCAGCAGGACACAATTTCCAAAACCAATTTTGACATGGAAAAAAAATGTTAGTTGGCACGGTGTCAAATTATTTTAGCCGTTTACTTTGTATGGGACCAAAACAGATTCCCAGAAACTGATGCTTTTTTTTTTAAACAAGACCCCCAACAATATGTGGCTCTTGATATTCAAGTACATTCACATTTTTGTATATCTACCTATCAAGAAAATCACGTCATCTTTATTAACGGGCTGTGGTGGTGAGGTATGTGCTGGCAATTACAAGCAAAATGAATTTTCTCTAAAGAAAATCTGGCCAATCTGTTCTTTTGTCCCGAGTATTTTGTGTATCTTAAATGGCCTGTGGAGTAGGATTGGAAATCTTCTGAGCCTGCCATCAGACTCTGAGGCTGACTTTAAAATGCTAGGTGTTTCTTGAGGGAGTACATGCAGTGAATCAGGTAATAAGTTAAAGTTGCAATAGGCACAAACACACCCTCTATTCCTTCTGTTTTCTTTAAACAATTCCCGAGATAAATGTTCTGAGGGTTTTTTCCCTCACACGTGCTTTGAGGAAAATATTGTGTGTTTAATGTGTATTTTAAGTATGTAGTCAGTACCAGCCTGGAGAGATTTAATGAAATTTTCCAATGTTTCTGGCAATCTTGCTCTCTTACTCTCGCATCAAGTAGCGGGCTTGATGAAAAGGCTCCTTGATTTTTTCAGCAGGAAATCCCAAAATAAAGGGCAGTTCTGTGGAGACACGGACAGGACCGAACTGTGCTTCTCTGTCTTTATTTCTGTTCTGTGCAGACTTAAGTGCTATGACATTTGCCCCGTTTCATTAGCCGGCGAAATCTGAAGCACAATGGACTATGGCTATTTACACTTTACTTAAGGCAAACCCTAGTCTCGGAAATAGATGTAATTAGTACCGTGTCTTATTATGAACATGAACACAATTTATTTTGGAGTAGTTTTCGCTAAGCTGACGTACTTTGACTTTTCCATCAGCTGGCTGCCTAGCGGAAGGAAAAATGCCTGCATGATTCCGTGTCAAAAATTTAAACCCATTTAACAGTTTCTGTATTGTGAGCCGAAACCTGAAAACGTGAGAAGATCCTGGAGAAATCACGTTGCTGGGGAGGATCTGAAAGCTGGGCCAGCTAGGCAGGGAAATGGAAGCAGCCTAAGCGGTGGCGGTGGCATTTTGCAAGCCCAGCTTCTTTCTGTTTGCGACCCGGCGTGTCTGGGTAGTGGATGCGGCACCCTGGGCACGGGCAGCCTGGGAAGTTGACTTTGGCAGCAGTCCTGCCTCACACAGTCACTGGAGGTGATTAAATTGTTGTGTCTCCATGTCAGAGCCCTGCAGAAATCAACCTGGAAACTCCCGGTGCCGCTGTGGCATGCCGGGAGGTGGGGAGTGTTGGCCAGAAGTGGGGAAGAGTCAGTGCCCGGGTTTTTCATCCTCCTGGCAGTGGCAGGAGGGGCAATGCCAGCTCTTCCCAGCTCTCCCGCCAGCTCCGTTATCTCCGCTCCCAGACGAGCAGGACACAGCTTCCCACCCTTGGCGTCTTCGGTTTTTGCCAACGCTTCCGTAAATCTCCAGTCATCTCTGGATTTTGACTCGATCTCCGACGTTTATACTGGATCAAATGGTTTTCCAATACGTCGGCAGCCCTGACACGGGCGAGACATTCCTCTACAGCTGTCTCCTTTTCCATTTATTTTCAGAGGTTTCCGCTGCGCGGGGGCACAGCCCTGTTGCTTAGCTGTTGGTTGCTTTGGAAAGCAATGTGCTGTAAATGTAGCATTTTACTGTCTTTGGCCGAAACAATAAGTCAATTCAGGATGTGGCTGCGAGAGCAGGATCCAAAGGGAAAACTCCCGTTGCCGTACGTTTGCTCTGGGTTGGGCCAACGTCGCACAGAACCACCCAACGTCGGAGCTTTCTAAGCAACTGCAGCACGCTTACCTGGCAAGGTGGAGGCTTTTCTCCATACATTCCATGAGAAATTTGGCATTTATATCGGTGCAAGCTGACTTAAACATACTTCAATACAAAAGCAATCTCTATGAATTGCCTGACTTTGCATGACTAAAATATTAAGCATAACATTGCTTTAACAGAGTTTTGCCTTTGCTTTCTTAACATGGAACAAGTATATTAAATTATTCTACCATTTTCCCTACTGGTTTTCAGATTTCTTTCTTTTACTACCATCTTTAGTTTATAATACTTGTCCTTAAATTTAATTATTTACTTCCTATCCAAAAAATAAGCTTGCCTACCTCGATCAGCTGGAGAGGAACAACACGAGTTTGCCAGTACATCAACAAATTGTGATTGCTACTGTCCGAAAAATCTTTAACCCAAATGGTAATAATCCCCATGAGTACTGAGCGTGATTTGGTAGGGTGGTTTTATGGTTTAATGTCTGTGAATGTTTCTTTATGATTATTGTTCATGGCATTAGACAAAGCTCAGAGAAAAGAAAAACACCCAAAGGTCAGCAGTGAGACAGAAAATTGTCTGAGAAGTCCGAGTCCTCATGAAAATGATTATGTCTGACCTTCACCACCTCCACGCCGTGCCTCTGGATGGAGTGCTTAAGAAAATGAGTGGCAGATTGATGACGACTGTCTTCACCAATCGCTTAAAAATTTAGCCCGTTCCCCAAGGAGGTTACAGAAGTGAACCCTACGGGCAGAAAGTCCAAGTGTTCAAGCGTGGACACCAACCTGATCTGGTTTTGTGGTCGTGTGCGCTGCAGAGCACATGCATCAAAAACTAAGAAGAGGGGCGTTGGCAAAAAATGAGGAAAAGAAAGGTTTTTCAGAGGTTTGAATAGCCAAAACGTTAGCTGTTGCCATGATGAACGCAGGGCTTGTGAGTCGGGGGTAGCACAGGGGTGGACGGGGCGGGGAGGACCATCCCCATCCGCGGTTTTCTGGTTCCTCAGCCCAGAAACGACACTTCTGCACCCCCAGAGAGGGGTGAAATGGGGCCGGGGGGCTCGTTCCGTTCCCCACAGTGTCTGCTCCCTCCTTGACCACATTTTGGCTGCCCCCACCACCACGACCAAGGCAGAGCAGCAAAAGGTCTTGCCGGTGGGGAGCTTCCCCCCCCCCCCCCCCCC
>VZSF01003594.1:188277-260200 GCA_013398295.1 Chionis minor | reverse complement strand
TTAGGGGGGCGGGGGGGGGGGGGGGGGGGGGGGGGCCGGGGGGGGGTCCCTCTGGGGCTGCCGGGGGGAGCGGGGTGCTGGGACCGCGGGGGGGTTTGCCCCGCTCGCCTTGCCTTTCCTACCGAAAACCTCTTGAATTATTATNTCCCCGGGCTGTCCCCGGGCGCGGGGCCCGGCGCGGCGGGCGGAGGAGCCGGGGCGCGGGGAAAGTTTGACGAGGGGCGCGGAGCCCCGCGGAGCGCTGGCGGGGGACGACGACGACGACGACGACAACGGGTGAAGGAGGGGCCGGGGGGCAAAGGCACGGTCTCGGCTGGGGACGGCGCGCTCGGTCTCGGGCTGGTTTAGGTGGGTTCAAGTTTGCAAGCCCGGATGCCGCGCACCGGTGCCAAACACTTGTTTCTTCCTTCCTTCCTAATGATTTTTGGAGAGTATTTTATTTTTTTTTAATTTTTTTTCCCCCCTGCAATATCTAAATAATTGCAAATGGCCCCCCCCTTTTTTTTTTTCCTTTTCTTTCCTTTTTTTTTTTCCCCCCTGGGGAAGTGATGGTGATTGCCGTGCACTCCAGGGAAAGAGTGAAAGAGTCTTTATCCTCAGTGCCGGGTGCGACGCGTTATTGATTTGTGTTGCACCATCAGAGCATCAGTGGTCTCAGCCACCTTTAGCTTATCCTAACGCAAGGCGAGCCCGCTTTCTCAAACATCAATAGACTTTTCACCTATCGCTTCTAGGACTAATATTACTCCTTGTTTTGGGGCAGAAAGAATGTAAGCTGTGATGGGCTGGGTAACACGCAGGTATCCAACCATCGCTCAGCAGATAGCAAGCAAATCAATTCATTCTCAGCGCTGCCTGGGAATAGTTTTGGAAAATTTCAGCAGAGGCTTGACAGGTGGTAGTTTTGTTTGATTGTCAAGGGTTTATTTGATGTGACTGAGTTAAATATGTGTAATGTAGCTCTCCCAAATACCCTTCCATAAGCAATAAATAGTAAATAGTATGAGTTTAGTTACAGGTCTGAGGCAAGGAGATGGGGGAAACCAAACCCGCATCATAAAATGAGAATGTCATTTTTGCCCATGGTTGAACACACATGTGGTTCGCCTTCTTGGAGCTGTGCACATGAGCCTTTGCCCGGTGCTTCCCGTGATCCTCCGCTTGGTTTTTACTGATGTGAAGTATTAGAGTGCGTGACTACTGCTCAGTTAATGCACTTCTGTTGCTTAAAAGTAATGAATTTTCTCTGTTTTTCAAAGAGAGAAACCAATCAACCACCCCAAACCAATCAAACCCGCACAAAAGACTGCCTCTTCCAGTGGGTCATTAAAAAATCAGAAAATTCTTGTTAGCCAGTTTCTGTGGTCTGTACTTAGGCCGAGCATCTGCTGTCAGTGCAATCCAGTTTACAGAAGAAATACAAGACCAGACTATGTTACATTAAAATAAGACGCAAAAGATGAGATACCGAGGCTTGCAGGAGGTAATGGAGTTCCTTCAGGAATATTGCGCAATATACATGAAAGTACCAGTAAATATCTTTAGAAAAAAACCCCAAACCCTGTCTGCAATCCAGGAGCTGTAGAAGTTTTGCCATATGCAACACAGCTTTTAAACCAGTTCGTTCTCTAAACTCTTGCAATTTAGTATTGATTTTTATCAACATAGGAATAAAATGAATTTTGAATATGAGGCTGAAATACAGAGACTGTACTTCAGCTATATGGACTTTGATTACATTTAACTCGCTCTCGGTGTGAATGAATGTAATTATTATGGACATTTAGTATGTGTTAACTTCAGTAATTAAGCTTAATGAATGAAAATAAAACATTCCACTACTTTATCTCAAGAAACCCGGTAGACAAACCTTCACTGAAATGAAAGATTACGCTATTCGCAACATGCATGTGTACCTCGAGATGCTTGGATTGTAGCCACCATGTTTACCAATAAAAATATACTTTATCACCTATGTTTGGAAGGAAAAATGAAAAAAAGGTAGCTATACATTACATAAAACGATGCTGTGGACAGTTGCTTCTGTGATAAGGAAGGATCCTCTCCTTTTCCCCAGTGGGAGAGGACAGGGACTACTTTAAACACTACTAATTAGTTCAGTTTATCTTGCATGCGTTACAATGCTGTAGTTAGTTAATTATAGCTTTTCCCATTAGCAGTATGTTAAGAATAATGAATTAACATATCACACAGATCAAAAGAACATCTACAAAGTTTATCTTGGAGGAAAGAAAGTGTTATTGTGTGGCAGGAAGTCCCCGTGGCTTTCCCAAGGCGTAGATTTGTTGGAATTCCTGAGCTGGTGCTTCAGAGCCCGATGAATGACTTGAATTGATCACAAACAAGTGACACTGGAGCTCTCGGTTGCTTAGCAACCCACCAAGATGCCACAATTTCTTTTTGGTGTATTTGTCCAGTAAAGTAGAAATTCTGTTTTGTTAAAGATCATTTTGTGTTTGCTAGCGCAACGCCCACCTTAACAACAACCTTAGATTGTGTATAATTAAAAATGGTGCCTCAGGACGGAGTCCAGGGAGCGGCGTGGGTGTGAAAAAAGGAGCAGGAATTTTACTTGTAGACCACATTCTGGGGGTGATGTGCCCAGTTGTTTATAACAAGTGCCAATTGCCCTTTCTTGGTTAGACTTCTGTTCAAAATCCAGCAGCGTTAGTGGCACAAGTCAGTCTTCACAAAGACAGTCATCTGCCAAATACTTTTGGAACAGTTGCCCTCGTGCTGTCTCGAGATGTGAGATCCTGCGAGGTCTTGTGGGTCACCCCACGCTCCGCTATGAGTAAATGAAATGCAACAGGGAATGTGCGGTTTGATCGTCGCCCGAATTCCGATGGGGTGGTCTGGGCCATCCTGTAGCCCGTGCGGCTGGAGATCTCTGCTAGGTTGTCCTCACAGAAGACACTGGTTTCTTAACAGATCTGGTTGGCGTATGGAAATCACAGATTCAGTACTCAAAGAGCAGAAGGAGGATAAATATTGTGGTTATAATATACCCAAAGTTCTGGTATTGGCTTTAACCAGGTTGTGGCATCTTGCGCACAGTCAGTACACGCTGAATTACGGTTTTGTGTCAGTGAACTCTTTATTGGTACCTGTGGGTCCGCGTAGGCTGGCATCTCAGTCCTGGAACGCGCCTTGGAAGGGACTTGTGCCGCTGTGCCATCCCCACTCACTGTGCTTTGGTTTAGGTTCTGGGGAGGCTGCGCAAACCGGATTAATTTCGGCTGAACCTAAACCAGAATATCTGTTTCAGGAGTTGACTTCGTGCACTTCAGCTGCTAAAGGGCTTTTCATCTGTAGGCTCCTGACTAGAGCTGCAGCGAAGCCCTTGCGATGTGTGTGGCTCGATGTGGGGGTTTGGCTCTATTTAGCTATGCCCTTTTGAGCTCTGCTGCTTGCTAATATAGACATACCCTTTTCCTCCTAAAATTGTAACTGAGAAAAAGTATACTAGGGCCCGGAGAACTGCGGGCTGTCAAGGCATTTATTTTGCCTAGATAGTAGTTGGCATTCTGGAAGATTTCTTCCTCCCTCTTGCTGAGAAGAAGGAATCCACGTATTTCTCTTCTTTCCTAGACACAGAGCTCGGGTTTTGCATGACTTACTGGCCTGTTGGACTAGGAGGGAATGTTGTAGCAGTGCCCATAATAACTGCTGCCGTATTTGGACCAGAGCGAGCCAAATCTCAACTCATTGTCTGTCAGTATTCCTAGGCTAACATTATTATAGTTCCTAATCTGCATCCTTGTAATTGCCTTTCTGGGCTTAGGTAGACTGAGGTGAAGATTTACCTACGTGTGAGCTTGTTTGATTTTGACACGGGGTTTTCTCGCTGTTGTTTCTGTGTAACAAAGTCAATGCCCAAAACTCAAGGTTGTTATATTTGTTAGGTTTTTTTGTTGGTTTTTTTGGTTGTGTTTTTTTTTTTTTTCTTTTTCCCCCAGCTACTCTCCTTCTACCTGTTTTATGCATTGATTTCTGTAAGCGCATTTGCATACCCAAATGCTGATTAGCACTTGCCATTGCAGTGATTGCCTCCGCATTATAAACAGATGAAGGTACATGGTAATATTTGGCGTCTCGGGTTTCTCTTCCCAGCATGTCCAGGCACCCGCTATGGAATGCACAGCGTGGAGCTGGGATGGCCATTGCGATGTGTTATTTTCTGAGGTCGCAGCATTCCCTAGCAGATGTTTCCTTCTTCCTTCATTACACCTGAATGTATAAAACTCCACAAAAAGCAGATGGAAAACAGTTTATCATTAAAATTAGCGTTTATTGTTACAGCTGAAGTAGTGTTAGTTGCTTCGAGTGTGACCTCCAGGTGCAAATCCCACTCCACGTCAGAAGGACAAGATTTATGTTGCTTTCTTCATTAGGGCTTTTAAGTCTTCACAATTTCTTTTGCCCCTCGCTAGCCTTCTCTTTTCCCCGTTTATTGAGAAAATAGGCAGTTTCTCTTTTGAGGTGTTTTTCTCCTTTTGCTGAGTCAGCAACAAGATGGAATTAAATTCGAGGTGTGGTGAGGATATGACCCGGGCTGGGGAGGACAGGGATGAGCCTGCTTGGATTCATCCTCGTCTTTACTCCTGTTGTCCCACATGGGAGAAATAGAGATGTCTGGATCCAGGCCTGAGCCGCTGGGGGAGAAGGAGCCAAGGGGGGAGCCTGGGCAGGGTTGTTCCTGTAAGAGTGCAGCTTCCCGGGATATTTTTAACAGATGGTTCCTGGTCTGGCTGTGTTGGCCATAGTCGGTGTGTCAGCCAGGCTGAGCTGCCTCGGGGACGCCGAGCTCCCAACAGATAAACCTCCACACAGCCGCGCTCGCCGGGGCAAATCCGGAGCTTCTCGTAGCGTCCCCATTTCATCCTCCCTACGCTTGCAGTCGAGGAGGTGGGGAGAGGTGAACTTTATGTATCCCCCGTGGACTTCGCTGTGCCCTGGGCTGCCCCCCTGCAGCAGCAAGGTGTGCGCTGGGAGCCCTGGTCTGCAGCCTGGAGCTCCCCTGTGCTGCTCGCGCCTGCCCGGCGATGCTCCTGCTGCACCCTCTGCCGCCTCCTCCTCCTCCTCCTCCTCCCGGAGCGTGGAAGGCAGCACATGGGTTGTGCGTTCACAAGCGCTTGTGGCTGCGGGTCTTTCTGCAGAGGAGGTGGGCAGGGCTGTGACTTCAAAGGTGGGATGAACCCACTTGAACCCACGTCTGTAATGGCTGGGAAGCCTGGCTGCCCCCCATGAATAGAAAGTTCAACTCTGGACAAGCCAAGGCATGAAAGCACAGGATTCCAGTTCCAAAGAAGCGTATCTGAACATTTCAGCGAGGCAAAGTCCTCCTACCTTTCAATATAAGTTAGTCAGATGACTTTAGTGCTTTTAAAAATCTCATTTCAAGTGTCTCCGTTTTTTTGGGAGACCCTAGAGACGCCTGCGAAAGGTTGGCAGGCGCTATTCAGGGCAGCCTCCCGGCTGAAATTAATTGGTTAGGCAGTAATCCCCTAAGAGGAGCAGGGAAAAATAAATTGCAGGATCGGGCCCACCCACCTTTCAGCCTGTGTCTCCTTTGGTGACTTTTCGAGTGTGACACAAGCAATTCTCTGTCAGCCTTTCCCGCTGGCTGACACCGAAGAGGTGGCTTTGAACGCTGCCTGCTGTGCTTGTGTGGCACTTGAAAGGCAGTGGAGAGGGCGGCCTTTAAGGGGGTGTATTCCCACAGCTTGAAAGTGTATTTGAAAAATGCATCGTTCAGTTACGTCGCGTGTATTACAGTATTAAAACTGATGGAAGCCTGGAACAGGGTTGCAGGAAAAAATGGCTGGTGCCATTGCCGTATCCCCAGTGCTTGAAATAAAATTAGTCTTGATGAAGGATTGCTCTGCTTGTAGGAAAAGTAAAATTATTATTCCAGGGCAGAATTTTTCTGTTAGGAAATACCATAACAACGCTTTCAGCTAACAGTGGTGATTAAGTCAATGGCTTTTTTTTTTTTTCAGATGTACTCACAGAATACACCTTTTTTTCTTTTTTTTTCCCAGTTTACTGAAATCAGAGAATTGTTAATAATAAAAGATTGTCTGTAGATTTTGAAGCAACTACAAATTTCTTCAAGAGTGCTCTCATGGCCCAGTGTGGTCTGTCTGTCATGTCACTAAAACCCTTCCCTCTGCGGTACTGGGGCGGTTTGTGTCAGTTGATCCATGTCCACGTGCATGCTTGCACCCATGCCTGTTCTCCTGGTTTGCTGGGTTTGCTTTCTTGTAGGTAAAATACTCCAAACCAGAATATGCTTGCTGATTTCCACGAATTTATTAACTAAAATTGGGGCTACTTCTCAGCCATTGTACTGGATAAGGGCCCTGTGCTTTATTTTTCGCAGATTACTCTTTCATATTACTCCACCAATGACTTTGTTATAGTAAAATTTCATGTAGGACATAGATTGTAGAGGATTTCTATTTTGAGCTGAATGTGAGTCAGAGAAGGTCCCATCTGATCTTCTTGGTCATGAGGCAGTTTTGTGGCTGAATAACTAGTATTCAGTGCTTACTTTGTATGAGCTCTGCTGAAGCATCAGTCAAAACTGTAGCTGTTTTGGAGATTAAAATCCAAAATCCTTTGAGAGAAATATTCCTTTTGTTACTTTTGAGCAGAAGGGAATAACACAGAACTGAACTGCTAGTATCTGGATGTACTAATGGAGGATTTTATTTTATTATATTTTTAGGAAAGTAATAAACCCTATAAGCTGTGGTGACTTTCAGGATTAATATTGCACAAGAAAACCAGTGGTGAAGTCATGGCGCCACTGAAATAGATGGTCAAACTCCCACTGACCTCAGCGGAGTCAGGTTTTTGTCCCGAGAGTGATGAAAATCTAATTTACAAGCTAACCAGTTTGAGAAATAGGCATAATGGCGCAGGTCCTTGACTGATACAAATTACTGTGGTTGAGCCGAGGATGATTGAGTTACGCCGACTTACGCCATCTGGGCTTCTGGAGAATCGTGTCCGACGGCCGCCCGGGCTGGCCGTGTCCATCCGTGAGCACGCTGGGACAGGCTGCGCGCTCGGGCTGGCTGCAAACAGGCACATGAGCAGCTTTATAATGGTGTCTCCTGTCAAGTGGCATATTCCTGTCTCGTATTTTGACTGGAAACAAATAACCAGGAAACAGTAATGAATATTCCTGTTTTCTGAGTCCTACAAATTACAAATGCCGCGCTTTAATCACTGCCGTAACAGTGATTAAAGGACTGTCCCAGCTGTGCAAAGCGAGGGCGTACCCGCTGCATTAAATTTACAGGGTTACCACTGAAATCCACAGTAATTGCTCAGGATTTACTACCTGCATGACAAACGCACCTTTCTATTATTGACTGCACGAGTTTTGACTTAGGCTTTCACCTGAACCTGAGATTTTTGTTATCTCGCAGTCTCGTGTTGAACTGCGGCGTCCCCGCTGTGCGTCGGCGCAGCGCTCAACCGGTGATTTTGCCCACCCTGTTTTTTGGCTAATACCTGCCCAGACAGTGCCTGCCTGCTGGGAAACACTCGGACTTGCCTTTTCGGTTTCGTGTCACATCCCGGGGAACCGCTGAAAATTGAGAGCTGTTGGAGCTGTATTACAGCACAAAGCTCTATTAAAGGTAAAGCGCAGCAAGCGCGGTGGCACCAGAAAGTCGCACGGCTGGTCTGGTTCTGCAGCCCCGAAGGAAAAGGAAGGTTTTTTCCCATTTATTTCCACGAGTGTAGGATCCTGCCTTTCGGAGCGTTCTACCTAATTATCCTGCCAGTGCAGCAAATTTTCACTGTCAGCCATTCCCCCTGTCAGACATCCCTGTGCAGTGAAACCTCACGTAATTCCAGCTGCACAGCAAGATGAAAATTTCATCTTTGGTGCATCAGAAATACGCCTCAGTGTTTAAAACCCACCAAAAAACCCAACAGGCAACAAGCATCGAGGGCTATTCACAAATCTTATTATGTATATCGCCAAAAAAAAAAAAAAAAAAAAAATTGGAATAATCTTTGTATTCAGCAGGTAAGCAGCATTCTCCATACAAACCTCTTCCACTGTCATCCTCCAAAATGTATGCGAAGCTCGTCTGTGCACAAAGCTCCTTGTAACGGGGGGTGGTTGAACTCAACCTGTCATCCTTACCTAGGGTAGGATATAGGCTGGAGCACTGTATTTTGCAGTGTTAATTATGTCATGCACTCGCTGAAAAGAATAACGTATGCGATATGCAAACTTTCCAAGCTCAGGCGATGGCAATCCATTTAACCATTTATAGCTTTATGTAGTTTATAATCCCCAAACCCAAACGTCCCCAGGGAGAGAATATGCCCTTAAAAATTTTAGGCCTTTAAATTAAGTGAATTTAAATTCAGGCATTTGCATACCTTCTTTTTTCTTTTTTTTTTTTTTTTCCTTTGTTCTGCCCGAATGAGAGATTACTTCGGTAATTGAACTGTAACTTCGCTACAGGTAAATAATGTCAGACAGCTTATATTCCAAATGCTTGACTGCGTTAGGGTTGTGCGGTGCTAATCCGGCAATTTGCAGTGCACCTTTGAGAGGAGACAGTGTCCAGTCCACTTAGGATCACCCAGCGCTGAGCTGGCGCTTGGAAGTTCAATTAACGTGTGGTGCTAAATGCGCTTTTCGACCGGGGACTGGAAAGGATGGTGTGGGGTGAGGAAACTGGCACCTCTGGAAAAGAAACTTCTTACTGAGTTAATGTCGTATAGATAGGCCGAAGCTGAATGCTCCTGAAAATCAAATTTTAAAGCGAAAAGGTAACGCTGAAATCTCTGAAATAGCTTGTTTCACGCGCAGGCTGTGTGCGAGCCTTTGTGGTCTGTACTGGTCTCAGCGGGCGGATTTGGCATCTCTGTTCCTGTGCGACAGATACACTGGGGAGGGTGGACAGAAACGGTGGTGGGAGGGAGAGGAGAGACTGATCAAAGGGATAAAATATCTATCGGAAAAAGTCTTGTTTAGTACCTTTGGAAAGCATAGGGTGATACATCAGACATGGATGACAAAGTATTTTGGGCTCTATTATCCCATGGATCTTGGTGTTCTGCAGAAATACCGGAGGAGCCCATGTAGAAAGAGGGAAAGCAGAAGGAAGTCGGGGATGATTGTCTGGAGAGCTTGGCACCAATCCCAGAAAAATAATGGATAAATTGATAGAGGACTGAATTAATATAGAGTTAAAGAATAGAGAGAGAATTAAGGCCAGTCAGTGTGGCTTTGTGAAAAGGAACCCCATTCCTGATGGGGTTACGGGTTTGAGAGATACGGGTAACTAAGCACTGTGGCAGAGTTTTCCAGGTGTTAGATTTGGTATCTCATGAAATCTCAGTGAAAAACAAACAAACCCAACAACGTCAGTGTGTAGAAGTAGGAGCAGTCGTCTCTAATGGATTAGGATTTAGCTAACAGAGCTGAAAAGGTGTTTGTCCGTGGGGATT
This sequence comes from Chionis minor, assembly GCA_013398295.1. Lineage (NCBI taxonomy): Eukaryota > Metazoa > Chordata > Aves > Charadriiformes > Chionidae > Chionis > Chionis minor. The sequence goes on along the minus strand of VZSF01003594.1, from coordinate 250,690 downwards.
CTTCAGTGAAAGATGTGGGGGTTTAGTGCAGTTTCACAAGAATGAGAACTAGCCCTGAAATCTCTATCAATAATCGGGACACAAAGTTTAAATGTCTGCTCCCAAAGTTGTGGATGAGGCAATATCGGTAGCGTGGAAATAAGAAGTTATATGGAGCAGAGTGACCGTCTGGCAAGACGTTCCCTCTTCCCTTGTCCTCCCAACAGTCTGTCCCTTAACCAATGCGCTGGAAGAGGGTTTTCTTGAGAAGAGTTACTGTGAAAGGACGTGGAAGGTCACCGGGGACAAAAAAGGAAGATGCGTTCCCAACGGGATGCTATAGCCAAAGGGCTAGTGGGATGCTTTGGCACAGGGTTTTTCTCTGAGTGCACGAGAATGCTGGAAAGCTGTGGCCAGTTGTAGTGTCAACAGCTGAAGAAAGAGTTTACAAAACTGAAGAGTCAAGAAAATAACTGCAATATTGAAGAGCAGAGAAAATTCCCTGCAGTGAGAGATTTAGGGAGCCCAATCTGCTTAGCTCATCAAAAAGAGGATTGAGAAGGGACTTGATTACAGGGACAAGTATTTTCATGGGGAAAGTGTATCCAGCTTTTTAATCAAGAAGAGAAAGGAAAAATAAGATCCAATAGCTGGAAGCTGGAGCTGGACATTTTTAAATTAGACACTAAACACATATTTCTTTTCTGTCTGTGATTAACCACTGGAATGAACTGTGATGTTCAAATTAAGCCGGGATACCTTGTGTGATATGATCGGTCAAACACAAATTACTGGAGATGATTTGCAGGTGATAGGAAAAGCGCATCAGCCTCCATATACAGAAGGGTGCAAAGGTCTTAAAATCTTTGAGAGTTGAAAGGGCAATCGAAGGAAGAAGATAAGAAAAAGGAGGAACATACATGGGAAGCACAGAAAGGAAAAACAGAAGCACCAAAAGGGCAAAGAAAGGACTTTCATCTGGAGAAGGAGCTTCTGTTTCTAAATACAGGAGCATATGTCTCGCAAAGTGAGTTTTGGCATTGGAAACACCTTGAGTGTTGGCAGAGCTGGAGTCATCTGTCTCGTAGTCAAAACAGCAATTTTGGATTCTCTGCTTTGTTAATGATGATGAAGAAACCTCCTGTTTGTGGTTTGGGCTTTTGGCACCGTTGGCTCCCTGTTCTGCTGCCGTGAGAGAAGACAGTGCCATCAGCTTTGCTGGGGTGTGACGGAGCCAAGGACTGTGTCCCACCGTGAGAGCTGTCCTGCGTTCCCAAGAAGTGAAGGGCATGGCAGGTGTCACCTGGGCTATGGCATGACTTACCTTTTCAGCGGCGAGCTCTCTCTGTGTTCTCTTGTGTGGCCTTCACTTTATTGACACCTCTGTTATACGTACGAGTTTGAAAAGAAATCATAAACCCTGTATTTATACCATTAAACCCAAATTCCTGGGAAACCTATGTGGTCTTGGCTATTTTGGATGACTATTGCGTGTCCTCTTGAAATAGTTTCACCAGATCAGTGGCCGTTGTCCTTTTTCAAAGAAGAAACACTAAATCTCAAGTGCGCACAGTGCCTGATAACCAGGTAACCGTTAATTTAAATGTAATACTGTGTTTCCTCAGTGGGGAAGTGCGGTGGTTCAACCAAGATCATAGTCCAGGTGAATTTGCTGCTGTTTTTTCCTGTGGATCTCCAGTTATAATGGAAGCGAAACAGGTGCCTTATGGACTGTGAGTCACTTTGCTTTCACGGAAGCTCTCTAGCCAAGACCAAAAATCACTTTTCCAGAAAAAATTTCAAAAGCACTGTCTTATAACTGCAGTAGAGAGTATTACTGTAATTGTTATGTGGAGAGAAACAACTCACATATGTTATTTTTGTACAACTCCATGGCAAAGCTATTACCTTTGTTTAGCAACATTTCCTGCATTGTTTTGGATTTGCAGAGAGCAGTTATTTCAGGATGTTTTCAATGGAAATTGGCAACGTGTTTTCTTTGGACTAGTTAACAGAAACATAAACTCTTTGTGATCAATTAGAGCACCCAATTACCTGCAGCTCTGCCTGGGTCAACTATTTCTGCCATAAACATTTTACGTTGCCAGCAATACCGAATAGCAGTTTTCTGACTTCTGGGACGGAGTGTGGATATTTTCAAGAGTGCACGAGAACCTGGGCTTTTTATGGTAATATTCCCCTTGGAACTAGGAAGACTGACAAATTGTAATAAACTGTTTTCTTCTAAGAAAAAAAAAAGAATCATGCAAGAATGTCTGCACTACCTGTAATAATTGACTAACTGGACAGTAATTATTCCAAAATACTGTTGGAAGTATGTTGACCTTGATGATAATTTTCTTTCTCAGTGGACACCCGAATAATTGTCTTTGCCTAAGGATTCCCTAGTAGCTGTTCTCAAATCAGGGCAGCACTTCAGCATTTAACTCGTGACATTGTGACATCCATTAGGAAGGAACGCAGAGAGGTAGGAATTACCCTATTCAATCCGATTAAAGATTCAATTAACTTAGAATCCTATCTCTGTTAGTAACTAATACTAGATGACTCAACACCCTGGGAAAAAGAAAAACAAACCACCAAAAAACCCAACCCCACACCTTCCTCCCTCCTCCCCTGAACTCTCATTATCACAATTAAGGGAAAAAGTGTCCCTGAAAGATTTTTTTTTTCCCCCTTCTTTCTTTCTTTCTTTTTTTTTTTTCCTTCTTCTTACCAAGGACTTACTGCTTTGCTTCCATCCTGAAACATGAGATCAATAGCCCTTATAAATTCTTATCCTGGCTTGGGAAAGTATTATTATTAGCAATTTAACCATCTAATAATTCTCCTAATCATTATGCCCTTTGTATCAATAACGTTTTTTGTCCGAGAGTTCACAAAGTTAATTATTGTGATTTTCTCCCATTTTAAATTTGCTGCCTGTTAATTCCAGTGTGACCGTTAAAGTGACTGTTTGCCCTGCTTTCACCTGTTTTCATAAATCCTTATGTCTGTGATGTTCATTCCTTGAAACACTTCAGCTCTACATGAAATACTGATAATTCTTTTCATTCCTTTCTTAAAGGGACCTTTAGTATTTTCCTTATTTTTGACCTGTTTAGTTCTTTTCTTTGATTTTTGAATGCAGTTATACTTAGTGTCGAAGGTAAGAATATATTAGCAACACACCTCATCTTGCACCATGCTTATTTTTAGTCCTTTCTAACATGTTCCATACACAACCTCCCATCTCAGTTGCATCTTGACCACCTTGGCTTGCTGAGCAGATGCTTTCCATTGACATGATTTTCCTTTTTTTTGCAGAAAGAAAACAAGCCAATAGAAACACTATTCTTTTTCAGCCTTCCGAAGGCCAGGGGCTATTTGGTGAATTTAACTTCAGTTAAATAAAATGAAACAAATCTATTATGACTCCAAGAAAGCCTGATGTTTTAGATCACAGACTGTTTCTAAATATAGGGATCGGAAATTAATGTCTCCCTGGGTAGATTATTCTGTAACTGTCTCCTGAAAAGTTTTTCATGGTTCCCTTTGAACTGGGTGTCCTGAACACTTTTTCAGTTTGAGTGGATGAAGTGTTAAGATGATGCACTATAAGATATACATATATATATATACACACACAAGTAGTTAAATTACTTACTATATATGTATGTTTTTGCATGAAATTAAACAATCATCATGGCAGTTCATGGAAGAAGATGATCATTTGGGATACATAGAGAGAGAGCATATATATTTTATTTTTTTCCCTAAACCTTTTGTGCAATGGGCAATAGCTTTTGAATCTCGTATTACTTTATCTTCTCTGGAAATAATCTGAGTACCAGCAACATCTGATGTGACTGAGAGGGAAACAAACAAAAGCGAAGCAGCTCATTATGGAGCATATCAAATTTTTAGATTTATTCTGGAGACGTGAGTTCTGAAACTTGAAATTGCACACCTATAATGGGCGCGTTTGCAGGAGCAGATGTGCGAGTGCACATATAACTTCTATTTATAAATATATATATATGTAATTCAGATCTTTGTCTTGTGCAGGCACATGAGAAGTGCTGGAAGGCTTGTACACTAATGTGTAATGGTTCCTAATATTTAACTGTTAGGTCTTACCGCAGCTATGGAGAAGTGATTCAGATTCCTTCTGTTTTGGGGTATTGCTTTTATTCGGGGGCTCCTCCGTAGGAGAGAGGAGCATCTAGAGGAAGAATTCATCTTCCTGCATTTGGCTGCAGACACTTGCTGTGGCAGATGTTATGACTCAGAGCAGACAAGAAAATTCAGATATATTTTTTTCTTTCTTTTTTTTTTTTTTTTTTTTTCATAAGTGACTTGCCCCCAGGCATGTTTTGACAGGGAGGATATCATTTCAAATTAAATGTGAATGTGGAGGCTTTCCAAAGCTACAAATTGCAGAGATTTCTCAGTGTGACTCAAAGCAAAAAAGGTGTTGTGCATCCTGGTCCCTTGCTATGGCGAGAGGGTGCTGCTGTGGTGTAGCTCCAGTACTGAAACCCATCGTTTATTGCCTTGTTACAGCTTTGGACAGGAGAGGCAGCATCCATGAGTGAGCGGCTCTGACCTCATTACTTTAACAACCATTTTCCTCTGTAAACTTCATAAAGGCCAACACAGCACAGCTGGTTTTGGGGTGGTGACCGCTGGTTTAAAATCTCATTTCCCCTGCTTGTTTTAAATGGTCAGGTGAATCTCAAGCATCAGGGAGCAGAAGATATTTTTGAGAGGACAAAGAATGTTGTTGGAAAGCAGGCGATCCAGGGGATGCTTCCTGCCGAAGACCGTGGCCAGAGGGCCATGAAGGGCTTCTTGTCTGTACCAAGATGATTCATAGAATCACAGAACGTCAGGAGTTGGAAGGGCCCTCTGGAGATCATCTGGTCCAACCCCCTGCCAGAGCAGATCCACCTACAGCAGGGTGCACAGGATGGTGTCCAGGTGGGTTGGGAATATCTCCAGAGTTGGAGACTCCACCACCTCTCTGATTTGTTCACCCCGTTTACATGGGGAGAGGTGCAATGAGGAGAGGAATTCCTTCTTAATTGTGGTGCGTTGTGGTTTTTTTTAGCCTATTGCAGGAAGACTAATGGAGGGAACATTTATAGTTCTGAGTATCATCCCACGAGCTATTGGTGTCTGTGATTGGCGTGTCTTTTGAAGTAAGAGACCATAATACTCCAGATCGCCAACAGTTTGAAGTTTTTCCTGAGTTTAAGAGCAGAACTTTTTCTTTCTAGTGAAACAAAGAAAAGAGGAACCCCCCTCATTTCTTGCGTAAATCTCCAGGTTTGTGGCACAGCCATAACAAAGGTCAGATTTGTGTTGTTTGAACCTGGTACTCTTTGAGTAGGTTTTGGCTTTCTGAGGATATTATGTCTTCTCAAGAGTTTTTCTTTCATTCTTCCCACCTTTATTCTTTTGTTCACCTTTTGTTCCAGCTTTTGACCCGTGTTTCATCTCTTTCCTCTGCTTCTCCCTCTTTGCTTTTACTCATCCCCCAGCTGCTGGGTCTCGGGACTGGCGTCCTCAGGCACAAGATGTTTCTGCAGCCTCCGGGACAATCCTGACCCCGGTGTTTCGGTGTTAAAGCAGTGTTGGTAAAAGGAACGATGCTCATCAAGGACTGCTTTCATCCACGTGTGACTTCACCTGGGATCTGTTAACTTACACTTCTCTTGGAAATCAGTGGAACTGTGGAAATTTGTATGCGGGCAAGATCCGTCCCTCTGCCTTGGCTGCATTAGCCCCAAGATCTGTAGCATCTTACTGTCCCTTTAGAGAGACGTGGACATGAGCTTCCTTTGTGTCACCACGTTCGCAAGGTTTTTCCTTCTGTGCGGAGAATACAGTGTAGGAAAAGACCGAGAGCAAACTGTGATAGCTTTAACCCATAATAAGCCTGATGTCCTCAGGGAGAACGGAGATTAAAGAGCCAAAATTCTCTAGGAGATTGTCACTTGGCTAATGATGATAGTAGCCTATGGCAGTCGGGGATGATATGGCTGATACTTAGCAGGGGTTGTGAACCAATTAGTCTGCTCAACAAAATACTTGGTCCATTGGGTGCAAATGTTAAGAATATTTATAAGGCTGGCTACGGAGTCAGCTAATCAGAACTGGAGAAAGCTACTTAAGAGGCTGTCCCAGGCTCTGCAGAGGCCCTGAGATTACACAGCCGACAGATAAACAAATGTTTGCCCATGTAAATATTAGGACTTAAAGATTGTATTTGAACTCTTTTTCAGTTTCGTAGCATTGTAAAATCAATTAGGGGCGCTTAAAACATGCGAGAGTCCACTTCCTTGTGGAGAGCTGACTTCAGCGGTGGCCGCCCATAGGTGTCCTCCTGCAGGTTGGCTTCCTCCAGCTTTCCTTTTGGTGTGTCTCAGATGGTCCAGGTAGGAACTCATTTCCATGACGGCAGAGGATGTCACATAACCTGGCCCAGGTAAAATGACAGCAGCATAGTAATAGTTCAGCGTATACTAGTGTCTTGGTTTGTGTTCGTTAACTGATTAATCTCTGAATATCCCCATTAGCTCTTTACCCCATTAGCTCTTTAACCCACTAACTTGTTGAAGTATGAAACTATCGCAAATCAACACTGGTGTCACAGCCTGGTCCATTATATTGGTCGTGTCCAGCCCGTTATACTGGTGATGCAGAGAGTTGTTACTTACGTGAGGTCTAATAGACAGCTGGAGAAGAAATGCAGTAATTCATCTAAACTGGGTACAGGGTGGCTGAAAGGTTTATAAGGGTTTCTTTCATGGCTTGTTTATTTATTTGGACTTCGTGTTAAGTGCAATTAATAAAGTAATTTTTCAGGTTTTTTGCCCCTGTGATCTAAAGGCAACGCTTAACGGAACCACTTCTGTTCAACAGATAATACGAGAAAAATCCACAGCCTTCGCTGAAAAAGCTTTTCGAAACCTGAAACTATTGATTCCTCAGATTTGAGACACAAATGTGCTTATACGTGTCTTTAGAGAGGATCTGCAAACAGAAGAGCAGCTTCTAACTCTGCTACTAAGCTTCTGATCAAAATATTCTGCCTTGCTGAATTTTACAGCTGTTATTTTACAGCAAGCAATCAGTTTGAAATACAGCCATTTTGAGATTGGTGCTGAAGGTGGTTTTCTCCAGTACTTATTTGAAAAATCGCATGTTAAACTGGGGCATTTATTGTATTTGGCAAGTTCTAAACTAGGTCTTTACTTATAGAAAAATAAAATATTAATAAAAGCCAGGTTGCAGATTGTGCTGGTAAGCACTATGTGATTTTACTTTTTAATTTTTATGATGGGTTTTTACACCCCCCTGCATAAATGCTTTCTTTGTGCTGCTGTTATTCTGCCTGTAAGTGGATTTAAGTGCAGTGGTTTTTAATATACAGGTGTTATTTCTGATGGATCTTATACATTGAAAATGGCATTATGTCCTTTTTGATCCTGAAAAGCACAATGCTTATTGGTACTGATAATTGTGTTAATAGCTTTTTTTTTTTCTATTTTGGGGTGTGTGGTTTTTTTTGTGTGGTGTTTTTTTTTTTTCCCCAAATGTGTATCAGAGATGAAACATACTGGCAGTTAAATGGGGTAAAAATGGTCTTTTCAAGAAGACTATCCAAGTCCGTGGAGACTCTCCAGGGATCTCATTAAAGCGCTCTTTTCTTAATATAGTGTACTGCAATAACAGCTATCAGAATCCCCACAGTGTGGTTTCCTGATAGGTTAGTTTACACAGAATTAATTGTTTAATTTCACAAGCAACCAGTACAGTGCACATCGATTTTTATTTATTTAATGTTTTTTTAGTCTGATGCGTTGCTCTCATGGATTCTGCTTCATATTGCAAGCCAGTTTTTTACGACCTAGCTTTACTTATACCACTTTGTCGTAGCGCGTATTATGTAGGAATCGTGATTTATTTTCATCATTCTTCTTCTTGTCCTTCCGCGTACAAGAACTGCTGCTCATTTAAGCAATTCTTGCACAACGCGGTTTTTAAACAACGCAAATAAAAGGATGCACCAGAAAAGCAAATTCAGATTTTATAAGGCTGCTGTGGTTTAGATGCTCCAGAGGCCAGTCCTCAATGAGGAGAGTGGATTTCCCTTGTCCTCACAGGTCGGCTTGCTGGTTTGTCCGGGACAGGAATAGCAGGGAGAAGATGAGCCTCCCACAGAACAAAGGGTCAGCAACTTGCAGTCAGTTGATACAGGAGCAAGGGGAAAGGTATATGAATAAAACCTCATAGGCTGTGCTGAGAATTTGACTTGAACAGGATTTTAAATGTATTTAGAGGGTTCCTTTTTAAAGTGAAGAAATAATTTGCACACAAACAGAAGAGTTCTGTTTTCCTAAGTTGTTTAGCCACATGAGAAAGATGGGCTGGACATGAGCTGGAAGAAGCTGAGTGAGAATCCAGAGACAGCCAGAAGAGATGTAGCCTGAGGAGACTGGGCAGAAATAAGAGAATAGTCCTGTCCCATGCGTGTGTGTTTGTGGATTCTTGGGTACCCGCTGGCTTGGTGTGGTGGTGGCTATTAAAACATCTCGCGTTGCTGTAGGGTGAAGAGCTGGGTGGAGGAAGGAGAGCGGGCTGAGGAGCGGTGCGGCAGAGGAGCAGGTCCCCATCATTCCAGCCGGGAGCTGGAGGGAGTCCTTCAGCTGGGAGTGAAAGGATGCGAAAGTGAAACCGTTTGATTAATGCAAGTGAGCTCACTAGCTCAGCGACAGGGCAAGTCAGAATAGCTTATCTGGAGGGGGTTAAAAAACCCAGAAACCAGCAAAACTGTCATTAAAGTGTGTTGTAATTCAGAAGGTATGTGTTTGTCAACGCTTGGATCTTAATCTTTCATTTTTCATTTACTTGAAACATTGTCCGAACGAAAACGATGACTTTTCCTGTAAGAAGCAAGCATTTTGGACAACGCACCCATGCTTCTTGCCAGCACGTCTAGGAGGGGGAAATAGAAAGGAAAACGGCGAAATGCGAGATTAGTTTGCCTTCTCATTCATTGCCTTTTTAGCTCTTACTTCTATTAAAGGAGTTGTGGTGCAGTGTACGCTGGGAATTTGTAGTGCCATAGCTATTCCAAACTGCTTTTGTAGAGGGGGATCGTATCTCCCTGTCTAGAGCAGATACCTAGTCACTAGATACGGAAAAGTCACTATCTATCTAGACACTAGATATGAAAAAGCCAGCCTACAAGCTATGGATCTAGGTTGATGGCCTATGGATCCAGCCTACCGAGCAAACGAGATGTCTCCATCACACTGGCAAAGTACGGCTGTTCCCAGGCATTACAGACCGGGTTGAATGCACTGGGCTTGACCAGAAATAAGGCTCATCTCTGTTGGGAGGCACCTGAAATGCGAATGTGCCTCCATCCTGTCTGGTCCTGTGACAGGGGTTTGACAGCGTGCAGAGCTTTTGAGCACTGTGTCCCATCCTGGCACCGTTGGTAATGTGTGTGTTGTTCTCGTGTCAGTTGTTATCTCAAAGTGTTGACATCATATACTAAATAACACTTAAGCAGGTCTTTTTCCATTAAAAGATGAATTCCCGACACAATTGAAGTCAATGGGGCTTTTGTCACTGACTTCAATAGGCCTCAGCTTCCACCTCATGACTCCATGGGTAGAAGAATAAATTGCTGCTGAAAATGCAACTGTCTCTGACATCCGGTGGGAAAGGATAATTAGCAGTCAGTCATGGAGCTGCCATCGTGGTTGTCTGATGAATAATAGAACTGAGTACAAGTGATATGTTGCCTTCCAAGTGGGTACAGGGATTTTAGCAGATTAGCATGAGTGTAGGCAGCCAAGAAATGTGGTATGAAAACCAAGAGTGAGATGAGGTCTAGACAGTAGACAACAACTTTTCTGTCTGTCTGGCCTCCAACACATACGATGTAGTTTTATGTAAACACGAAAACAAGATGATGTTGGCGATCAAGAAGACAAAGCCTCGTGTTACCAGGCTTTGTTGCTGGGGTTTTTTTGATGTTGTTGAATTTGGATTATTTTTCTTAAAAGAGCATCAGAGGGATTTCAATGAAATCTCTTCTCCCTTTTTGCTTCTCATCAAAAATACCTCTGGAACTGGTTAGAGCACAGTTGGACCTCTGTTGTAAGGATGACGGTACATGGGTAAAGGACCATGCATTATAGAATCATAGAATCACTTGGGTTGGAAGAGAGCTTCAAGATCCTTCAAGATCATCGAGTCCAACCATAAACCTTGGACTTATGGACTTGTGCAGCTTCCATGCGTTGAAGAAACCCTGGCTTGGAAACCTCGATTTCTACCAGAGAGACGGTTAGACCCGCTGGTGTGGTGGGCTTCAGCGATGAAGCACAAGGCCAGGTGCTGGATTCGTCGATGTATGCCCTTTGAGCAAAGCAAATGACAATTAAAGCAGAAGAAAGCAAGCCCAATGTAGTTTTAATCATTAGCTTCAGTTTGTAGTTGGTCTTAACACTGCGTGCAGCTTTGTGAGAGCATAAAGACGGCACTGTGATGCCGCGGCTTTTAACTAGGCCTGTTTATGCATTGTGATTGGCGAAGCTATTGACTTCATATTCTTTCATGTTCTTTATGTTCCTTTCTGTTTTGATGTTATCATGCAGTCATCTTAGCTACCTATTAAACAAGAGACTACTTCAATATAAAATGATCAAAGGGGTAAGGGAACACAGGGCCATAAAGAATATATGGAGAGCTCTGGGAGAATGAGAAGTTGAATTTAAAGGCTTTTTCAAGCCGCTTAATTCCTGCTTAGATTTCTGGTGCCACCAATAGGCAATGGTCTCTTTCTTTAAATCTTTTACTAAGGATTGACTGGCAGAATCGCTGTTTTACACGGGGTTTAGAGAGTAAAAGGCCACCCTGAAGGTCAAGCCCTAAGAGATTTCCTCTAAGAGCTCATTGATTCTACTAGATTTTTGACTTGAAAAAAGACCACTCCTTCCTAGATCTGCGGCTTGGATACAAGTGCCTTAGTATGCGCCAGCACAGAAGGCAGGAGCAAAAGTGTAAGTGCGGGGAAAAAAAAAAATAGAGCAAGATGCTGTGGGGCAGACAGACAATGATTGCAGTCTCTTGCTTGTACAGTTCAAACTGGTGACATTATTAGCTACTGGTCCATGAAAAAAGAAGGTATTATTTTACCGGTTTCAGAAATGGATTATATTAACAGTGAAATTGGGCAGAATAAAGATTTATGGCCACATCCTCAGCTTGAGTAAACAGGCAGAGGACCTCTGCTTGTGATGGGGATGGAAGGGCTGGCAGCAGCTGAGGAGCTGGGCTGTAAATGCTGCTGGGGATCTGGTTTTCCTCACGTATCTAAGTGACTGCGTGGCTGCTGCATATGCGTGTAACTGTCTGTATTTTGCACAAAAATTAAGATGAGCATGTTTTGCCTCTCTAACTTCATTATAATATTGGCGTTATAAGTTGCCCAGTGCTGTGGTAGTGATTAGCAAAATGAATCTGAAAGCCTACCCCATAAGCAAACTCTGTATTTGCACTATTAGCTACTCCTGTGATATTTCAATTTGATTCATTAGAAAAATTAGCATTTTTATGGACTAATTAGGGGAAAATGTTGCTTGTACTCTTTCTGATATACAGAGCTTTTCACAGTTTAGTAAAGCCAAATAGAACTGAAACATTATTTCCTCCCCCCCCCCAAAAAAAAAGAAAAAAGAAGAAAAGCAAAAGGGTTACTCAAATTAACTCAAAAGATTGGAGAGATTTGAATTTTTTAAAAAAAAAGGGGAATTAAGAGAAGATTAGATTATTATACTATTGGCAGTTTGTACAGTTTTTTGAATTCAAAATTCCAGATCTCTTTCAGCTATTTTGGTTCTTGAGGCATAAAAATATTTTAAAAGCTGTCAGTCAGTCACCATATTTTTTGTGATGGTTGCAAAATGAACAGTAATGAGAATGAATAGTAATGAGTGCATTATTCAGCACCTATAAATACCGATTGATTTTCATTGTAAGTGTATATATTTCAGTCGACTTACAGTTTAGTTTTTCTCTTCTTTTTAAAACCAAGCTCAGGTTTTATTAGACCATAGCTGTTCTTTCAAATGCGTCGTAGTTTTTCTGATGCTACGCTAATGAACCACTTGCTTTTGAAGTTTAATTCTAAATATGCATGTGTGTCACTTGTTCCTGCTCACATTCTCCATTTGCCAGGAGGGTAAAAATGGGTGTCTGTGACTAAATGTCTGAGGTCGTCTTTTTGCCAGGGAAGTATTTTTTTCTTCTTGGAGGATGGAATACCATTATTTTAATCAATGCAGGCATCTCCTGTTTTGATCGTTATGTTTTGATAATGATCTTGATTTACAGAGACGCAGAGCAGTGAACCCCTCATTTTGGGCTTCTGTGGAGAAGGCAAAAATCTCCATCTTGCATAGAGGGCAGAAGTTCAGTTAGGCATTTTGGTGTCATGGGAGGTTGATCGTACTTTAATTGGCTCCAGCTGACTGGCTTTTAGGCCATCATATTCTTCACCTGCAGTTGGATGCTTCTCAAATATGTATGGAATTTTTTATTGCATTTGAAAATGTTGCACAAAGTCAGAATAATTATTTCCAAATGATACTTTACAAGCAAATGCCCTATGATAAGTATAAGTGAAGAAGAAACCATTAAAATTGTAGAATAATTTAAGTTGGAAGGGACCTTTGGAGGTCATCTGGTCAAACCTCCTGCTCAAATTAGGAGCAACTTTGAAGTTAGATCAGGTTGCTCCGGGCTTTGTCCAGTTGAAAACAGTAATTAACCTACTCTTCTTCAGGCTAAACAAATGCAGTTCCCCCAGCCACTTTTTGGAAGTTATGTGCTGCAGCCCTCTCATCATCTTGGTCTTCTCTCCTGAATTTTTGCCAGTTTGTCAGTGTCTGTTTGGTAACAGAGAAACCAGAACTGGATGCTCTGTTCCAGGTGCAGTCTCACAAGTGCTGAATAAACAGTAATAATTGCTTTTCTTGACCAGCTGGCTGTGCTCCTGCAAATGCAACCCAGCATGCGGTTGGCGTTCATCACTGTTGCTGCCAACTCCTGTTCAACCCCCAGGCTGTCTTCCCCAGAGCTGCTTTCTGCACCACTGGCCTCCATTTGCAGAGCTTCATGTCTGCTTTGGCTGACTGTTGTCAGCTTTGTGTCAGCCCACTTCTCCAGCCCGGTGAGATGTTGCTGGATGGCAGTCCCACCCTCTAGCATGTCAGCCGCTCCTCAGCTCTGGTGTCGTCTGGAAACTTGCTGAGAGTGTATTCCCTCTCATTGTCGAATTTTTCAATGACGATATTAAGTGGTTAAACAGATTGCCGCCAGGAAGGTTTGTTCCGTAATCATCTTTGGGACTGAGGTGAGGGTGATTAGATGGTTGGACGTTGGTGTGTGTTGTTCCTTCTTGCCCTCCTTGAGGATGGCCATGACAGTTGTCTTTTCCAGTCATCAAAAGGATCCCCCAATTGTCACAATATTTCAAAGATACAAAGAGCAGCCTCAAAATGATGTCAGCCTGTTTCCTGCGCATCCATAGACCTGTGTAGGTTCAGTTCGATCAAGTGGTCCCTAACAAAATCTTCCTCTACTGTAGATAGGACTTCCCTACTCCAGACAAAGACATTAGGAACATGGACCTGAGCATCCCGAGAATAGTCCTTGCCACTAAAGGCTAAGGCAAAAAAGTCATTGAATGACTCATCCTTCCTCCATCCTTTACCAGTATTTCTGTTAACATACTCAGGAGTGACCTACATTTTCCTTGGTCTTTTGCTGCAGATGTACCTATGGGTGAACCTTTCTTATTGGCCATGCCATCCCTTGCCAGTTTCAGCACCACCTGGGCTTTGGCATTCCTTGCCCCTGCAGTCTGGACAAGGTTTCTGTAGTCCTCCTGGGTAGCCCATCACCACTTCCACCTTCTGCTCACTTTCTTTTTGTGTTTGAGCTCAGTCAGGGATTCCACGTTCAGCCAAATCGGCCTTCTGCCACGTCTGCTCCATTTCCCGCTCCTCAGGGCTAGTTGTTCTCATGCTTTGAGGAGGTTTTCCTTGAAGATCAAGGAACTCCCCTGGGCCTTTCTGCACCCCAGGGCAGTCGTCTATGACACTACACTGAGCAACCCAAACTGCTCCCCTGAAGTTCAGCATATTGTCTTTGATGCACTCATGAAAGCTCAGTTGCTTGTGCACCATCAGTTGCCATCTTAGCGGATATCAGGGTGCTTAAATTCCCTCAGGATGACCAGGGCCTTTGATTGTGAAGGCTGAATAAAACTTTATCCACTTCCAGTTCTTGACTGGGAGGTGGGCAACAAACACCCACAGCAGTGTCCTCCTCTGACCCATAAGCATTAGCTTTCAATGAATCTATCACCTGTTTTGCAGCAGATCTCCACGCATAGAGGTCTTGAGAGATAAATCTGACTCATTAGTCTCTTCTCAGGAAAAATCTGTGTTCTGAACCTGCATTCTGATAGCTTTTAATCCTATACAGTGCCTTTTCCAGGAGAAATGTATTTTTTCTGATAGATGAAAACCCCTCTTGAAACTCTTTTTGACTCGAAAGATTTGGGGTACCATAATAACTGAAGCATATACTTAATAGTGTTTCTCAGTAGGGGATCATTTGATATAAAGTCTTTCTGCATATCCGTGGACAGAAGGAGTTAATGGCGTGCTTCAAGTCTTAAGTGCCCATGTAAAGCATGTACTGAATTGATGTATTTTTTTCAATTGCACTTTTCTCTTTGCTCTTTCAGCAGTTCAAAAGTTGCGATACTGAAATCGCCCATCTTGACCTCAGTCGTCTTCTGTGTTAATGAAATGCCCTGTGCTGTTACTTATTAGTTAAGCCATTAGCCTGGGACTCGGAAGTGTTATTTCTGGCTCTGCAATTATCTTACTGCTGCAATTTCCCTATCTGAATTGGGGATAACAAAGCTTTCCTTCTTTGCAGAATGCTTTGAGATTTGATGATGAAAAGATCTATATAAGGATTTGATATTGTTGTGTGAACAAATATCGCTTTGTTTATGTGGCTTGACCATCTTATAAGCAAGTAGAGAGTTGATGACCAAATCAAGATTAGAACTGAGTTATAATGAACAACTTCAGTCTATTGACTTTATTTTTCCTTCTGTTTGAAAGTCATTAACTTTTGTAAGTCAATTTCTAGAGAATTTTTTAGTCTGTAAATCATTTGCCAGTTGGGTTTAGAAATCTTTTAAGTTTGCTTTTTTCATGGTTTCACTTGTCATTTTGGATGCCAAATAAAGTTACTTATTAGTTTGTATGATCATCAGCAATCTGAACGTACGATCAGCTTTTATAAGGTGAAGTTTCCAGTTTCAGTGCTGGACACTTTTCAAGTGCATTTAAAAGGCATTTCCAGGGAAGAAAACCCTGACAATTACAGAATAACGGTGAACAATCTTTATGACAGAAAAAAAGTATTCCTTCATTAAAACTACTCTAAATCTGTTGTGAACAGGGCAGCCGCAAAATTGATCAGCTTAAAAATAGTTTCAAAACGCTTTCTACATTATTTGCACTTTGTCTCATGGGTTAGGTCCTTCTGATCTTCCTGAGTTCATGTGTCATGGCAGTTTTCCTGAGATTGATTTTTCTGTCGTAGGGTGAAAAAAGGCATCCTCAGTTAAATTTGTATACTGCCTGCCTAAAATTTTTAACCAGGAAACATTAGGAAAAGAGTTTGTTAGGTGGTGTAAGTAAAACTAACTTCACCAACACTACACTAATTTATCCCAGTTGAAGATTTGCTCCAGAATATCTGAGAATGACTGCATGTTTTTGGCACGTGGGGGTGAGCAGTTGAAATCTAATTTGTATCTGGAAAACACAGAAATAATATTTCTGTCTGTATTCTTCCCGGAAACCCCAGTATTGCGGTAGGAATTCATAGGCCTCGTAAAAAAAGGTGGATATTTTTTAACTGCCTTGTAGATGTTCACGATGCTGACTTACCACTTCTGGGGAAATCCTTTTTCTCAGCCCACGTGCCCTTCAGTTTGCACGTACTCCATGTTGGAAGAGTGCAGGGAACGGTTGTAACGCAGTGTTGCGTTGTGCGTTAGGAGGTTATTAAAAGCAAGTGAAAGTGTGCTCTGTACCTTGGGGACTTTAAATGCAAAATCATTCTAACTAATAAGCAGGTACTAAGTGTGCCAAATTTTACCCCAAGGTACGCTCAGGCTCCTGTGGTGGTGTCGGTTTTGCTGGATGACTTTTATTGACTATCAGGATTTATTGACCCAAGAGGGAAGTATTGACGGAGGCGATTCTTACCAGTCACAGTTTTCCGTAAGGGATGATAACACCTGGTGTTCACTGTAAATTTAAACTCAAGGCATGCACGTGTGTCATGGCACGGGGTTTAACCACTGAATGTTTACCCACCGTGATCATGTGCCAGTGCTGTAGGTGAGACCTCAAGTGCTTTTTCTTGAGGGGGAAAAATATCTGTGATGCGCCTGGCTAGGGACAAGCCTGAGAGAGAGAGCGTGTGTCCGGGTGTACGCACAAGCTTCTGTATCTCTGTTAGAGCCACGGTGATTTTCTGCTGGTAACCATTCTAACAGCTTTTAATGCCGTACATCCATATTGCTAAGTTCACTACAGACCTGAATTATGTACCATCAAAGCACTATAACATTTCTTATGTCTCAGGAATCGTGGCCCGGAATCTGGCCCGGTATGCGTGATTTACAAAAACTTGTTCATGGCTGCCTTCTTTTATTGGTACAGTAAATCACAGAAATTGTCGACTGACATCGTCGGATGGTCTTAGACAGCTATGATTAGTATTTCAAGGCTCTCTTCATATTCTGATAGTCCTTTTGGTAATAAATAAACAGGTATTTGAGCAACTTGCAACATTGTGCTTGCAGTAATTATGAGCCACCTTATTCTAAATGTGAGACTGACCTGAAACACAATATTAATTTTTTTCCTGGTGGGAAAAGAAAACTGAAATATTGGCAAAACATATCTACTGAAGTGGACGTCTTAATTTTATTCCTGTAAGATTAGTACTTTCCTACTGCTGCTAAAAAGAAAGCAATCATATTATTTAAGAAGTAGAAAAGCTGTTGTACTGGCTTCTCTTGGTAGCACTGCGGCTTTGTTGGGTTGTATTAGAATCCCAGAATCACCTGGGTTGGAAAGGACCTTTAAGATCATCAAGTCCAACCATAAACCTAACACTACCAAAGCCACCACTAACCCATGCCCCTCAGCGCCACGTCTACCCGTCTTTTAAATACCTCCGGGGATGGTGATTCCACCACTGCCCTGGGCAGCCTCTTCCAATGCTTGACAACCCTCGATGATCTTAAAGGTTCTTTCCAATCTAGATGATTCTGTGATTCTAATGTTTAAATATTTAGTTTCTCATTTTCAGAACATTATCTGAGCCTGACTCAGAGGCTTCATCACTTCATGTATCTTTTAGAGAGAAATGGATGGATGAAACGTGAAGGTCACATTGCAGCAGGGACCACTCGTCTGTTCCTCCTCGGCAGTCGGTAGATGGAGGGGCCCGGGAAGCTGCTCCCGCCATCTGTGACGTGGCCAGAGGCAGCGGGTGATGCCAGCCCTCATCTTGGCTGCAGCATTCGCTCCTGGTCCTGCTCAGAGACCAAGCAGCCCCCGGGTAGCTCGACACAGGGATCAGAGATGTCTTAAAGCCATCTTTGTGCCCTGCTGCTCCTCCCCTTCTCTGCACCACGCGCAACTCGGCTGAAATACAGTGTCAAATTCAGTGACCGACCAGCTGAGAGAATAAAAGTGTGAACTGCATTCCCTCGCTTAGAAATCTGTCAGCTCCCTCTAACCTTTTGGAAAATTGAAAGACCAAAGTGACTGTACTTGCAGAACATCGTAACAATAAATTGCCATTGCGAAGCAGAAGCGGCGCGGGGAGGGCAGACATGCAGACACTTTGCCCATACCCACAGAGGGAAAAGGCTATATTTTTATTTCTCATCTTTGAAAATCCCAACAGCTTTACAAAACCAGGGCACTGAGCCATTTTGATTTAGGCTGTGAGGTCCCTAGGACAGTCGTCATAAATCCCAATTTGTAAGGTTGCAGATTTTTCCCTTGCAGTACACAAAGCATGAAAAACCAAACAGCAGGTTAAGTTTCCAGTATAAACTGGGAGACAGGTTTTTCCTTGAAGACATGCATTGTTTCAGTAATGCTTTCCCACTGCAGCACGGTCTTTCTAGACCATTTTGCGGGTGCAAGTTTTCTACAGCCTAGAAAGGGCCACATGGATCCTTCCGTGCGCAGCGGGAATAACGGCGTGTAGCCCGGAGTGCCACACGTCCTCTTCTTAGCTCTCTGTGAAATAAGCCTCATGGTTGATTTTTAAACCTTAAGTTTGATTCAGCCAGAGCTGTTTACCTGAGCAGGGGAAGCAGGAGCTGTCTGTGCCTGTTGTGTAGGTGTTACACAGGAGGAATGACGGGGCATGCATGCCTACTGGCAGCATCAACCTGGATGGGAGCACCCGGGACATGGACCACCCAGTTGTAATTCCTCCTATAGAAGAGACATGGGCAAAATGATGGCTAACCTTTAAGTGATCATGGAGTTGAATCATAGAACGTTAGGGGTGGGAAGGGACCTCTGGAGATCATCTAGTCCGACCCCCCTGCCAGAGCAGGTCCACCTAGAGCAGGTAGCTAGATGCACGTTGCCAGGAGCTTAGATCATGTTCCCCATGGAATTGCAGTGTCACTGTGTAGAATACAGGACTTGAGGTGGAGGAGGATTGCAGGGATGTATGGTCAGCTTAGTTCCTTCAGTGGGACAGCCCTGGCAGCTCACTGGTGAGAGCCAAAAGCAATTCCCCAAAGCAGCCTTTGAGTTGTAGCTGCAGCAGGCGCGCTTGAGCCCTGAAATTGGCTCTGCTCCTGCTCTGCCTCTTTAATGTTCAACATTTTTAGTGGTTTTGGGGAGCGATGAATTCTTACTGTCTGTTTATGCTATGCCTGAAACAATTAGAGCTACTTATAAGTTGGCTGGCCTATAAAAACACCCAGTGATACAGACTAGGTTGCTAATACTCTGTCTTGTGGTATTTTTTTTCCCAAGTTTTCCTGTACTTTCCACTAGAACTGTTTTTGATACAAATCCTTCAATCTGTGAGCTCTATTTACCCTTCCTCTGTCCCTGCAGTGCACTGATAACTTCAGTCCTACAGACCTTCTCTCCAGGAAATTCTATTAAGATTTTCTTTTAGCAAAAGTGAGTAGCCCTTCAGAAATCCTTTATCAGGTCTGTTCTTTCCTGTTGTGGTTTGCCTCTGCTGCTGATGCTTTTTTTTTTTTTTTCATGGATAGCTGTAATTTAAAGCTTACGAGATCGATAAGTCCAAGATGCATGGCATAACCAGGAGAAGCAGACAAACAGCTGGTAAAGATAGGAGACAGCTGATTAAAAAGAATTCAGCTATAAAGCATCTGAGTTACTATTCTCTGCTGTGATTTTTGAGTTAGATTAAAAAATAGGGGGAGAGGGACACACAAATGGTAATTCCCACCTCCCTCAGAATCTGTGATTAAAATAACGTTGAATTTCCTTTTTTTTTAATGTCTCTAAATGAAAAGTGGATTTTTATCTATTTTTTTTTTAAATTTGGAGTAGATGTTTTAATCAATTACAAGCGAATTGGCTTAATACAGAGATAGCTGGGGGAAATGCAATGGCAGGAAGTCTGGACCTGATGTAATAGCAGCATCTCCGGCCTTGAACTCTCTCAGTCCAGTCCTGGGAGAAACTGAAATCCTGCAAATAGCCTCTGTTGTACACTGGTTTGTGGCACAGGGATTTTCCACTCTGCTTCGCAAGCCCTGGTGAATGCACATGGGACTGGGTTTGGGTTTGCCGTGCTTTCTAGCTGAGACATGCCTTGCAATCCTTGGACCAGGCTGCCACAGCTTTGCTGGGTTATGCCCAGCTGGCACAAGCTGTAGATCAGGCAATTTGCATTTGGCATTACAAATTGCAGTTACATTACTTTGTGAAGGTAAAGACGCTACAAAAAGCTGAGTGTAGTGCCAGCAGGAGGGTAAACATTGCTAAGCTAAAGCCTGAATAGAAGTCAAGAAGGATTAAGGTGCAGCTGAAAGTAGAACTGAGGTTCCTAAATCACTGCAGAGCTTTACAAAATGTTTTCTGCTCACATCAGAAACAATAATTCACTGATAAAGGGGGTGAACTTTGAAATAGATGTGCTTGTGAACTGTGAAATTGTGAAATTGCATACTAGTTTAGACAGGGAGGTTTGTATAAATGTTCTGTGTGTTCCCATAACCCCAGAAACTATGTGAAAGACTAGACGTGTGTGGCAATAAGCATATGGACATCTATGTACGCTGAATTTGGCTATATATACACCAAAATAGCAAAGAGCCATTACAATATGAATTTGAGGTGCTGTGGGAAAGGAGGTGCGTGTGCACGTGTGCGCTTTGGAAGAAGGATTGGTTCTGTCCACGGGGAAATAAGTCTGTCTGCAACTGGTGAAATGAGACCAGATAAAAAGATTATCAAATAGTGACAAGAAAGAAAATAGGTTAGCTGAATTTCTCTTTATCACTTCTTTTCCCTTAAGACATCTCACTGAGTATCTTGTCATTCATACAGAGAGTCTGGAAAGAAAATCACTTTTAAAGGTGACCCACAAAGGAAAAAACCACCCCAAACAAAGGAAAAACGGTGCTTGTGTGCTTCTTTTGCTCCTTGGTGCTCCTTTTGCTTCCCATGCTCATGGGAACATGGCCTGGGATTTCCGCTGTGTGTGTGTGTGCTCTCTTTGGGGAGAGCAGGAAAAGGGGTCTGATAGCTCCAAAGCCTTCCCATTGCCTTTGCTGCTTCCAGCACATCACAGAGCATCCTATGGGAACAGAGCAGGATGCTGCCCAGACACGGATGCCCCTGGCACACCACGGCTCGGCCAGGAGGGAATGTCGCGGTGCTGGTTCCGTGGCAGAGCTGTCTCGTGTGCACCTATTCAAGACATGAATACAGAAATGCAGCCCTCGGTCCATGGGTTTGACGTGGGGGGAACATTAATGGGAAAAAAATCCAAGGAATTTGTTTCCTCTTGAACACACTTTTCTTTTATGGGCCTCCTTAATTTTTTTAATTGACTTATTTGTTTATTTTAATTTTTTTAATTTTTAATTTATTTTTTTTTCCATTTTTATTTTAAATGAAACTATTTCAATTACTGAAAATAATTTTGAAACCGTGTTTCACATTAGTGGGCTCTAGGAGGTCACTGATGTAAGTGATGATTGATAAGATTAATTGTTTCTGGTTTTGTGCTATCTAGTGATTCCATTGAAAGCTCAATCTTATCTGGTTGGTACTGTAGAAACACTTAACAGGCTTTAGAAAGCTTGTGATCTAAGTAGACAAGAAAGGCAAAGAAAGAGAGGGGAAATAGAGGTGCAGAGAAGTGACTCGTTCCAAGGTCACAAGCCAGATTTAGAATAAGAATCAGATCTTCTCACTTCAGCCTGTTATTCTATTCCACGGGGTATGATGCTTCTGTTATTCAAATATGGAAAAAACCTGTCCTTTTCCAGGCAAATGGAGGGCAAAGTGAATGAGATCAGATGTGAACTCAGTGATACAGAGGGGGGAAAAAAAAAAAGAAAACAAAGGAATTGTACTGATAAAAATGCTATTTTTACATAAATTCAACACATGACGTACCATTACTCAAATCTCAAATTTGTCTTTCTGTCTAGATGCAGTAAAGTGGGGAGAACGATTCAGATGTAAAACNGCTGAATTTGGCTATATATACACCAAAATAGCAAAGAGCCATTACAATATGAATTTGAGGTGCTGTGGGAAAGGAGGTGCGTGTGCACGTGTGCGCTTTGGAAGAAGGATTGGTTCTGTCCACGGGGAAATAAGTCTGTCTGCAACTGGTGAAATGAGACCAGATAAAAAGATTATCAAATAGTGACAAGAAAGAAAATAGGTTAGCTGAATTTCTCTTTATCACTTCTTTTCCCTTAAGACATCTCACTGAGTATCTTGTCATTCATACAGAGAGTCTGGAAAGAAAATCACTTTTAAAGGTGACCCACAAAGGAAAAAACCACCCCAAACAAAGGAAAAACGGTGCTTGTGTGCTTCTTTTGCTCCTTGGTGCTCCTTTTGCTTCCCATGCTCATGGGAACATGGCCTGGGATTTCCGCTGTGTGTGTGTGTGCTCTCTTTGGGGAGAGCAGGAAAAGGGGTCTGATAGCTCCAAAGCCTTCCCATTGCCTTTGCTGCTTCCAGCACATCACAGAGCATCCTATGGGAACAGAGCAGGATGCTGCCCAGACACGGATGCCCCTGGCACACCACGGCTCGGCCAGGAGGGAATGTCGCGGTGCTGGTTCCGTGGCAGAGCTGTCTCGTGTGCACCTATTCAAGACATGAATACAGAAATGCAGCCCTCGGTCCATGGGTTTGACGTGGGGGGAACATTAATGGGAAAAAAATCCAAGGAATTTGTTTCCTCTTGAACACACTTTTCTTTTATGGGCCTCCTTAATTTTTTTAATTGACTTATTTGTTTATTTTAATTTTTTTAATTTTTAATTTATTTTTTTTTCCATTTTTATTTTAAATGAAACTATTTCAATTACTGAAAATAATTTTGAAACCGTGTTTCACATTAGTGGGCTCTAGGAGGTCACTGATGTAAGTGATGATTGATAAGATTAATTGTTTCTGGTTTTGTGCTATCTAGTGATTCCATTGAAAGCTCAATCTTATCTGGTTGGTACTGTAGAAACACTTAACAGGCTTTAGAAAGCTTGTGATCTAAGTAGACAAGAAAGGCAAAGAAAGAGAGGGGAAATAGAGGTGCAGAGAAGTGACTCGTTCCAAGGTCACAAGCCAGATTTAGAATAAGAATCAGATCTTCTCACTTCAGCCTGTTATTCTATTCCACGGGGTATGATGCTTCTGTTATTCAAATATGGAAAAAACCTGTCCTTTTCCAGGCAAATGGAGGGCAAAGTGAATGAGATCAGATGTGAACTCAGTGATACAGAGGGGGGAAAAAAAAAAAGAAAACAAAGGAATTGTACTGATAAAAATGCTATTTTTACATAAATTCAACACATGACGTACCATTACTCAAATCTCAAATTTGTCTTTCTGTCTAGATGCAGTAAAGTGGGGAGAACGATTCAGATGTAAAACTGCAAATTGACCATACGTTGATGAAGAAGCAGCTGCATGTACTGGTTAGAAATGTTTTTTTAAATTATTTTTTAATTAAGCTTTTGTGTTTTGGATGCAAATTTTATTTAACTTTATTTCTGAATCATAACTTTGCTATAAAAACATAAACATGTGTATATTTATTTGTGCATGTATGTATGTTCTGGAATAATTCCATGTGATTTTAATTACTTGAAGTCCATGAGCATGCTTTCCCAATCTGAAAGCTCTCTAATGTCAGACGGAACTTGTTTGTCTTCTCTTTCAGCAAACAGTAATTTGTTATTATATGTGTAGCTGAGCCCTAAGCCAGGCTTCATCCTGTTGTAGCATCATATTGGTAACGAGCTTGTGATTTTACATGAAAAAAACCCCTCAAATCTGTTTGGTCCTTCAACCTGGAGGAAAAGGGGCCATAATTATTCTAGTCTGATTATTTCAAAGGAGGTGTTACATCCTAAGGTCCCTTCCAGCCTCGGTGATTCCATGGTTCTGCTTTCCAAAGGCTGGTGATGGTGGCCATCAGGAGGGAGTTATCCCAAACACTGGTGGAGGGGCTGGATCTGGATCCAAAGTGGTGGATGGACCTTGCCTTTCTTAACAGTACCCCTGGGGCACATGGAAGAGAAGTAGCAGAAGAGCAGGGCCTTAGTGGTGGCATTGCCAACAACTGTTTATTGGTGAAAAATGGCTTTGGAGACATAGAGTTATTTATGTCTTGGGTTTCTCTAGGATAGCTTGTTACCAGGGAATTTTAGTGCCTGTGGACCCTTCCTGTAGTGAGATGTGCTTGGAGGAAATAATCACACTGGCAAGGGATTTCTTTTTTTTTTCTTTTTTTTTTTTTTTTTTTTTTTTAATCCTATTCATAAGAAAAAACAAACCTATAGTTTTGTTTTCTATTTCTTGTTTGTGGCTGATGAAAAGGGAGTCTGTGCTACCAATATGCGGAGTTTAAGTATGCATTTCCCATTAACTTTTATTAATGGGAGCTCTTAGGCTAAAGCTTTGTGTATAATGGGAATTATTCAGACCGTAACTTTCTTTTGAGATACCATTTATTGGGATTTTCTGTATTCTGCTCACTGGTCTTGACTACTGCAGAGAGCAGAGCTGAGAACATCCTTCTGATGTATCTGCTGCTGAATTTCATTTTGCTTATTTTTGTGGTCTGTAAAATTCGAATTGTCAGTTATTGATAAAATGTAGTCCGTCTGAATATTGCTTTAACTTTTTTTTGGTAAAATATTTTTGTTCTTTTATTACACCTACTGATATTTTTTTTTCCTTACAACCAGTGATTATTTCAAGTAGAAAATAATTTACTAATTTCTGATTAACCCCGACTAATCAGGCAGTGGGATTCAGATTCTGTGTGAACCTACATCCACATAAAATCTGGGTATATTTTGATTTGTCTCTTTAGGAGATAAATCTCCTTTATTTAGGAGATTGAGGAGCAGCTCTGAACTGAAAAGCTCGCTTTCTTGTCAGTTTGCAAGTTAGCTGATAAACTTTCCCTCTTTCAAGACCAGCCATCTGGAAAGGTCACCGTGTGAAGGCTGGCTATTTTTTAGGTATGCATGAGCAAAGGGAATAAAGGTCTACTCTGCTTTTCTTGTGGGACACTCTCTCTTGTGTCTTCTTACACAGCCCCCAAAAATGCATAAACTTTTATCTTTTTTTTTGTCTATTTTTTTTGTCTTTTTTTTGGTCTTTTTGTCTTTTTTTCCTTGCCTCTTTGTCTTTCCCATCCCCCTCCAGAAACCTTCTCCTGTATTCTCTGTGAGAGCGTCCCATGAGCTGAGCTATTCCATGTCAAGGGAGAAATACTGGAAACGTAGGCGTAACACGGCGAGTGTAGACTTGGGCAGATTCCTGTATTGAATCACAGAATAATTTAGGTTGGGAAAGACCCTTAAGATCATTGAGCTTGACCGTAAAGCCAACACTGCCAAGTCCACCACTAAACCTTGTCCCTGAGCACCACCTCTACACGTCTCCTCGCGGCCTCTTTGTCCTGCATGACCAGAGAATGAACCCGAGGCCGTTCAGATGGGGCTTCCCACTTAAGCGAATATATGCTCCGATGTCACCCCCCCAAGTAACGGCATTTCCTCCGGATCTTTTTATTTAAATGTATTTCTCCTCTTTGTCAAACAGGGGAATTGTAATTAAGATTCCACTGTGTTTAACTGCGTGATAAAGTTCCTATATTTAGAGTTCGTGAGCCTGTTACCGTTTAAAAGATGTTTGGCGATGTGAAAGTTGGTACTCATTTGTTTTCATTTAAAATTCAGGGCGTGATACGCGAAGCTGTATTTATAAGGAGGATACACTGTTGTGTCATTTTCTACTTGTTAAAAGCCAAATAACTGGTTAAGAAAGCTCCTGTCCTGAGGAGAAGAAAGGGCTCATTAAAAACATTAGCTGATACAGAACAAATTGAGCTTCAGTGCCCTGCGTAAAGATTATAATAACTGTAATAATAAATGAATTAATAATGCATTAAAGGAGAATTCCTCCAGTCAGATTGTCACACACTTATCCTTGAAAATTGACTTCAGTGAGGTGTGTCACATGAGCTAATGACCTTAACTGATGGATTTGGGATTTTTCCACACTCCAAAATCCACTTAAATCCCGATTTCTGTACTTTTGACAGTTAGTCTTCTGGACAGACATGACGTAAGTAGGACCGTTTGCTGTTGCTGAAACAAAGCAATTGAGTTTTAACGTCAGGTAATCAGGAGGCAGTTAAATCCGGACCGCTTACGAGGGAAAAATCAGGTTAGTGCTGCACAGCGACACCGGAGGCACGCGCACCTTGGGCTGATGGGGGTTCCAAAATTTATACAGCCTCCCTCACATGAAGAGCTTCCAGGAAGTGGAAGCTTTTGGGTGAAGCTCATGGTTGTATGTACCACCAGCCAATTTTCTCTCCCGAAACCGCAGCTGAACTGTCGCCAAATGGCTGCTGGCTGCTGTGACGGGGCTGTTCCCACGCTCTGCGGGAAGGAACGTGGTCCGAGCGCGGCTCGGTCTGGAATCTTCCCATCTCCTTCTGTGAGGGCTGAACTGGGAGAAGTGGGAGTGTTCCGGAATTGCCTGTTTAGGTGCTAAATGGGAAATAACTTGAAATTGCATTGTACCTGAAACATCCCACTGAGTTATGGGTTATAAAGATGACGAGTTTATCAGGATTTAGGAATAAAGGGTGAAGTTCAACACTGAAATACAGGCGTCAACAGGGCCTCAGCAGCAGAAGCGTAGGTGCTGAGGCGTATCTCCAGGCACAGCAGAGAAGTGAGAGATTGGGGATTTCTAATGTCTCCCCTGGGTAAGGGCTGGGTTTATAACGGTTATTAGGCACCTGGGCCACGCGGGGGAAAAATTGCATTAAGGAAATTGATTATCCAGACATCGTAAACCCGTCCCAGTAGTAAACTGCATCTTTAGGCACCTAGTTACCTTTAAAATGAATCCGTTCATCACTTCGGAAAATCAAAAGGGCTCTCCTAAACCTAGGTGCTGCTGAAGACGGAGTTTACGTGAGTCGTGGTTAATTTTTAGAATCTTAAAGTAATTGAGGCTGGAAGGGACCTGGGGAGGTTGGGTGCTTCACTTCAAAAAGGAGTCTATGGGTTCCAAATAGAGATTATGGGGAACACTTGTCCTTCTACTGTATGTCACGCTGATGCTTCTGTATGTCTCCGTTTATACCTGCACATCAGTATTTGTAGGTATTTGTATGTGCAAACACTAAGCTTTACCTATGAAATACAGGAGAGCAAAAGTCCTTCTGGGATGCATTTCTGGAGAAACATTGAAAATGCAACTTTTTTATTTTTAAAAAAAGAAAAAGAAAGAAAAAAACCCACCAAAACCCCAATTAAAGTTTAATTCGGGATAAAAAGGCAAGGAAAAGGGCAACATCAACGGGTTTCTTATCAGTGCTTCGCATCACGTTAATACCATAGCCAACAGTAAGCTATGTAGGCATTATACTGGAACAAAGGAATTAATACCAGGGGTTTTATTTCAGAAGACTTTTTGAGCTTGCTTGTGCAGTCACGCAACGCGTGGTTTGTTTTATTTGCTGGCTCGTGTGGGACTGGCTGAACAGCTGCTCGAGTTTGCACAGGGATTCTTCTCTTCCCCCATGTGTTTCTTTACTTTGGTATGTTACTGGATATATGGTAGAAAAATAGTAAGGTGTCAAATAAGGGTAAGGCATTAAGGTACCAAACTGTAATGGCTCAACCAACCAAGCGTTGGCTCTGCATCACGTGAAGTGGTCACTCAGGGAGCTGAAAGCCCAATTCTTGTTTTCAACCCTCCAAGCCATAAAAGACACAGCAGCTCTGCAGATGTTGAATTTTGGAACAGAACAAACCGGTACCCGATAGGAAGCTGCTAAAATAGCGATAGCCTGGGGCTGGCAGCGTATAACGAGGGAAACACAGCTCTACCTGCCAAATCAGATCTCCTCCTCCAGACTCCCTGTGATTTCTGTATTGACTGCTGTCAGAGGCAGGAGAAAGGGCTAAATGCTAAGGGTATTCTTAAATTTTTAGTAACGAGACTGGGTTCATTAGAGCTCTCGACAAATGGCTTTCAGTTACTATCAGTCTGACTTGTATTTGAATTGATGACCTTGAGATCAAAGGCTTTTTTATTCTATTACCCATCTCCTGAGCCATCAAGTCTTTAATATGCCGTGTAAAATCGGTTTTCAGATGGTATTTCTTTTATATAACGTTGTCATTTATTATTAACAATGTCTGATTTTGAGTGCTACTAGCTATAATTGTGCATAATACTACTTTTGTTATTCCTATTATTTCAAATATATCTGCTATATTACTATGTACTTGTAGACACAGAGAAAATAGATTGGTAATAGACTGTAATTCAGCTTTATATAAATGAGTTAATAAAATCACATAAAAGTAGAAAGTTCATGTAAATTCAGCATCCGCGAAGCTTGCGTATTACTTCAGTAAACTGAAATATAAAATTCTGGTTTGATGCTGAAATAAGCTTTCCTGCAAAGTACTGTATGGGACGACCAAATGCATAGTAAATTAAGAAAAACTATTAAGAATATGTAATACAAACAATCACAATGAACAAAGCATATTATGTGCTGCCCCCTGAATGGCTTTTTCCTAAAGATAGTATAGAGTAGACCATGTTAAGAAAGCAGTGTATACAGGAGCAGTAAATAGAAGCGTGAGAACGTAGCTTTTTCTATTTTGGTTTTATTTGATTGTGCTTCTTGGGAAAAGGTAAAACTGGCAGCACTGGGATAAAGTGGGGCCTTTGTGGACAGATTCTTTGTAAACTCTCAGGTATGGATAGCTAATTGTATATATCTGGTCTGACTTGCAAGAACATAATATGAATTTTTAAAACAATGATCATATGTGCTGCTGTACTGGGCAGCAGTAGTCAGTTGTGCCAAATTAAGGGATTATTTTGCCCTTATTTTGCTCCAGAGGGCTTAACTTTTTTATTAAGATGTTATTTCTTGGGTTTTGACACTAAAAGTGTCAGTGCAAATCTGGCATAAGGTCTTAAGGGGTCATCTAGTTCAGCCTGCCCAACCATGCTACATAGCCTGCCTCCAGGACAGCTGCCAGTGATGGGTCCCAAAAACCTTCTTGGAGAATAACGTATTAAAATGATTAACTAGCTGTATAGCTCAGAAAGCTTTTCATAATATCTGCCCTTAATTTTCCATTCAGCGTATTAAGGCAGCCACTAGTCATGCTCACGAAATAGAACTGGTTGTAGCTTCCTTAATTAAAACCTGTCATGTATGAGAATATTGCTGCTATGTCTACTTTTGGTCCTCTGTCTTTATAGAGTGAACAAACATCCTTCTTTCTAGGTCCTGTTTTCTAAATCTCATATGAATAATTACCTCCTGTGTCCTGTGGTTAACATCGGTTAATATTTCCCAGAACACCACTTGTCTCGCTGGCAGCAGCCTGGTGTTGCTGACTCACGTTCAGGTTTCATCCTTCCGAACATCTCCGTTCACTCTGGATTGCTGCCTGCCCGATAAACCATGTTCTAAAGTTTGCCCTTGATTATTTCCCAAATAGGTAGGACTTTACGTATCTTTTTATTAAATTACCTCATGATTTCAGATGTTGGGTGGGGTTTTTTTCCCCCCCAACGTGTTGGGATAATTTGGTATGCTAGTGATATCCTCCAGAGAGCTCACAGGTCCTCCACACTTCAGGTGACCCAAGTCACTCGTGAAAATACGGGACCAAGCACAAACACCTGTGGGTGTGCACTGGTGTGTTTGCTCAGTTTGGAAGTGGGCAGTTGAAAATTATAATGCGTGTGTTTATTTTAAGTTGAAAATAAGAAGTTTGTCAGTCTACCTTCCTGTGACAGAGGACGTATGTTTGTCTACTCAGAATGTATCGTATCTATTTCCTTCTTATGATAGGGTAATTATCCTGATTTTTTAAAAAAAAAGAAAAGAAAACTGGGCTGACACGATTAGTTCTTCACAAATACATTCGGGCAGTTTCTTCTTCTCACTTTATATTCCTCTGGGTGCTTTTACCTCTGGATGTTTAATCATTTGTTCCTGGGTCTTTCGGCGTGCTGGATTAGACTGGGTAGTCTTCCCCATTTCTAAAAATAGCTGCAGTGTTTGACCATCTCTTACCCTCTGGGAACTCAGCCATTCCCTGAGAATACTAAAAAGTGATTACTAATACTTTAAAGAGAACTTCAGCTGACACCTGAAGTATTACAAAACAAATTTAATCCTTAATGACTTATTTAGCTGTTTCTTACCCACTCAGTCTTTAACTCTCTGCTCAGCTTGTGTCCCAAGGTCCTACTTAAAATGAATTATATTGAGAGTCTGGTCACTGTAAAACAACTTTTTGTGAAGTCATGAGAGGAAAAAAAAGGCATTGAATATGCCAACCTTTTATATGCGGAGTGTGATTTGCTCTTCTTTCCCTATTAGGTAATGGACTAATGTTTCCCTTTATTTTTTAAATCCCTTTTTACAGGCAAGGTAGGAAGAAGGGATCATGTCATCAAAAGTAAAAGGTTCTTTACTAAATTACCATCTTTTTTTTTTTTTTGATTAATTATAGTTAATTCAACTACTGAAGGCTTAGAAAAACTCATTAAGGTTTATATGAAGTATTTCTCATTGCTTAATTAGTCTTCATTAGTTGGACTGGAAGACTTGCCGATTTGTATATTGCAATTTTTCTATTGCTCGCCAACAACATGTTAACCACGCAGCATTAATAGCGTTTCTGTAAGTGCACCGTGCTTGTGCTCGTGTTCTCCTGTTGCATTTCCTTCCCGGCTGTGTTTTCAGCACCTTTTTCTCAGTCCTGGTGTCCGATCCTCACCCTGGCTGGAATGTCCTGCTCCAGCAGCCTTCCTTGGGTGATGGTTCCTCCCTCCGCGATGGTGCAGCTCAAGCCTAACAGCCGTGAGACTGAGGGGGACGAGGAGGAATTGCTCTTTCAGCACCCCGAGCATCAGACACTTGGGAGTTTGAGGGATGGGGAGGGTCAAGCTGCGAAACATCTCCTAAGTTGAGTATTTTTAGAGGCTTATAACTTGACGACACCTCAATGGTTTTCCATAACAATGGCAACGGGGATGTCCTGGAGGCAGGTGGCATCCTGTGCTGAATTTGGAGGGGAAGGGAGACAGAGGGCTTCCAGGAAAAGGGCTTAAGGATTTATAATGTGTGCACAAGAAACTAGTGTGGTTTTGCTAATCTGGGGTAACGCAGAACCATTTTGCTTGAAATGAGTCAAAAGAATAAGACTTAAAAAGCAAAATTTTGAGACACTGTTCACTCTCTAAAAAAAATTTTAAAAAAATAAAGAAGCGTGGAGGGCGAGGAACAAGTCCTGAGATGTAGTAAAGTCAAACGTAAAGGCTCGTTCCCGTTGTGGATAGGGAGGAAGGCCAAGTGGCGTGAGTGAGGATGGACATTGGAGAGACACTTCCCAGTGAGGGAGGCTGCCGGGGCGGTCGCTGAGGCTCCAGCTGCTGGGAAGGAGCAGTCCTTCGGGAGATAAATCCAGGAACAACAGAGCGGTGGTTGAATCTGCCAACAGACTAGATGACTTTTTGAGTTCTTTTCCACTGAGGTCCTTGATGAGATAATAAAAATTAGATTTGGGCTGACTTTTGAAAGCAAAAGTTCTTACCAAAACGAGCTCTTAAGATGCACCGTTTGTTTGGTGAGGGGTTTTTTATGTGTGGGAATAAGTGTGTACAACCTTGAGGCTTTACCACAGCAATATATACAAATTTGGATGTCCTGGTTGCAATGTTAGTTATAGATTTGGACAGTGCTGTCATCTGATGTCCACTATAACACAAGTATAAAATAATAGAGAATATTGGAATAATAAATATATGGTAAATATAATAAATGTATTGAAAAGGTGCGATAAACTATGCATTATAAGATTTTCTTGGATCTTTATTTATAAGGATTAATTCTCTTGAATCTTATAATGAAAAAGTAGGGCCTATTTTTTGGTATGTTTTAGTAGTTTTTTTCTCTTTCCAAGCCCTGCCCCCATAGACTTGAACACTAATGTATTTCGTTCTGCTCTGAAGAATACTCCCCTATTCTGCAACGCCACTTTCCAGTTAGATGTTTCTGATAAATTTGATAAAGGGCTGCCTACAATTCTGAACTTCAGAATAAAGGAAATGATTTTTTTTAAAAAAACCCAATACACTACCCTCCATGAAATGAAAAGATAAATTAATTTTCTGAAAGTGACTGAGCTATTGAATTCCTTTTCTAAAGTCATGCTTTGACAGAATAGCGTAAGTAAATGCTAGAGAATGGAAAGCGATTAAAAATGTAAGAATTAATAGCAAAAAGTAGATAAGCAAATGTTATGTGTACAGATTTGCATCCTGTGGCATAAAGAGGATTAAAGAATTAACTTACCACTGGCATGTATTTTGGAAATGTCCCGAGGCCAGTTCATGTAAATAACACTCCTAATGTGCAAAGACCCTAATGAAGTCAACGGGGCAAACCCAAAAGGGTCAGTTGAAGAACAAGAATAGGGAAGAAAAAAAAAATCTGTATTAATTTTTATTCTTATAGGGTAAAATATTAAGTTAATAAAAACTATGAAGATGATCAGAGTAGAAATTGAAATTACAATTTTCTCTGAGTGTAGTTTGTGGTAACTACGAAGACTTTGAAAAGAAAAGTGATTGTATAAAAAGATATGATTTGTGAACCAAATTATTAGTATTACTAGTACTTTATCTTGAGGCAGCAGTAACTTGGTCTTTAGCTGATGAGGAGTTGCTTTATTTTTTGACAGTCTGAAAACTGATTCTGACGCCCTGATCCATCCTTGATTGGATTAACTGAAATGACATTTTTCCCGAAAAGAACAAACCAACCACACGGCATCCATGCGGTGATGAGTCGACAGAGGCGGTGTTCCCAGATTCCCTCCTCGTCAGCCCGAGCCGTGGCCACGTGCCAGCTCTTATTAGTATCAGCCCTCCTTGCCTTTTCCCAGATCACATATGCTCCGCAGAGTGCTCGTGTCTCCCGTGTGTGACAAGTGCTTAGGGTGGGAACGGGAAAATGTTTGCGGAAGTTAACGTTTGTCTGAAAGGAGTGCTGCTTTCTCCGCGTTAGGGATGCGTGGTATGTGCCCGTATGGATGCCTGTTTTCCATGCCCACCCCTGTACGCTGAGGAGACTTACAAAATTACCCCTTGGCTAATCAAATCAACCCCACGTGAGAAACTTCAGCCTCGAAAATCATTGCAGCTCCGATTTCTAAAAGCTGATGTTTCGTTGCAGGGTGACTTGCATGCCTGAATCTTGACAGAGATGTGACAAATTACTTGGGGATTTTCGTTAAATGCTGCTACACTATTGACATATTTCCTCAAAACCTGTCCTGTCATGCTAGATCAAAAATTGTTGCAGTAGAAGTTATTTCTGTGCAGCTATAAGATAGATTGTTGTTCAATTGTACTGACAGCCCGTGTTTAGTAATCTGTTTATGTGGCTGCGCCATCTTTCCTGGCGATGTAGGATTAGCAAGTGGGCAGATATCTCTTCAAGACATCTCACCTTGCATATTTCCTCACTACTATCTTTGGAGGGGGGAGATAAAAAAAAAAAAAAAAAAAAGGTGATTTGCTTCTAAACACTTCCCTGCCAAGCT
This sequence comes from Chionis minor, assembly GCA_013398295.1. NCBI lineage: Eukaryota > Metazoa > Chordata > Aves > Charadriiformes > Chionidae > Chionis > Chionis minor. Next base: position 217,131 of record VZSF01003594.1, on the reverse strand, counting down.
TAGCATTTTATATCCTGCCAAAAAAATATGCTGATTGTGTCTGAATACGGCAAAAGAGGAAAAAGAATTATTGCTAAGTAGCCTAATGCACCTTTTTCCCTTTAGTGCCTTTAGTGTAGTTACTGTTTTGTCCTTGCAAAGGACTTACCTTGCCCTGGTAAGTACAGTAGACCAGCTATTCAGTGCCTGAAATAATTTGGATGGAATTTATTATCATTAGCATGCAGAAAGGGCGAAGCCAGTTGCCGCATGAGTTCATTACAAGGGAATTTCCTTATATACACTTAGTAAGAGTCAGCCCTAAGTGATGTTGCCTCATTAAATTCAAGAACTTGGATACTGTTATCGCTCTTCCAGATTTAATAGGCATGTTTTTTTCCAAAGGGCTGCTTTTTCCATAATCTGCTGCGTAGCATGCAGACACCTGACAGATGCTCAGTAGATTTCTGCATCTGATGGGGGTTGGAGCTTTGATAAGTGTAGAAGAAGGGCTGTCGGAAAAGCCCAAGGTGTGAGGGCGTGGGGATGCGACCACGGCAGATTTTGCCTGTACTGGGAGCTTGGGAGAAGCTGCTGTGAAAGAGATGTTTTTTGTTAGCTGGTTACCCGACAGCTTGCGTTGGCTGGAGGTCACCGCGTGGTTTCTGTCGTCACAGGAGAAGTTCTGTCTCGGAGCGAGGGGTGAGGAGGACACCCAGTAATAAGGGACTCGGCGTTATATCCTCAATGTGCCACGCTGGAAGACAAAGGGACACTGTCTATGCTCATAATCCCTCATTTGAAAATTAATGAACAAATGGCAGGCTACAGACGTGATGGCTATGAAACCTCTTACATTGGGCAAGAAGTGCTTTCCCACTGAGTGCTTTCTGGTTAATGATTTGGTTTCAAATTTGAGTCAGTCTTTGTTGCTGTGCAGTGGTTCTGGGCAAACTAGTTTTGGGGGAGGGATAGACCTTTTAAAGGATGCTTCATGCCTACATTAGAGAAATACTTAGTTTTCTTAATTCTTTCGAAGGCAGTATCGTGAAATCCTGCAGATTAATGATGCAAAAGGTCTTTTTGATCATCTGTTGAACTGCTGTGTCCTTACGGGGTGGTTGTTTTCATTAACCAACTTTGGTTTGCATTTCTACCATTCAGATTTAAGTAAGAAGTTAATAATACCCATACAGCACAAAATGACAGAGAAAGTAATTCTCTCCGGGTAATTAAAAATCGAGCCTTTCTTACAAAACAACATATTCCGTATCCTGTGAACCTAAAAGCCTGACTTGGTTTCCTACTGCCTTGCATTCCCAATTCCTCTGCATGAGGCAGCGCTCGTGCGTTTTCTGCAGGAGATAATACTGGGTTACTCGCAGCCGACGTTACGTGCAGGCTGCCTGGCTTGCCAGCAAATATATCGAGATTTGCCAGTCAGCTGCTCTCAAACAGAATTTACAATGCCCTTTTTCTCAGTGGAGGCACTAGTTGGAGTTTCTTGCCTTTGAAACTTCCCCGTTTGCCAGCGATTGAGGGGGTTGAATAGATGGGAGAAGCTGCGCAAGCGTAGAAAGCCTCATTTCTGCAACAAGCTGTCCCAGAAAATAGCATTTTTTCCTTTGTCGAGGGAAAAAAAAAAAAGGAAGTTCTCATGAAACCAATCTATTTCAACATCATAACCTGCATCCGCCAAATAAACACGCACAGTTTTTGCCAAACTGCTGCTCGGTGGGTGAATTCCTGGGAAGGGGTGGGTGTACACAGGGTCCCCCGACACCCCTGGGGTGCTCCTGCCCTGCCACCAGGGCTGGTGGGTGGGGATGGAGTCAGCCCCCCCTGATGGGGGTCAATGTGCCTTCCTTGGGGGGAAGCTGAGGGCTACTGTGAGGGGAAGTTTGGCTAGCCGAGCATTTTTCAGTAAAACTCTGAAAACCAAGCCTGGCATCCGCTGCGCGTACGGTAACTTCACCCTGATGTTCTCAGGATGATAAAGGAGGCAGTTTTGCTTTTTAAAACAGCATTTTGGGAAGCAGTGGCTTTATCAAAGGTTTCAGTACGTTAGTGCTGTCAAGACACTAGTGAAATAGCGGTATCAAGAGAGCAGCTTCAAAACTTGTTGCTTGTTGCTTTGCAACTAAGGAAAACTGAGGGCAGCTCTTGATGCCACTCGTTATTAAACGCTTTCTTTAGTAAATGGGCTTGAATACAAACATAGTCATTCATCTCCCTCTGAACTGCTAATGCTTTTGACATATTTTTTTGAAGTTCCCATCGTGAGCTGTAGCCTTTGGACTCCCTGTGGTTTGCTGGCAATGTCCAGACCTGAAACTTTATTTTTTGCTTCTTGTAGTAAGTATTAAAAATCAGTGAGAAAAGGTTGCTTGGTATGAGGATTAACTTGAGCTCCAGTCTCTCTGCACTCCAGTTTCTGTTCAAAGTCATTCTCACACTGGCAAACCGAATGACCTGTCATTTAATGCTGTGTCTGATGGAGAAGCGCCCCACTGGATCCCGTCGGAATCAATCCCGTACTCCAGATGCCTGTGATGGGACGATGATTGTGCCATGCGGCAGCACATGAGTGTTGTGCCATCACTTGATGAGAAATATAGCCAAAAAAAGATCATGTTTCTGTGAAAATAGTAAGTAGAGAATAGTGTTTTAGAAGAAAGGTTAAAGGAATTGGATTTATTTGGTTTTTTTTTTTTTTTTTTCCTGTGTACGTGTGAGAGGGTAAGAGTGGTTTACTGCGGAGTGGTAGATTTGCAAAGAGTAAAGATTTTTCAGTCATTAATTATCAAATTAATGCCATTGATTCATCATCTTGATGCGAGTTAAGTGTCCTTTACAGATCATATATGTATATCATATATATTTCTATTTTATATATATGCATGACAGAAAAAATAAGTTCTGTATTCTAGACCAGCATGTAGTGGGCTCTGACATCCAAAGCACAGGTCGGCACCCTGCTCCTTATGAACTAGTTGTTAATCCCCATGCCATTACTGTATGTATATATAGGATTATTATTTTGGTATTAATCTCGTCAAACTTCCAGGACTAGTCATCATACCTCATTTCATTGACAACAAGTAATCTTAACACAAAGATATAGCTTAATAAATTGTTATAAGTTGTTATTTTTTGACTGTTTCTGTGTAGGTGGATTATTCAGTTCCCTACTGAGTCATTCAAATTAGTGGTCTGGATGCATTAAATAACATACTTTACTTGGTTTGCAGCAAGACATGCGAAAAAATCTCTTTTCTTCCTGTTTCCAGTGATAAGGTCTTTGGGTTCAGATGAATTTTCAGATTTCTCTGACTCAGTTGGGTGGGTTTTTTTCTGTTTTTAAGTCCGCCACTTTCACCCATCTGCAACCCATTGCCTGTTTGAAAAGAGGGCTAAAAATACTTCCAGGCATTATCTCCGCAGTCGCTTGCAGAGAGACAGCAATTTGTTGACGTATCAAAGGCGGGCGCACGCTGACATCCGCTAGAGAATTTAGAATAATCAAAAATAATTCACTGATTGAAAATTTAATGAGAAGGAAAAGGTGCCACATCTCATACGTTTGTAGAGGGTCTTCTGGTGAATCCTGAGATCTTCCTGAAAGGAACCTGGGCATGTCTGTAACACAGATTTGCAGCCTGGCTACATTCAGTGTAGAAAAATGTACACGTAGAAGGTCCTTTCATATTGGTCTAAGAGAAACTCTATTAGAGGTCATCATATCCTGGCACGTACTTGTTGGAAGGGATTGTACTCGGGTAGTGATTGTTACTTATGTGCTACATGGAGCCTCCTAGAAAGTGAGTGCAGATGTAGGTGATAGGATGCTGGTAACTGAGAAAAACGAAAATGAAAAGCGCTGGAAAAGCTTGAAATTGCTATGACAGTCAAAGACAGAAATGAGCTGAGTTGGGGAATGGATTTTAAAAATATTTGAAATATAATTTTCTCAGCTGTAATGGAAGATAGAATTTAAAATCTTTCATGGCCGAGTTCAGCTGACTTCTTTTAAAAGAGGAGTTCATTGAACAAAGGGTGGAAGGACAAACCCAGAGATTTTAAGATCAGGCTTTGCAAATACCACATATAGGAAAATATAGTGCTAAACAGTTTCCCCTTGACAAATGTGGTTCTGCTGCCATATGATCCATATTTCCAGCTCTAGGATGTATCACCCTGAAAATTGCAAAACTAAGTATTAAGAAATATGCCTTGAAAATGTGCCAGCTGAGTTCCTTAGAAGGATCTGAGAAAGGATGACTCACTACTTAAATGGCCATTCATTGCAGAGCAGATTTCAGGTTAAACTCTCTGAAATAGTCATGATTTCTTGTAGAAGCTCCTCTGTGTTGCAGAGCCAGTGCTGCAGCAGCAGCCCGTTGCTGAGGTCCTTGTGAGGTGGGAGGAAGGGAGGTGGCAGCAACCTGGAAGAGGGACGGGGTCCAACAGAGGCACCTACAGCCACCCTGAGCAGTGAGGAGGAGGAGGAGCACCGAGGCTACCCCTGAGAAGGTTGGAAATATCTGAATTGATTAAAAGCTCATCTAAAGCAGGTTTTGGGTGTCGAATGGCTGGTTAACCACTGGGGTCACTAGAAAGGAGCACAAGTGAAATATTGTCTTCTTGTCCCTGTGTGTGAGGGGTGGCTTGGATACATCAGACCATGCTGGGGAAATGTTTGTGAGCTGGTGATTGACGGACTGTAGTCAGTATTTTGTATCTATGTTCATCTCTCCATCCTTCTTTGCTGCTTTGTATCACAGAGCCTCGTTTAAAGCACATCTTGGTATAAGACCGTTTGGGGTTTTTTTTCTATTAAGTCAGTATTTCTGAATTTCTATCTTAGCCCAGATGTTTCGTGAGGTTTATTTGGTTTTGTTTTTATTTTTTCTTTCTCTTTCTTCTCTCTCAAAAAAACCTGCTTTTTAATCTCTCGCTGCTGTTCCCCGGCAAGCAGTGAGCTCCTAGGGCACAGCTACGCCTCATGTCCCTTCACAGCTCAATATGCCGACGGGGCAGAGCTGAAGTGACAAATGTTGAGTGGGTGCAAAGCTGAGACCTTGAAGTTGATTCTCAAGTGACGAGTGCTTTCTGCTTGTTAAAGCACACATAAAATAACCTTTACTGGACCAGTTCCTTTTAAGATTTCTCTCTTCTTGGTCTTACAGGAATTTGACTTTTGTCAGTTGTTTGCTGACCAAATACACCACATTTTCTTTACAAATTATATTTCTGGTGTGGCGTGCTTTGGTTTTGTTGAACCTAAAGTCAGGTGCTCTGTAGGATCCTACCTTTCAGAAAACGCTAACTTCATCTGCTGAAAAGCAGATCCCTTTAAGCTTTTATCAGATTTTTAGAGTATCCTACTACAACCCCTTGCAACCTTGACCAGTCTCGGCTGGCACGGGAAGGTCCAGCCACCAGGAATGTGCAGGCGCTCCCGCCTAATGAGCTCCACGTTTAGCTGCTGTGGTACGTGCCAGGATTTGACTGACAGCCTTTTTTGCCTCCTTCTGAGTGGAACCAGCTTCTTTCTGTCTTTTCAATAAACGGAGAGTGCTGCGCATCAAGGCAGTGACTTCCATCGTTAATTCTCATAACTTCTGATCCATATTTTGAGGAACCTTCACTGAATTTTTCTACTTGGTTGGGTGCACTGATACGCTTTTGTCTCCTGTGTTCAATTATTCATTTTGCTTTTTTGAACCTTGAGAGAAAAATAAAACGGGAAGAATCCAGTTATATGGGCTTCCGCATTTTGAAGATTCATCAAAACTGTGCTATCATCTCTTGCAATTCCTTATGGAGGAGGGATCCAAACTCTGCTGAAGTCAACATGAATCTCTTGCTAACTTTGATGTTACCTTAGTGGTCGTTCTACCTTTGGCTCTATATGGACAGTAAGTAAAAGTAAACGTCAATTATCTTTTCAAACAGGGGTGTTTGTAGGGACACCACACTTAATGGGGCTCCATCCTAGATTGTTGTCATGAAAGCTCAGAATAAAGGAACTTAAATAAAATACACATATTTTATGCCTATTACTGGAAAAACCTCATGTTAAGAAGTTTATGTGGGACAGGTGGAGAGGAGAAGGAAGGAAAATGAGGGCAAGTAATTAATTGCTTTAACAGAGGTTGAAACTGTGGAGGGCAGAAAAATGCACCGGAAAAGAAAAAAGAACAGTCATTTTCTCATAAACATCAAAGTATGAATTCAGGTTGGCATACCATCATGTAAATTTCAACAAATTTGAATGAACTCTCTTCTTCTCTATAATGTTCTGTGGAAGCCAGTACAAATAAAGTTCTCGCTTCATGTGTTTTGAGGCAGAGGGACAAAATCCTTGAATGCATCCCAGCACATTTTTGGGTTGCAGTAAGAGGATGTGATGGGAAAAATGGACATGTATGTTAGTAAATATTATACATGTCACTGTGAGTGTCATTACATACTACTCATGTATGAAACTGGGTAGAAAACAGTATAAGTTTTCTATCTGCTGTTAGTTGTGACTAACTAGAAGAAATGCCGTGACTTATTTTACAAAGTTTGCATAATGGCTTTATTTGCCCTGAGTTTGGGAAAGGAGGAGAATATTCTGTTATTACAGAAATTATTCTAACTTTAGGTATTGATTTCTTTTGTCTCTGTTAAGGTGTGTTGTATTCCTGTCTGTCCCCACCCTTACATCCAGGTCTTCATGTGGAGCATGTCTCTATGTTCCACAGGTGTGTGTGTGTTGCAGTGGTAAACCAATATTTTCCTTTACAAAGTATAAGCAGAGCGATTTTGCCTCAGGTAAATTCTGTCTCCGGGAAAACCCATTCAATAATGCTTCAGGGCTTGTATCTCAAGATGAAATAGAGACCTGTCTTGCTGGTAAGATGTGAGTAAATTTTTGTATCTGTGACAGCTGGAGGAAAATTAGCAGGAAAAAAAAATAATACTCTGTAAGGAGGGGAAAAAGCCACCAAACACAAAAAACCCCACAGAATGTGCGTGGTAGGCTCACTGCTTTTTCTTGGCTCTTGACATGCTTTTCTGTCTCCTGTGAACTGTGCCGAGCGTTTTGGTGACCATCACTCTTCTGCTGTGTTGGGTAGTAGGAATGAGTACGCATTGGTTGTCTTTAGAGGGGAAAAGAGACATTTATGGCGGTGAATTTTCTTATTCTAAGGTCGATGCTGTGTTTTTGAGGTTTGGCTATTAAAGAAGACAGACATTTGAAATTTTTTTTTTTTTTTTTTTAAATGTAAGGTCAGAAGTTTGACTATGCTGTAAGGTACGCACCTGAATTTTTAATATCTGTTTTGATAGCTGCATTTTTTTGTCACTATATGGTATTAATGAAGTTTGGTCTTCCTCCTTACTCAAAGCTGGAGGTTTAGTCTGCTGTACCTTTCCAGCCAGCACAGGGACCAGGATGGTGCTCACGGCACTGTTGGTCCGAGGTGCCCATGCATCAGCAGCAGAACATGTGAGCGGCTTATAATTAGTTTGCATTTCTTTACGGCTCCTCTTTTAGGCGGGGGAATTGCATAACTTAACATGAGTAATACTAATTATTTTGGATCTGTCATTGCACAACTGATGATGAATAATGCAGATACTGCTGTGACGCTAAATGCAGTTGTTGGGGATTTTATGCCTTTTCCCCTCATCATCTGTCTTGAAGTATTGTGACATTGGATGACACAAATAAACCTGAATTCTGTAATTAAGTTTTATTTTAACGATCCTGGAAAATATTCAATTTTGCATGTTCTGGTAGTTTAAATGTGGCTTAATGAGTCTTCCAGCTTTCCTGTCCGCCTAATACACTGCTGACATTTCTCCATTTGGGTAACAAGATTCAGTAGGATAAAACTATCTTCAACATGCTCCACACTGGCATATTTAGGTTTTCGTATTAATAGAGATATTTTTGTGCCATTAGATCAATGATTTTTTTCCATTTGTCTGTGGAAGGCCAGGTCGGGCCTATCGCTAAGGGAAGATAAGGGGGGGTGGGAGTGGAATGGCAGTGTCTATGAATTTGATTTTTCTAAAAGAATTCACCTTATTTTCCATAAAAATTGGTGTGATTAGGATTTTTTGCACTGCTGCTTCCAGAAAGCAAGCTTAAAGCCTCCTTGTACAGCCTTTTGCATTTGTTTAAAAAAAAAAAAAATTTAAAAAAATTCAGATTTGATGAAAGCAGTGACTGAAACCACAGGCTTTTCACCCCCTCACTGTAAACTGCACAGAGAGTCAACTGAATATGTAGCTGTGTAGAGGAAGCTATGGTTAGGTGAGATCTTCTCAACTTTTTCCACAGTACGCCAGCAGAGCTGCTGGCTGCCTCGCTAAAGAAAAGGCAGTTATGTGCGTTGGGTGTGGAATTTACATATATTCACCTTGGCTGTCTGAGCTGATGCCCACGTTATGAGAGCTCTGTCCGTAACACGTCCAAACGGGGATATTCTTCGCGTGAATTCGATCCCCTTTAGGCATAGAAACTTATGAATTTAACAGTCCTTTTTTTTTTTTTTCTTCTTTTCTCCCTCTCTTCTCTCTCTCCCTCCCTCTGTTTTCCTCCCCTGTGTTTAATATTAAAAAATATTGGTTTAATATTATTATATTATTAGTAAAATTACTGTTTAATATTAAAAAATACTGCAGCTTTTGGTAGTAGAGTCAGCAGAGCTGGTTGTTCATTACCGGCGGTTCAGGGTTCCCAAACCCCCCGCCTTTGAAGCGGCCGCGGCAGCCAGCACGGTGGCCGTGCCATTGCACCTCGCCACATGCTCTCACATGGTTTTGGGCTCTTCATGGGTGTGCACAGGCCCTGTTGGCTTCCACAGGCTCTGCGAGTTTGTCCTAGTGGAAAAAATGCCCCAGATTTGCTCTGGCAGTACGGAAAGCTTAGCCTTAATTTTCTGAGTTGATTCCTGCAAAAGGAGGACACGTTGGTGGCCAACACTTTCCCAGAAGGGAAGTTTTGAAGGATGCTCCCGGACTCCAGAATGGTGATTTTCTTGACTTAGACTTGGAAATAAATCTGAATGTATTTTTGTTTTATCCAGCAACATCAGACTGCTTGGGAATATGAATGACACGTTTCCAACCATCATTTTCTTCCTCAATTGCAGTTGGAAAGGCTATGGAAGAGCACTAGGGAAAAAAATGGCTGTTCAATGATTCTGGCTATAGAAGAGTCCTTTGAAGTTTAGCAGTACAAACCAAGTTGGTATTTCCAGAAAATAAGTGAATTCAACACATATTTATTAGCTCTATGGCTTGAATTCAAAGATCTTGAAATGAGAAAGTGTTCAATTCTCCCAGTAGAAACATTTATAATGGGAAGAAATAGTTTGAAAGATTGGCCTTTAATATCTAGCCTAAGGCCAAAAAGAGCAATTGCATAGAGAAGTATCAGATGTATTTGATGTATACAATGGTAGAAAAATCTGTTACAAAGCATCAGTTAACACTAGCACATTATGATTTTTAGGTATGTAATTACAATCGTGCCGTATTTACCAAGTATGAATACTTACCTTCCAGTGATTTGTTATCAAGTTGGACACAAGGCTTAATTTAGATTAAATTCAGAAACTTTGCGTTTGAAAATTTCTCTGTCCTTTATGCCTTCTAGGTATAAAGCGCAGAGGAAAATCATGAGACGATGGAGAGGAAATAAACACCCCATTTGTAGAAACAATGATACACTTACTTCCCTTTTTTGATTTACAGTAAAGATCCATGTATGATAATAGAAACAAATCAGCTTGATGTAAATCCCTTGCAAACCAGAGGTGCACTACATATATCAAAAGGGAAGATTAATCACCACAACTGGAGTCCTGTGGAAGTTGTTTTTTGGAATTGATTATTGTGAGACTGAGTCTAAGTAATAAGCATGAAATATTAATTAGGCTACTGGTATATTGTGAAATAAAGGTGCTTTAATATTAAGAAATTAAATTGAACCAGCATTAAAAGAAACATTTCAAACTATTTTGTGCAATAGGCTAAAGCAAATATTGACTCACTAGTATGTTAAATGGAAATAAATTAAATTATTAGGGATTGGTGACCAGTTTAGTCTGTGGAGAATCCAAAGCAGGAAGCTTTTAACCCCTTCCCTGGTCTTCCTTGATTCTTGTCTTTGGATGTAGCAGCAGTCATGTGTGTCTTCTGCACTGAAGTACTAATATTCTCCAGGGATGTCTTTGGTCAAATTAGTCCATAATCTTTCATAATGCCCTCTCCAGAGGGTCTTACTGCTAAATGATCTTGATAAGTAATAGTATATGCAAAGTAGATCTGCACTCGTAGATCCTGTCAGGTAATAAATGATTGAAGTATAGCAGGGAAGTGCACTGCAGTAAAACCTTTATTAGCCGAACCCAAGTTAGTAAAATTGTTAATAATCTGAAATCCAGATATGTCCCCCAGGCTTGCTTATCCATGCTGCCCGGGATTTTCAGCGTCAGGTTCATTCTCCAGTGATGTGTCAGTTTTGTTGTCTGGGTCCTGGTGGAATGAGAAGAGGGAAAAGCACAAAAGGAGGAAGAAATAGTGAGCATTTTTGCTCCCTTTGGCAGGGTGAACGCGGTGAAGCGCGTGAGGAGGTGGAGAGGGGTGAGGAGTTGTGCCATGGAGGTGGGACCTTGGGCTGAGTCAGTGTTGGTGCTGTCAGTGTGACCTTGTTGTGTCTGTTAGACAGAGGAAGGAATCACTGGAGAACTACTGGTTTTTGTCATTGTCGCTGATTCCTTCAGAAAGGAAAATCCTGGGTTTGATCTCAGTTGTGTTTTATTGCACGTGCCTCGTAGCTCCTGCCAGTCGGCTTCAGGCCGGAGCTGTGACTGGAGCTCCTCTGCTCTGAGTTTCTCCAGTTCCCTGGCTTTTACAGCAACAGTGAGCATCAGCAACCCAAGTGGCAGTCACTTTCACTTATATCCCGGTTTCCTACTGTCATTTCACCTGCGCTGGAAAGCCCATAGAGTGTGAAAGCTGTGGGATCACAGCGCTGTGCAGGAGAAGATCGTGTTCCCTGCTCAGCTCTTACGGTGTTGAATTCCAATAATATCACCTTGCCGAATATCCTGGATACTTAATCACGTTACTTGGGTTTTGTGCACTTTAATTCATCGTTTATATAGGATCAGAGGCATTGTCAATTCTCCTGTTTAACCTCCGTGTACCTTTTATGAACCGGTACAGGGCTGATTTAAGCATCCTTTTGTTTGTAGTTAGAAGCCTGGATTAGCCAGTAATTTTGGAACAAATGCACCTCAAAATAAGGCTTAAATAGCACTTTCAGGCCATTGTCAAATATATTGTTATGAGAATAGAACTGCGTATCCCATGGGAAGTCCAGGGAGCATACTCATTGCACACAGGCTCCATCCTGACAAACTTATGGTATGAATAGAGAAGGTGTCCAGAAGGTGGAAGAAGAATGGCCGGACACAAAGGTTAAGTAACGTCACACATAAAGTCTGTCAGAGCTGGGAACTGAATTTCTATCTCCAGTGCAAGACCACCTCCTTAATTAAAAGCACCACAATGATTTGGGACGGAAAAGGACTGCAGTGACAAGGTCACATTTGACCCACAACAATTTATTGCCATTTAGACAATTATTCTCTAACCCGATGACCCCTCCCCACCCAGGAAGGGCAATCGGAGAAACAAAAAAAGGAAAAGTGGGGATTGAAATGTAAACAGACTTAATAGAATAAGACTAGATGATTAACATTATTAACATTAAAGAACCAATATTGATCCCAATACCAATATAAAATACATAAGGATTATTCTCAGCCCATTCTACCCATAGGAAGCCAGGCACTCCCAGCAGGGGACACCAAATGTGGGACATTGTGAGCGCTGCGGCTTTGGAAGGAAGGGAAGGGCTCGGGGGTGCAGCTCTGGGGCAAGAAGTTCTCAGGATCGCAGCCATTACGGCAGAGAGCACTTCTCAGCAAACTTTCTAATTTCTGCTGAATGTGCCGTTCATGGTATGAACTAATCCTGTTGGCAGGAGGATCCCCCTCATTCCTGCACTTGGTGAGCGTGAAAACACTGAGACCTTGAAACCCACACACTATAGCTGGCTGTAAAGTAAATATTTTCACAAATTCAGGCACTAGAGTCTTCTAAAAGTGCAGTTTTCCCAAGCATTAGAAGAGGAATTAGTCCTGTGTGGCTCAAACCAAGACAGTAATCCACATCACCCTTTTCTGAGCTCATGTTCTGCCCTCACAAGCATTTCATGGAGTGCAGGAGAAGCGCTGGTTTGTGTATCTAGCTGGCAGAGTCAAAACACAGACTGACGTGGACCTCAGCTGCCTGCTCCTGCCTGCCCTTACTAAGGAGAGCCTTTGTTTAGGTCCAGCAATTTTGCTAGTGCACCATATATATCATTAGGAATCACTAACCTAATTTCTTGTTTCATTATGGATGACAAAATAAAACATTAATAGGTTTTTTAATATGAGCTGGAAGTTAAATATTCATTATTTCTTACGACTTCAGTGTCAGTAAGCTTTTAATGTGTTGTAACTCAAAAAGTCCTCTCTGGGCTCTTCTACTTGTACCATTTTAATTTACGGGTGTAAAGGTCACCCGCGTATTGCTTCTGGCCTGTTTCATTCCGCAGCAGCTCCCAGCGGTACGACGTGGCAGCGTGTGTCCTGGTGGATCCTTCTCACATGCATCATGAACGTTATCCGAATTCTGGTGTGCACTTTGGCTTTGGGCTAACCTCTTCCTAAAGCTCACCAGTCCTTGATAACGGCTTGGCCAGTACGTTTCAAACACGTGCTATGTAGAAGAATGGCTGTATTAGTTGGGTTGTCTTATTCCTTTGTCCTTCCAAGCCAGCTTTCATACAATTTTCTATCCTAAATTCTCCCCTTCAGGTTTGATTTTGTTCCGATACGATGTGTTTGTATTTCTTTCTAAGTGTGTGCTGAAAACATCGACTGCCCATTGTCCTTCAATACCAAGTATTTTACATAAAAAATCACATTTGAATGCCATATGCATTTTTGTGACGTGTTTCCATGGAATAGGAGCAGAATCTGCATACATATATGTGAAGTCTTCTTTGTCTCTTAGTCTTGCTCGGAACACAGTCGTAACCAAACCCCGCTAGTTAACACGGAAATCATTGGTTTTGTGAGTAATTGTGTGTCTCTAAGTGTGGTCTTCGTTCTGCTGATGAAGATAAGCAACAGTGTGAAAATCAGTATTGAAAACCGGGGTTTTAAGATGGGGAAAATCCTACAAGAGTTTATTTTATTTATTATGAATAAGTAGTAATTATGAATAATGGGATAAGTGGGCCTGGAACTCAAGCTCCTTGTCGTACAAGTTGCATCCTGTAGCTCTGGGGACTGAATTTGCAGTTGCTAGAGCATGATGGCACCTTTGCTGTTGTCCTAAAACTAGAGCTACCAGCGAGTGCTCAGGGCAGGTCCCTCTTGTCTCCGGCCAGCATCAGCGTGGTCCTCGCTGCTGAGTGAGGCGGCTGCTGCCCTGCCATTCCTGTCGTCAACACCATGAAATTCCTCATTACTCTTCTTGGTCCATCTCCTTTGGATTGCTGAATGCAATGATCACAAAGTCCTGGGAAAACAACTCTTAAACGGAGTTCATTGTGCTGAAGCTGTAATGACACATACACTGTGTTCTTACGGTTTTATGTTGTATTGCACCTGTAATAAGTTTGTCATATCCAGGTTAAAGAGCATTCTTTATTAGATACGTGGTCTCCCCTGAAAGAAACTGCACATTCTGCTTTCTGTATGATTAAATATTTTGCTACCAAGAGCAGCAAACTGGCTGTTAAGTTTGTCCAAGGACAGGTCTGCAATACAGCAGACACTTCCCTGGCCAGGTGATTGCTGTTCTCTGACAGACTGGCTTTTGGCTGGATGCAGTAGCATGCCGAGTAGTGAAATGAAGTTGTCACCAGTGATACAACCTTAGAATGAAAGATATTTTCTTTCCGCGCAAACAGACTTCTTCAAAAGTCCAGATTTCTGACACGGATGAGGTGCAAACGGTAATTTCTCACTACTGGGCGTTGCGTTTACCACCATGAGCAGGGCCATGGGTGATTTCGGCGTGGTAGGAAGGAGCTGGAATGGCAGGAGTCCTGGAGAGAAATCCCCACGCTTGGTGAAAAAAAAAATACAATCAATTAATAGATAATCAAGTGTTAATAATTTAAATGAACTTGGGGATGAATGTTGTTAATATTTAAACATTATTCTGACAGACTAAAATTAATCACAGTATTACCTGTCTATCTGGAGGCATCCTAGTGATAAATTCAAGTCTGCCTCCTGGTATAATGGATTTCTGTAGCCCACTTCAACATCGGGTTCTGTTTTGTGGTTCAAAAGACATTAAATGTATTTCCTGTATGTTACTTACATTTTTACGAGCATTCAGGGAAAAGAACCTCAATATCTGCAATGAAATACATCCAAAAAAGGATCGTCTGTGACATCTGAAGTTTTAAATGAAAGAAAAGCAAGTCTACATGAAGGTGCTCCTTCAGGTGTACGAAGAGAACACTTTAAAGAGAGAGTGCTCATGCTGACTTTATAAAGTCACGTTTCTTGATTACTCCAGCTGTTTCTCCAAAGGTTCTTCAGTGCATGTCCATTTTAAATTAGTTTTCATGCAGTATTTCAGCCCTATAAATTGCTTCAACTAACACTGCAAATAGCTGGATGATTTCAATTTTGTCATGAATTTTACTCGTAAATCCTGAATGCGGTAATAGGATGTTTGAATTCCTTACTGGACTGTGTTTTTTTCGAAGGGCAATGTCTGTGATATCACAGGAGGAAATCACCTGTTCCATCTTTCTTGATCTTTCCCTTTCTAGCCCTCTGCCCTTTTCATATCATAGCTGCAGCTGCAGAGAGTATTAATTTATTTTATTTTGAGATGCAAGTGAATTGTCCCAAATCATCTGTGGCATTGCAGATCAAAATGGTTATTGCCCATCTGAAATGGCAAGAGTGAGAGGTCGGGGAGCTTGAGGAAAGAGCTAAGGAGCTTTGGTTGTACTAACCTGGGTGTAATGTTAGCCCAGGTGGACCGAAGTGCCCAGGTGGACCAAAGTGGCCTGGGTAGAAAATGGCAGATTGAGGAGGCTGCATGCAATAACGTGTGAACCACTTTGGAAAGTTTAGTAGTCATTAGGTCACCAAAGGAAGCAGGGAACAAACTAAACAAGATTATCTTGGAATAGAGAATAAATGGGAAGGAAGCATCTTTTATTTGCAGCACTACCAATAGTTCCAATAGTTAGTGCTTTATTCAGTGACTCCTGAGGAAAGGCCAGGATTGAAATTAGGGCTCATGAGAGGATCCAGAGACTCCAGGTGTTTGCTTTCATTGAAATTCTGCAGATATTTTGTGGTTTATGTCATCTGGATTTTGCTGTAGTTTACTCCTGTGACAGGTACGTTGTTTGCTACCAGTCACACCATAACTGTATATTGTTCAAATGCTCTGACCTCTGAAGCTCCATCATCTGGAGTTAAGGTCACCTTCACGTCAGGTCAGTGTCAGAAGAAAGTTCAAGTCTTAGGAGGAGTAGACCTTATGAGCTGCAGATTGAACGACAGTCGCTTACGCTATGCATCACGAGCAAACTGATTTATTCTAAAATTACAGACTTGTAGATACGTGAACATCAGACAAAGATAAGTGTGGTGTTTTTTGTATCTTTAATCCATCATGGGCTTACTTGCTAGAGATATTAGTTGAATAGCATTGAAAAGGATACTGAGATTTGGGCATATAATATGAAGAATAAGTTTTAAATGGTAATTAGATTAATAGAATCTTTTAATTACTTGTGTCATTTACTTAATCATCTACATTAGATTTTGAAGCATCTCTAAACCAGGAAGCAGGTCCTCCTAGAAGATCTTGTTGAGATAATTAAAACAGGAGACAGATTTATCACAATCAACATTACCAAAAGGAGAGAAACAAAGAACGTTTCCTTTGAGGTCGAGGTGCTTATCTCTACTGCTTTGAAGATGCTTGGAGGGAGAGCAGTTTCAGGGCCCCAAAGGCTGTTTTTGTGCATGCTGCAAAATTCAAATGCAGAAGTCTTTTTATCAGTGGATTTTGAGCAGGAGTCGCTCAGATTTGTATTCCAGCGCCTGCTGGATCTGGCTGGGGAGGTGCAGGCTCTGCCAGCACACACAGGGTGGGAAAACACTTGAAGGATTTTTTTCTTCTTTAGGGCTCACTGTTAGATACAGAGGGTTTCTGTATGTCAAATCCATACAGAATTATTTTGAGGAAAGTTCCCTGTTCGTTTGTGCTTTTGGGGTTTTTTTTGGTTTGGGGTTGTTTTGTTTTGTTTTTTTTTTTCAAATGGGTTACGATTTTCACTGGAAAATGAAATTATTCTTTCCAGTTTTACCAAAATCCTTGACATACCATGGATCTGTTGAGATGAGATCAGTGGAATATTCTCTTATCAGAGAGATATCTTAGCAGTTTAAAAGACCTGTGCTTGTGCTGCAGAGGACACTGCTAGTCACAGAAAGGCCTGGGAGGGGCAAGGAGGTAAACTTGGACAACGTAGAAACTCCCCTGCAAAATGGTTTCCAGTTTTGGGGCTTGTGTTCTTTGGTTCTCTCCTGACCTGTTTTAATTTTTTTTTTTTTTTTTTTTTGGTGGGGGGTGTGTGTGGGAATGAAGGTAAGCATTTAATAGATGATAAACTGTATAATGACCGTGATTAACGTTCACACGAGGTAACTCAGGGATGGGAAAAAGACAGCTCGGCAAGTCTAATAAATGCTTTCATAAGTGGATCTGCTTCCTCGGTGCTTGGGGAGAATGCACGAATCAAAAAAAGAAAACCAAAACTCCGCTCTGGGATTTTGAAATTACCCCTAGAGATTGAGCTCACAGATTGCTTATGGGATTAATGTGAGGAGAGTATCCAAATCCCGTGAAATATTGGTCTCAATCATGCCAAATGCCTAGAGGACTTGGTGTCCTGGAGGGAACCATTTCTGCCAAGAGTTCTGGGCTCCAGCGGCTCAGAGGTTCAGGCTGTTGAGTCCCAAGGTTTTAAATAAGCTGTGCTGTGTAAAATCCATGAAGCTGCAAGAGAAATATGAATTAGGGAATGTTTCCTGCACTCTGCAGAAGGCAAAGCTGTACTGGTGAGCTGGATCAGATCTGATAGCCAGACAAAAGCTGTCCTGGTAAAAGCTACCAGGACCAGCTCCATTATGGACATAGGCTTATTCCAAAGTCACCTCCAATCTGTCTGTTCTGTGTACGTCGTCTGTCAAAGCTGCTCTGTCTGCTGGGCATCGGTGCCCTTTTGGACAGATTAATGTCATGTATCATACTTGCACTGAGACTGGTATAATATGAAACAACAAAGGAAGCAGGCACACACTGTTTCTCACTGTTGGTTTTTTTAATTTTATTTTGATATAAAAGTAATTTCATTTTTACCCTTCCCCTCCCCCTGTCTTCAAGAAGAGGTTCCTATTTGGTTTCTTTTCTCTTTTTCTTGTTGTTACTGTAATGGGCTGTCTTTGCTCTACAGCAATCAGAGATCTTGGTTTGATGAGGCTGCTGCGAAACATTTAAAAGTTTAAATTATAAACTCAGAGTGAGAAAATCAGTGATGCGTGATTAGTTGAAAGTTTTAAATATAATAGTCATATTTTTCATATTCATGTGCAGGAATGGCTTATGTCAACTGTAATGTGACTTTTAATACATATTAATAGACTCTGTCACAATATAGATGGTTTGTACACCTTTTGGCAGATGGCTGTGATATTAGAGTTTGCACAGTATAAATGAGTCGTTTACTAAAAGAAAACAATTCACGAGCAATAAGGTCAATTCTGTTCAGAGATGCAGTTCTAGTGCATCACTCCTGCAACCGCAAGGATTAGAAGCAGGATTGAATTTGCCAGCAAAATTAAATAAATGAATAGATAAAATCCTAGGTCAGAAAGGAGCATCGCTGCTGTTAAAGCTTGTCTGTGTCCCTGGTTGTATCTCCATCTTTTTTGCTTCCGTCTTTGTCCAGATCGGACGGCGCGACGCCAAGGCCGTGGCTCAGCTCGCCCGTGGAAGGGTTGGCGTGGAGTAACATCTCCGGCACGGAGCCCCACGTAAGGTGGTAAATAGTCTGCCTCGAAACTGATGTCAGATATGAAAGGAGTCTCTTTTTTTTTTTTTTTTTTGTTCTGTTCAGAAAACAGAATTAGCCGGTGATGAATCTGCGAGTCCTTTAAGCGTGTTACGCTTTTCAGGTAGTGGCCTGACAAATGCGAGGGGTTTTGTAGGAAATCTCTCCGGCAAACACTGAAGGGCTCTCACCTCTGAGCCCAAATGCAGCAGCTGCTTTGGTAATTTATTGCCGCGCTCAAATACCTAATCGGGACAATTGTTTGTAATCGCTTCGGCGGGTAACCTTGGCGCTGCTGAAGTAGTCTACAAAGAGATTTTTTTTTTTTTTTTAAATCTGCGTTTTCTTTATTGGGAATCTTCTGAACCGTTCGCGTTCCTTAAGTTTTCAACAGGAGAAGGCAGTAGCTTTGGGCTTACGCTTTATCAAAATGATTGTCAGGGCCCTTAACGAGCTTTGTGCCAGACCAACCGCGTTAGGGACATATGTCTCCAGCAAGAACCTGGCTCCCGCTGGCTGGGCACGCCGCTCCGCTCGGCGGGAAGGCTGCCTCTCCCTGCTTAGCTTATCCCAGCAGCCTTTAAATGTTTCGAGACGCCCGTTTTGAATTAGGACGTAGAATCACCGTTGTATTGAGCCAGCCTTTTGAACGGTTGCTCTGTAGCGAACGTGTAGAGACGTGGACACGATTTTGAGCGCGAATCGCAAGGTGTGAGATAACTGCCTCTTTTTACGAGTTGGGATTGTGTTTTCCCTTTAAAAGAAAGCGCCAGAAAATTGGGTTTTAATTCTTTGAAAAGATAGAAGAGAAGAAGAAGAAGAGATAAGGCGGTAGCTGGTCTTAGCGCACAATAACTGGCTGGCAGGTTTGCACCACGCGCTGACATGTCCTGTCAGAGCTGCTGTAGGTGAAGCCGAGCTCTTTGCTGGAGATGGAGCAATTGCAGATCAAGTGATATGTAATTTATGGAGCTGCTTGTTAATTCTATGATGTTATGAAATCTCCTGGGCATATAATTACTACAAATGTTTACTTGACTTTAGCACATAGCTTGACATTATACCGTAGAAGTTTGTACCTCAATAAAATTACGGCCTAGCCATAAAATGCCACTATTAGGCAGCAAAATATTAAAGAAGTATGGAGGAGACTAAAGGCATTTTAAAAACGCTTTCTACGCCTTGGAATTACAAACATTCATCCCATCTCCCGCTGATTACACACTTTGTAATAGCTATTGTTTCCACGCCTGGGGTTTAATTTTCCGCAGCAGCCTGGCAGTGCCGTGCTCCGTGCCGGCGATCTCAATAGCAATCCTCCAGCAAGGCTGCGGGGGGGACAGCGGGGAGCCAGCGTGATTGACAGGTATTTTAAGCCTTTTTGTGGTTCGGGATTAGGGAAACATTTACAGGCAGACCTGTTTGAGTGGGTTAATACGTGGGCTGGTGGCCATGCTGGCATCTCGGCACCCGCGGGAGGCTCCATCGCCTGTAGGGAAACTGGGATGACTTTGTGATCAGGTCGGTGTCATCCCTCCCTGCCAGTTAAATTGCATCCCCTGATCTCTGCGAAGCCTGGAGCAAAGGTAGTGCCAGCTTTCTGGTGAAACTTAAAGCCACCAGTTGCTAAATCACTGCCAAGAGGCTTTCCAATAATCCCGGTGAGCCCGGAGTGGAGGGGTGTGTGTGAGCTCCGTCTTTCAGGATGTGCGCGTCACCTTCCCAGGCTGCTGAGCTGTCACATTAAGCTGGCATCGGGGTTAGGCTCAGCCTGCTTTGCACTGGGACACGTTCCCCAGCGCTGGTCCTGTCTGTACAGCAGCCCATTAGGTCTAAGAAAGCAGACCAGCCCCACTGTGTGCCAGTCTGGGTGCTTTCTGGAGTCCTGGGTTGTCCCTTCCAAGAGGGAGAAGCAGTGCTGGCGGTACCAGACTGCTCCTGGGACGGCTCCTCCGGCCCTGCAGCTCACCGGTGGCTGCCCCGGAGCTGATTTTGCAGCTAGCGAGAGCCACTCCCAAACGCTCAGAATGCCCAAACTTGTCCTGGATTATAGAGGCTTAGAGTATTTGTTGAAAGCACTGATTTCTTTGAGTGTGAAAGTGGCATTTCTTGTGCCCAACAAGTCCGCGTGAGCCCATTTAAACGTTAGCCAAGTGGAGAATGAAAACGACTTTCGCTCTAATAAAGCAAAAGTTGCAAAATTAGAAGCTCTCTTACAAAAGAAAAGCAGACAAAATTAGGAAACAGAAACTCGCCATTTACCTGGGGCAGGTTCGCAGCTGCCAAAAGTATTACCTCCAAAGGAGGAAACTCGTTTGTCTTTATTTCGGTGCTCCCAGCCTGATACCGCTCAGATTTTGGTGAAGGCTGTTAGAGGTGGGAATCTACCTGGGGATTTTACTCTGTTTTTTTGTTATTATTTTTTTTTTCATTTCCTGGCCACTCCTGTATGTAAGAGGCATTTTATAATGGCTCTCAGGGTCTCCTTGTTTTCTCTACTGCATTGAAGGACCCGCGTGTGTTGTGGGTTTGCCTTCCCCTGCCCGGTGCCCAGCAGAGCGCTCAGGAACTGGGGTTCACTGGCGAATGGATCTGAGGTAAGCAGAGAGACTTGGGATACTGCCCTTTTCTGTTCCTCTCAGGAGACATGGTGAATTGCAGTTATTTGGTAAGATTCTATAAACCATATGAATCATATTAATAAATCCCCCCGAGAAAGGTTTTCCTGAGATAGGTAACAGAGTGGCCCCAGCCCTGCTTGGCTTTGCTTTACTGGTTGCTTCTTTTAGCTGGAAAGACAGGGAAAGAGAACTGGTGCACATGAGTGGAATTTGATAGGTTTCCCATAGAAACAGAAGATCTGATATTCTTTTTCTTTTTTTTTTTGCCAGTGAAGGTGATGTCAGTCAGGAGCATCTATCCTGACCTCAAATCTGGTGTAGATTAGAGTAAGTGAGGGCTGAGTCCTCCTGTGCCAGTGTACTGATGCAGCTGAATAGCTTGTACGGTCTCGTCTGTCTTAATATTTCTCATTTATATATAGATAAATAAAATTTGCTTGCTGCTATTAGTCTTTCTATTTGAAAGGAATTCCCACGGTGTCTCTCAGCTTGGAGACTTGGGGCAGGTTTGAAATCCGGCG
The DNA here is from genome assembly GCA_013398295.1 of Chionis minor. Lineage (NCBI taxonomy): Eukaryota > Metazoa > Chordata > Aves > Charadriiformes > Chionidae > Chionis > Chionis minor. The sequence goes on along the minus strand of VZSF01003594.1, from coordinate 195,784 downwards.
TCGAATGAAGAATTCGCCGCTGGGCTCTGCTCGGTGAGCTGCTTTTCCCTCCCATCCCGCCGGCGCGGGAGCTCCGGTTCCCTGCCCGGGGCTTTGAGACCCGCTCTCTCTTTCATTCCTTCTCTGGAGAGTTACGGCTCCAGCCTCGCAGATTCTCCCCTGGCTCCGCGCAGCGCCGATCCCTCGCTCATCTGCATTCCCCGCCGTTCTGACAGTTCCAGCCCTCTCCCAGGATCTGTTCGCTCCCTCATCTACATCTACCGGCAGCTGCTTCGAGGCCCCGTGTAGCTGTACCAGGCTTGTTGGTGTCTGCTCTAATTTCGTCTTGCTGCCTCTTTTGTTTTTTTCCCTGAAACCTTTCTCTCTCCATCTCCTTTCCACAGCCCAAGCCCTGCGCGGCTCCGCAGCGCTTCGCCCCTTTGGCCTCATCCTCTACCCTCTCCTCTCGGCACGGAGGGTACCACAAGTGCCCGTGCCTGCTGCTGAAACATCTCAGCTCAAAAAACATTTAATTCTTTTTTTTTTTCCTTCCCCCTTTACTTTTTCTACCTCCAGTGCTGAACTGGGGCCTCATGGATAGAGGCTTTTTCACGCTACATTGGCTCTGCTGTTTCCAGTATGGAAATAGGTGAGAATCTCTGAGTAGTGCTCAGACCAGGTGTAGATGAGTCAAGACACACATCAGCCTTGTGAGGTGTCAGTCGGGACGCAGGCTTTCCCCAAGAAAGTCAAGCCTTTACTGGTACTTGGTCAACCCAGTTGCCTTTAACGCTGTTCCCAGGGTTACCTGCCAGGAGCAGCACAGAGTGCAATTCTGTGAACACATTTGGTAGAATAAACCCAATGCCTCGCTGAGCCTGGCTGGGAAAGAGCATAAAGCACCACAGAGCCATTGCTGTACCTGGGTGCTGACATCAGAAATTCTTAGAGATTCTAAGAGAAGGAAATTTCTAAGAAACTTGCTTGAAATCTGTGTTAGTCAAGAATTCTGCTATTCACATTGTGATACTCATCTCCATTTCCATCCTCTGGGCGAACCTGCTCAGCCTGTAGAGTGGTATCATTCACCTGATCTGCTTTGCGGTTATTGGGGAGAAAGAAGGAAGAGATGGAAAAAAAAATTCATCATTGTGAAGCAGTCTGCCAATTTACTGTGCCACAAAAGAGATACGCTGCAGTTATTACTAAAGTCTAATTATGTAAATGACATCATTTAATAATGATTATTAAATCCCAGCAAGTTTTGTTTCTTTTCCTGATTGTTGATGGTTGTCCTTGATAGCAGATGTCACGGTACGTATCATAAAATTAATTTTTGTGGAGACGTGGCATCATTACGGGAGCTCGGCGTGCAGGAGTCCGCGCAGGCGGAAGCTGCTCAGCAGACCTGTTATCTTTGCAAGAACAAACGTTGTCCACAAGGATAGCGGGGAGGGGAGAGAAAACTCGCACAGCAGCAAATATTTAATTAAAAGAGCTGCTTGGGCCGACTAGTCGTGGCAGCAGCTGCTTAAACAGAGCTCTTTCCTTTAAATAACTTCAGCTAAATAAAGGGAGAAAAAGGAGAGTGGAGGGAAAAGCTCAAAGGGCATGTGCTGTAATTGCAGAAGTCGTTTTCATTTTTACATTGCAATGTCTTTAGTAGCCACTAGCTCCTTCTCTGCCTGTTTGGAAAAAGCTTCAAGCTCCGGGAGTTTTACACGGTTGCCAAAAAGTAGAGCGGGGAGTGTCGAGGAAGTCAATACATCACCTGCCAGCTGCCGATACCCAGATTTTAGATGTACGAGGTCTAATGAGGGAGGCTCCCACCGGCTTTTCTGCAGCCTCGACTAAAAGAGAATCCGGTAGGTGCAGGATTAGTTGTTTTCTGGGATTCACTGACTAGAAGATACGCGTGTGGCTCCCCACCGGAACGGGTTTGGCCTCAGCCCTCGTGCCAGGGTGCTGCCCCAGCAGTTCTCTCGCCAGGCTCTCTGTGAGTGAGTCCCCTCTGCGCCTTCCTGCTCTGTCACCCTGTGACCTGGCCCTCTGAAGGGTTCGTGGTATTCATTTAGGATGAAATATTATTTTCTTTGGGTAAAACCTAAGAGCATCCATCCATCAGGCGCAGTTCAGCTCCACAATAAGTGGTGTTGTTTGCCCCAAGGGGACGAACCTAATGGACACACCAATTGGAGTGGACAAGCAAGGAGAGCGGGGGGTGTCCGTGCGTCTGTGTGTGCTGGGGAGAGCTGTTTGAAATGCTCAGATCAGGAAGGAGTGAAGCCATGCAGCTCGCCTTCCCCATGCTCTGGGGACCTTTGTAGGCTCACAGCTCATGCAGGGAAGCATGAAGGAGCAGAAGTTGTCAGATATTTGAGAATAAAGTGTGTGAAAGGTGGTGTGCAGTTCTTGTCTGTTTAATAACTGACTCCTCGCTGGGGTTTGCTTAGCCATTTTCTGGTTAGTCTTTCTGGTGCGTAATCAGTTATGTGAGATAACGACTAGAGGGCAATAATGTGGATTTACCCACGTGACGCGATACAAATGAGATAAAAACCAATATGACCAACAGTATTTGCGATTTCTCCATTTTATCTTTTTTTTTCTTTTAAGAAAAAGGTAGAACAACACGTGTGATGCTGTAGAAGCTCTGTACAAAGTGTATAATACAGTTTTCGTGTGTGTGACACGGAGAGCGCTTTCTCTCAACGTGCACGTAATTGATTAGTACGATACATCTGCAGACAAGTGGGCGAGCAAAAGTCACACTTGTTCTGAAGAACATCGTGTTACGGACAGAATGGGTAATGAAGACCACAGTTCTGCATGTTTGACATTTAACATTAGGATTCTCCTTACAGTTTTATGTAACTTTAACAGATTTCAATCGTTCAAGCAGAATCTTCCACTCCAGGTGTATGTTTGTTTGTCCTTCTAATTGAATTTTATTTACTTTAATTTCTAGCAAGGTGGAGTTCAGGTTTTTTTCCAAAACTGGGATAGGGGAAAATATTGTGTTTGTGCCCAGCATTTGTACAGTCACATCACGGGGAACTGGCAGCAGCTCCAGCTTTTGCAGCAAGGACTTAATATTTGGTGGTGTGGTTTAGGTGCGCGTGTTTTATTGTTCCCATGGAAAGCAAAACACCAAAAGTAAAAAGAAAGGAAAACTAACGATGTAATTACACTCGTGTAGTTAACGGTACTACCTCCAAGTTGTTTCTTAACAATACTTCTGTCTGCTCTTGGGAGATGCATCACCAAACTTCCACCAGCTAGCTGAGGGAATGGACTTCGTTTTGCCCAATTTCCTTCAATACTCTTTTCTCCTGGAACTTAGTAAATAGGTGAGTTATCTTGTGTATTTCAAGGCTTTTAGACTGTCCGGATAGCGTGTGTGCTGTGTGTTTTGCTTCCTCATTGTTAGCTGCTCAGGCACCTAGTTGGAGTCAAATTGTGTCTCTGAAGATCAACTGTTCCTTAGAATATAGCGCCTGTGTATGTGATCTGCCTCACCAAATATCTGCTGTGTGATCACCTGAAAATAATGCAGTCACTGCCAACTGCTTTTCTGCATCTCGCCAGCAGTGAAAGGGATGATGAACGTGGATCCAAGGGAGAGAGAAACAGAATTACGAAGTCTTTTCCCTTTCTTTCACAGCTGCAGCAGATATATTCAATATATTGTCAGCTAACTGTCTTCGGTTTCGTTGACTGATGCTTTGATTCAGTGCTCTGAAAAAAAGGCATTAATGGAGAGAAGCAACGGTTGCAGCTGAGAAATCATCGGCATCTGGAGCGTTTTGAGTGACACTTTTCTCTTACAATGGTAAAACTAGAGGAGCGAATGCAGAAAACTGCACTAATCTTCACCTTATCGACAACTCGGTTCCCCTGAAAGCCTTGGTACAGCACGTTTCCATTAACACAAACTATTGAAACAAAATGATGACCAGGTAAATTGTAGCGTTCTGCTACTTCAGAAGAATATCTCGGGCACTTCCATTAAGATTATAAACTCTTTCCTCCCTGGAGATGCCAGCCAAAAACTAGTCCTATGATTTTCTCGTATGCCTCCACTGGGATCATAACAGCTCCTAAAGAATATGGGGGAGCCAAGATAGTCTCATTTATTTGGGCTGGGCTTTTGCATGTGTATTTTTCTTTAAGCTTAGTGTTTATCTTTAAGCTGTAAAGTCGTTCATGGGAAAAAGGAAATTATTGTAGCCTCCAGCATCTAAGGTAAACACAAGGGAAGTAGGAAATGCAGAATCAGGATGAAATATCCATTCCTCTCATGCTCCAGTGTTTGCGCTAGTGATTAGACTTCCTAATGCGTAAACTGCGCCAAATCTTGCATTTATTGCCCTCGGTAAACTCTTCTGGTACGTCTTCCTTGGCAGACTGCAAATCCCACTGGTAAGTGTGGGCGATCCTCCGGTGGAAGCAAACCCAAACTGAGATTTGACCCAGTGCCCTGGGAGGAGGCGCCCCACGTCTGGGCAGGGCGTGCCGGATTTCAGAATTTGTGACATGGGTGGTTTTTAACCCGTATCCTTTAATGCCTTCATGCAGTGTCTGTTGTTAAATCATTACATTTCACTTTTTTTTTTTTAAAGTAATCCCTTGTATCTCTGGTAACGTGGAAAATGTTGGAAGCTTAATAGCCTTGACTTATCAGGAAAAGCAAGCGTTGTGAGATCCTCCATGAAGCTGGAAGAGCTAATCTCTTTTCTTACACAGAAAGAGGAAAAATCAGAGGAAGGCAGAAAGTACATGAGATTGCTTGCTGTGAAACTCTCCGGTGTCATGAGTCAGTGACTGCAATTCAAATTAGAAATACACAGCATGCCAATGACTTCCACTGTCTGGTAGCGTTATTGCACTGAGATACAAGAATAACATTGATAGAGAAAGAGATTTGCTTCAGTTTTGATGTAGTTTTTCTTTGGTTTTAAGATTTGTGAGTGAAGCCTGCTAGGATTTTCCTCTCGGGATCTTGGGAAGATGCCGAGCCTCCCCCAAGCTCCCGCGGGAGCGGAGTGCTGTGAGTGTGCATTGTGCATGGCAGGGATGAAGCAGTGGGCTCAGATTTAGAGTTTTTGATATTTGACAGTATTCGCCAGTGAGGTACATTGTGAATGAGTTCACCTGTCTGGGATGCATCAGGAAAAAATGATCCCTAATGTGTTGAGTGGGAATAATAGCTGTTTTCTGCTGTTTATACAGGTAATTTGTTTGAAATTAAATACCTTTTCTTTTCTTTTCTTTTTTTTTTTTTGTCCCCTTACCCTGTTCATGCTCTCACCTTGCCACTAGCACAGGGGGCTCTCAAGGCAACACAAACCCACGCTGTGAAAATCACTAACGCCAAGTGGAACCCCCGTTACTCTGCAGTGGCTCCTGTTGTTGCCAGATGATTTTCCTGGTGTGGGGGTTGCTCCCGCACCGTGAGCATTCCATGCTCCCAAATGGAGCCCATTAGGTGCTGGGTGCTGTAGATTTCCCCCCCTTTCCTTTCCTACCTGATGGATCGCAGCGTTTCTCCCATGTCAGACTTTCGAGGCGCGTGTGCGTACGGGTTTGGGAGGGGGAAAGGCTGTTTTCACTGAGCTTTTCGCTGAATGAACAATGTCATCGGAGTCCAGGTGGACACGGAGCTCTGCCTGGCAGATCGCCTGCCCGCATTCCCAATTCAATAGGGCTCTGCCTGGCTTTGTGGCCACCAAAGGACGTGCTGCGGAGCAGGAGCTGGAATGGCTAAAACTAACTGTGGCATGAGCTGGGTTTCAAGAGAGGCTTTCAGTGTGAGGCAGGATTTCTCCTAGGAGGTGTTGCTTTACTAGAACGCGTTTGTTTGTTGTTATTAACATGAGAATGCCCATGATTTTGCTATTATTTTGTGCTTTGAAAGAGGGAGAATGAGTGTGCAAAACAAGAACACGCCTTTGCTGCAAATTCATGTTGAAATTCAGGGGAATTTGCATTGCCTCCGTTGGAGGAGGCTGTCATTAGCAGTCTCATCTGAAAACAAACTGCAACCTGCTTTTATGTCCTTTGTGCGTGGCTGACACGCCGTCGTCCTCAGTCATCCAGCCCAGTTCCTACTGTACTTTGTTCTATGCTTCATGCTTGACCTATGAGCTGAAATGCTAATCACCGATGAAAATTTCAATTAATATAAAACTAGTTTCAGCCAGAAATGTGGTAAGCTCATTTAGGAGATGTAGTATCCCAAGGAAATACATAATGGCGAAAGGCTCAGACAATAGTTTAATTTTTTAACTGGCTGCTGTGCTTTCAGATGTATCTGCAGAGCTCAAATCTGTGCCGTTGTGTTGCCAGCAAGGGGGAGTGATTGTCATTGTGTATTTGTAGGTCTGTGAAAAAGCCGTGCTCACAACGTTCCTCTGCTGTGCCGTTATCTCCTTGTGCTGGAATAATTTCTCTGATTTCATTGGTTAACAAAAAAATGAATGAATAGATGGCCATACCTGTAAGAAAAAGAGATACAACAGATACACATGAGGGGATTAAACTGCTCTTACATCTGCAAATGTGCATATGTATAAAGCCAGGAATCTTATTTTATGGTGACTTGTACAAGTATTATGCAAATACACCGATAACTGAAAGGGTTGTCAAGCATTGGAACAGGCTGCCCAGGGAAGCGGTGGAGCTGCATCCCTGGAAGTGTTTCCCAGCCGGGCAGACGTGGTGCTGAGGGACATGGATTAGGGATGGATTTGGCTGTGTTGGGTTGATGGTTGGACTCAATGTTTTTAAAGGTCCCTCCCAACCTAGGTGATTCTATGATTCTACACTTTATAGTGCAATGAATAAACACAATCTTCAAATTTTATCACAGTATTTTTATTTCAACTTTAAATACCCTATAAACTTGCTAATTAAATAATTGTAGATTTCTCAGAAGTCTGCAAAACATTTACACAAGTAATTTATGCTGGAGGATGTGGTATATACAGCTGAAATACACTATCTTAATTCCGTGTTGTCCCCTGAAAGAGGGATTGCTGCCACAGTAGAGCTGGAAGAAGGGTAGAAGAAGACGAATGTAAAGATATGGACTGGTTCCCACTCAAGGAAAGACTAAGTCTGTATCTACAGACCTAAGTTCATCTGTTACAGGAGCTGCTGTAGTGGCTCAGAGTCACTGCCCAGTTGACCCAGGCCACAAGCGAACTGGAGAAAGAACAATTTTACGTACCATGAGGACGGCTGGAGAAGCAGGACCTGAGACCAAACTGGGTGGCTAAGTCACCCCACTGCGTGCGCATGCTCTGGCTCGTTTGGCAGCGGGATTGCAAAGGGAGGGATGCAGGGAATTGCACAATCACAAGTGATGCAGCGGGGAGGACCTGTAGAGAGTCGGGGAGAGCGAGTGGGATTATTAAGAAGCAAGATTAACACTGTGCGTATTGAGGGACTCATTATCTCAGGTGGTGGAGGTCAAAATATATCACCAGTAACAAAAAAAAAAAAAAAAAAAAAAAAAAAAAAAAAA
>VZSF01003594.1:0-188261 GCA_013398295.1 Chionis minor | reverse complement strand
AAAAAAAAAAAAAAAAAAAAAAAAAAAAAAGAAAAGATACAGTTTGTTGAAGAAAGGCCCGTTGGTAGCTCTTATGGTTAGATGCAACATCTGGCCCGGAAAGTCCCCAAACAGCTACAGGAGGTGGGGAGGATTTATGTACCAGGAGGTGGTCCTTCTGCGCTGTCCTGGTTTGAGCAACACAGGACTAATTTCTCTTCTAATGCTTGGGAAAACTGCACTTTTAGAAGACTCTAGTGCCTGAATTTGTGAAAATATTTACTTTACAGCCAGCTACGGTGTGTGGGTTTCAAGGTCTCATGTGTGGGTTTCACAGTCTCAGTGTTTTCAAGCTCACCAGGTGCAGGGATGAGGAGCAGCGAGACCCAGGCACTTGTCCCAAGCTCCTAACATGGTTATTTCATACCATGAAGGGCACATTCCATAGAAATTAGAAAGTTTGCTGCAAAGGGGTCTCTCTCCCTTGATGGTGGCAATCCAGAGAACTTCGTGCCCCAGTAATGGACCCCTGAGCCCTTCCCTTCCTCCCAAAGCCACAGCGCTCACAGGGTCCCCTGCTGGGAGTGCACGGCTTCGTACGGATTGAATGGGCTGAGTATAAACCTTGTGTATTTTATATTGGTATTGGGATCAATACCGGTTCTTTAGTGTTAATAACGTTAATCATCTAGGCTTATTCTATTAAATCTGTTTATATTTCAGTCCCCAGTTTTCCTTGTTTTTTCCCCGATTCCCCTTCCTGGGTGGAGAGGAGTCATCCGGTAAGAGAATAATTGTCTAAAGGACAATAAATTGCTGTGGGTTCCTCAAACCACAACATGTGCTCCCTCTGCTGCTTATCTGCGCCTGCCCCATCAGGAGGGTTGACCCAGAGCGACTGCGGGGTGACCTGGTGTCCTGCTTGTTGTTAAACACTGTTGTTCTCCTTAAATCAATAGATACTTGTATTTATTCCCATATTTAAGAACATCCATAACGGTGGAATTTGGCTGCAGGGTATTCAGGTTTATGTGCTCCTAATGGTAGGAATAACCACATCAATGGTTATCTCAATTTACTTGTAAGTGCCGTGTCAATAATGCTATAACTAAAGTTTAATGACGTATTCATCATAAACAATGTACCGCTCGCAGTTAACATTCATTTCTTTGGTGGTGAAAAAGCTAAACCAGGTATTGATTTCCACACTGGATTTTCTTTTGAGTCTTTATTACCAGAGCTGCTCAGAGGCATTTTGAGCTTACAGCAGAGCTGATCTGGTGGGGCTACCAAACCTGGTCTCCTGACCATCTGCAGGGCTGATGCTTTGAGAGTAGGTTTCCATTAGGAACATCCACAGCTGCAAAAGTCAGCTTTGTTTTCAGCAGTTGTGTAATTTGTATTAAGTTGGCGGCTTTGACAAATGTTCCAGGTCTTAAGCTTGCTCACACAAATTCTCACGGGCAGCAAATGCCAAAGTGGGGAGTTTTATTTAAGATTGCTTGACTTAGAGTTTGCAAGTTACCCTCTGCTGGGCCAAGTCCAGTTAACATTAGATGGGTTGAGCAGATAGACCAAAATGGGTACTGACAAACTACTTTTTAAGTTTAAATATTACGCGTTGCCAGAAACATTGCTCAGTTCCACCGTTTTTAAAACCAAACTCTTGCTGACTTGAAAGCAGCCATCCAACGGAACATGTTGGAAGGTGTAAAGAAAAAATAAAAAAAGGGGGGAAAAAAAGTATTCGGATAATCTGGTTTGTATGAATTATATTGGTGAAATGACAAGATGGAATCCATTTTTCTGGGGACAACCTGAAGATCCCACATTCTTTGTCAGCAAGCACCTCTAGATCCTGGGAGGGAGTCTGGCATTGGCAAATGTCAGCAGACAGCTACCGACAAGCAGATCATTTGTAATGGTTAAAACCCACGTTTCTTTGCTTTTCAGTCATTGTGTGTGCAAAAGACGTGCGAGGCTTTAAGGAATACATTCCTTCTACTCTGTGATTTAGTAGCACAGTGCTTCAGCTACGAGATGTATGAAACAAATTAAATCCAATCTGTCAGGCGCTGTGCCATTATATGGGCAGAGTGATGACCAAGAGAAGGCATTAACCATTTATAGGTAGCTTTTAGATGGTTTGGGAGCACAGGGTGCAGTCTACTGAGACTCAAGGGGGATTGCATCTCAGGATTTTGTTGGGAACAGCTGGGGGCAGACAGGGAATATTTGCAAAAACAGATAGCTGGTGCCAGCTGCATTCTCCCCGAGGCCAGGGAGATACTCGTGCACCTTTTCAGCTTCCACATTCAGGCTGGGTCTCAGTCAGAAATGGCATAAATTGAATTTCCGCGCAGTCAGCATGAACATCAAACTGAGACATGGGTCAGCGCCGGGCGAGAGCAGACGGCCAGCTCGGGGACAGGCACCAGCCATCCCCCTGCTGTGTCCGGGGACGTGCCCGGCTCTGCCGGCGTCCGACTTCTCTTCCACAAAACCAGGACCTGACAAGCTGGGCTCCCCAAATCCCTACTTACATCTTAAAACCTTGTCCCAGGGAAATTAATTCTAGTACTTACACTGTTTATTGAATTGAATGTTGTACTACTTCTTGTGCTGCGGTAAAACATTTCACAGCCCAGTGTAGATATTTCTTTATTATTTGTATTCATTCTATCACATATTTAGAGGGGTTTTTTGTGGCTTAAGAAACTGAAAGACTTGTGAATTACAAAATTGGGAAGACGTAATTGTTGCAGTGATAGTTGAAACACACAAATTTTGTTTACCTGCACTGAAAACTTTTACTTTACACGTGCTGTCTGGTGATATTTATAAAGTCCTTGGCAAGATAAGTGATACATAGACTTCTCTCACTAAATCTCCTGAGAGCAGAATTGCATCCAAAAAAAAAAAAAATAGAAAAAAAATCTTCATGCCTATGTGCTACAGTCTATTTGGAGATATTTTACTATGGAAGGAAGAACATCATACTGATTTGGATGATTATTTTAATCACCTCCAGCATATGCATCACGGGCTGCTTTTCTGAGAACTGACAACATCCAAAAATAGGTGATTGGGATAGAGTCAAGTGAAGGTTATCTTCTCCCTGGTACTAACACTGGGATGTCAAAAAGCTTTTAGGGGAAAAGCTCCGTGTAACATTGACACCTAACGTGAAACGATGGGTCCTTATGAATATTCCTTCTCATCTTTTCCAACCACGTGGGTGACTCCGCATGTGGGGTTTATTCAGGAAGGGAAAAAAACCCACCAAAACCAACTACAGCTGCATAAAACTGTAGCTGTAGCACTGCGTTTGAGGCTTCTCTAGCATAAATCTCAACCTTTCTTAGCTAATTAGTGAAGTAGGGAGGTGTTGCTACTGGCAGCATGGAAAAAGGCGGCATGGAGGTGATTAATCCTGCATGCTCCCCGGGGCTCAGCCTGTGTCCCGGGGGACAGTGGCCCCTCTTCTGGGAGCTGCTGGGGACCCATTTGTCCCACACTGGACACATTGCCTCACCTCGTGTGGTTTTTGTCACCAGTTGGCTGGAAGGCTCTGTGGAGGGGAGAAATGGGCCTGGAGGCTCAGTGGGGTGGAGATGAACGCTTCCTGAGTAGACTTTGTCATTATCGCCGTCACCTGTGGTATCCCCTCAACCAGGGCACCCAGATCGGAGCAGTGAGCGTGGAAACAGGTAGGTGGAGCATCCCTGCTGCTCTCCACTCTCGATTTCCTCAGCACCCTGGGTCACTCACTATGAACTTTGATTGTGTCTGACCTTCTCCAGGCTTCACACAACCAGCTTCACCCAAGAGGCCTTCAAAGATGGTAGGGCTGGGGGAAGGTTCCCCTCAGAGGGGTGGGTGGGTGGGAGCCACCTCCCCAGCCAACGGGTCCAGGCTGTGAACTCTGCAGGGGTGGAGGTGGAGACGTTGGTTCTGGGCCATTGGTGGTCACCAAGCTGAGTCCCAACCGTGTCATCTGGGTCTCACCAGGACACGGGCAGAGGCGATGTGCGACTGTCAGCTGTGGGTAAAACCCAGCCGTCATCCTCGGCCGAGCAGGGACTGCTGATGTTTTGCAATGGGGGGACATTTTGACTGTGGGTAGGATTTTTTTCTTCTTCGGTGGTTGTAATCAAGAAAGAGAGAGTACTTAATTAAGCTCTGGTGCTATATAGTCACTTAACTTGCAACATATGGTATAATTAAATAACCAAATTTTTGTTTCTCATACCAGGAAGCAATTTTTTACCAGAGTTTTGTTCTGTTATTCTGTAACTAGGGCCACCCTGAAGGCTGTAATTTCTAATTACCAATGGCTTTTATTTAACAATCTTGTAATGTATATGTCACTGAGAAATTACATCTGATTCTAGCTAATGAAAAGGTCAGCTCAGAAGTGTACTGGTATTAAGCTGTAGGAATCCAGTACTTTCATTAATATTTGTGCTGCACAGGACCTGTGCAGGAACCAAATCTTACAGATTTTAAGAGGGAACCAAATAGCTGAGATTGATGCCATATTTAGTAATGCAATATAATTTCTCGTGGTAGCAGTAGACCAGTAACCTGGGAATTTTTGGCGATCGTCCTGCTACTATTTACGAGCAATTTTAATGTAGTAATTACATGTAGGGAAAATTGTTCGCTAGGTTTATGAGATAAATGGAAGGTTGGGGTTTTTTTCGTGTTTAGTTGTCCAATATTTTTATTACACACTTCTGGAAGCAACGGTATACAATAAGAGAATCTGGAACTGCATCGCTCCTTAGAAATACTGATATTTTGAAAGATTTGCTCACTGTAAGTTAAAGGCAGCTCATTAAACAAACAAATGAGCTGTCCTTAGAGCAATCAGTATTTACTATTAACTGAACAGCACAGTAAATAATGAATTGCAGGTAAGGAACTACAGATAAGTATTTGCAGTGAATTCAAATTACTTGACTTTTAAGCCCGAGGCGGAGAAAAGAGAACGTAAAGATAGAAATGGAGGGAGGAGGGGGAAAAAGAAAATGGAAGAGGAGGCATCATTAATGTAACATTTGTTGCAGCATACATGTTCATTCATTGCGCTGAGGAAAGGTTTTCTTCGGTAATCTTTTGCCCCCCTCCCCGGTGAGAGGGATGCTGCATCCGACTGCTGGGGAGAACAAAGGAGAATGTGGGATTCCTGGGAAAAAGCAGGGAGAAAACAAGCTCTGGGCCTGATCCAGCACACCGGCTTGGAGAGCACAGCTGATGTCTTTACCAAGGTCAAGATTTTGCAAGTTGCTCTCTGGCGCTCACCCGGCCCCAGGAGAGCGTCGTGCTTTGGCACCAGCGAGACCGAAACCTGCCGCAAGCCGCCGAGTGCTTGCGCAGTTACCTCATTTATTTCTCCAAACTGCTTCAGCAGTTAAATTGTTCATTTTGCTAGAAACTGGCGCGAGATGAGAAATTTTGGCTTGGAGTTTAATCGTCACGGGAGCGAAAGATGGTGCTGCGTGAAGTTTGGCTGCGCGGCGGTGTTTGGGGCCGGGATGGATGGGGTGTCTGGAGGACGCCCGATGTTGCTCGTTTAGGAAGGGGCTGGGGGTTGTTTGGGTGCTGGAGGTGAGAGGGGAAGGGGGTGATTTAATCAGGGTCTCTGCAGCTTCAGCTGAGCCGTGGGCCTGAGGCTCGGTAGGGCAGCCAAAGGCGTGACAGCCATACAAAACGCCTAACGCTTGGCAGCCCTGTCTATACATCACCTTAAATAAGGTTAATCGCTTGACACAGGTCTCCTTGCAGGGAGGACGCGTGTCTTGACCTGTCCGTCTGCTGAGGACTGTCACTGTCCACAACAAGGCACAGAGGAGGGACTGGTTGAGTGGGACACGTCGGGGGAGAGGTGCATTGAACGTTAGCCTTCCATAATAACGGCTGTCGCAACCGGCACCGCCGGGATAACGCCTCTGCTGCTCCATTAGGGGTGATATATATAACGTAGGAGCTGGAGGCTTATCTTGCTGGATAGTTATCACTAGGTAAATACCTCCGCAAACATACTGTTGCTTAATTGGCGTCACCCCGGCGTTGTACCTGGTGGAAACTGCCACGGAGTCGAACGGCAGAGGTTAAATGGGGCTGGAGGGAAGTTTCCAAGCAGCTGTTGGAGGTATCCGATTGCGGCGCGCAAGTCCGGCGCCGTCGTCGGTCCCCAAGTGCTCGTGCTGCTTCCAAATGCTGGTGCTGTCGGCCCCCCGCATTAGTATTCAACACAGGGAAAAAGAGCGAGGCGCGAGACAGACTGACTAATTACAGCAGCCTGCAGAGGCAAATCGTGCTGCACCACATGATAAAGGATATCCTTTTTATTTAGTGCGTTTCTTCTTTTCTCCGTGTCACTTTATTAAAATAAAAAGAAAAAAGAAAATGTGAGCTAATGGGTTTGGTTATAGAATCAAGCTGATTTCCTGGGTTTTTTGTGGGTTTTTTTTTCCTTGAACTGAATCTGAATCTATACAATACTTCGTAACATTCATATAAAAAGAAACTTCTTGCTCCTCACTCCTCAAGCTTAGCGAGCTGCACACACCTCCCGTGATCTTCGCTGCCCTTCCTCTGCTTGGCATCCTGACACGGGCTGCTCCGGTCCCCGTGGGGGCCATCAGCAGGTGGGGGGAGAAGTGGGCTTCCCTACCACTAATGCACCATCTGCAAGCAGCCACCCTGGTCAGGTTTTTATGAGTCTAAATTGCAATTGCGTGGGTTGAGGGTTTGCTGCCAGCGTCGAAGACACAGATAGGTCTGCAATGGAGTGTCTGCCCGGACCAGGTAAGGCAGTGCAGGAGAGCCCAGTCCGGCAGGGACAGGGGTTGTGTGGCCATCAGGTGGCTGCCAGCTGGGGCTGCTGTGTGGCTGTGGGTCGCGTGTACCCCCCCACGCTGTGATACGGCCCCGATTTTATTCAACTGAGATTTGGAAATGTCACGAGTCAGAGAAATCAAACTGGGGGGAAATATCGACTGCCACAAAACAGAACTCACTGATGTTGCCCGCTTCTGCCTAATTTGCACCCAGACGCAACCTGGGGGTGGCAGCTTAGCCAGCATCTCCCTGTCCCCCCGTCCGCTCCGGTGACCTTCTGCACTGTTGCCCTGAGCGGAGCGAGGCACTAAGCAGATTAGTCAGCTTCTTCCATCAACGAGCACTCGGTGCCCGAGATACTTATAAGACATCTGGTTTTTAGCCTCATTTCTAAACAAATGAGGCTTATGTGATTATAGTGTCTGTCCCTGGTCCCCTGGTTGGCCAATTTCAATCTTCGCCCAAGGATTTTGGTCTCAAAGATGTTAACTTCCAGAAAGTTTTTGTGAACTGGTGACTGACTGAACAGAAATGATCCTGCTAATGCCTCCGGAGGACGGGCCACAGCACAACCTATCGCTTGGTCTAGTGGGAGGTGTCCTTGCCCATGGCAGGGGGTTGGAATTAGATGATCATTAAGGTCCCTTCCAACCTAAACCATTCCAGGATTCTGTGATTCTATGATTCGAGTCGGAGAGACAATACGAGAGGGAGCGTGCCAGGAGGGAAATCTCTGCTTCGTGCCTGTTTTTTGTAGAGGTTGGGCAAATCAACCATCAGGAGCAAACCATTACGGACCAACGGGTGCTGGCTGAGTGGCTCGGCGCTGTCTCTGCTCCAGCTGCAGCCAGCTGTGCTGGGCAAGGGCGAGCAGCCCCAGTGCACCGCTCGGGTCCCACCCCCTGCCTCCCCCCGCATGCCAACTGCTCTCGGTGATCCCGGGATTGCTTTTCTGATCCGTGATTAACCGGGTGGTACGTGTAAAGATACAAGAGCTGTGTGCGAGCCGGGCTTAGTCTGGAAATACCTTGCCAGGGTCACACAGTTCCGCCTGGGAACTGGGCACTCGCCGCGCCGCGCGGGGCTGAGCTGGGCTGCCGGCGGGTTGGTCCTTACCTCCAACGTGTAGCCTTGTCTTGAAAATGGCTCTTGCAAATTGTCTTGACAGCTGAGGTCTAAATTCTCTCAAGACTGATGTCCCGTAAGTGCTGTGTGTTAGGAGACGCAGAGGTACAAACCATATTTTATACGGGCTAATATTTCACTGAGGTATTGCAAACGATGCCGACGACTGAAATCCTCCGTACACCCACGTTTGTAGAATCCTCTCTCCTTTACTCCTCTGTGAATTACACTTAAATGCTCATTAGAGCTGAATATGTCTGCTTTTGACAGCTGTCTGACATTTTTGCCTTGTAATGCAGAACCTAAGGATGTATAATGGATCGTGTAAAACCTACGTGTGGTAGTTCTGGGATTATGGAGGAAAAGCAAAGGTTTCATGTTCTGGTCCTTGTTAACGAGCTAAACTAGATAGTGTCCTTTTTGAAACATAAATGAAAGATGAAAGACATATGAGATTTATGAACAAGGTCATTAGTGTACCAAATTTCTCTCATTAGATCTGTTACATTACTTTCCAACTTAGACAACTCTCATTAGAAGAATTTATGAACTGGAATGATTACAAATATACCGTGTTTTAAACCATCCCTACTTTTAATTGCAAAACAAAAAAAGCCAATTATACGTCTGTGCTATAATGGATTGGTACTTTTGTGCAAGTATTGTTTTTCTTAGAAACTTAATAGAGGACCTTCCCAAAGCCAGGGGGTGGGGAGAGAGGAGAGGAAATTGTACCATTTAGTGCAATTTGCAATTTAGCTGCAAATCCTGAAACATTGCTTTAATTTACTAACCTTGTTAGAACCAAGTTAATATTGCAAGCTAATATGGCTGTTTCTTTTCCTCACTAGACTTTCAATTTCGCATCCTTACATCTGATTTGAAGCGACGGTGAGAGGAAGCATAAGGTATCTCTCATTCTGTTTGGACTCCTTGTTTACAGAAGAGTGATGGAGATGCTATTAAGCACAAAAGGGATCACCATATGCCTGTTTTTCTTTGTACTGAGTTTGGCAGCAGCTACTGAAATACCATTATCAGGTGAGTTGTAGCTATTTGCTGAAGACTTTGCTGCTTTGTTTCTGTATCCCTCTTTTTTTTTTTTTTTTTTTTTTTTTAAAATATCTTTCCCCAAAGAAAAAAATATTAAATCCTGCTTTTCAGTTGTTCCATTTTGATTTTAATTCTGCCAGAACATGGCCTTTGGGAAATTCAGATGTGGTAAAAACGTAAGCTACTTTGTTCGGACCTGTTTAAACGTAGCAGTAAACTTGTCTAATAACACATATCTGGTGTTCGTGATCCAGCACACCGCTTAGCTCCGAGGGTTTGGTTTTGTCCTTCATATAAATTCCTCATTTTGGCTCTGAGTCTCCCT
Source organism: Chionis minor (assembly GCA_013398295.1). Taxonomy (NCBI): domain Eukaryota; kingdom Metazoa; phylum Chordata; class Aves; order Charadriiformes; family Chionidae; genus Chionis; species Chionis minor. Next base: position 178,930 of record VZSF01003594.1, on the reverse strand, counting down.
GAAGCTTGTTTGATGTACATATACCCGTACTTACTTACTTGTCTTGCAACCTGCCGTTTCGGTCTGCAGAAGGAGCAGGTGTATGTCTCAGGGCGTACATTAGTCCCCAGAGAAGTATTTCCTACGCCCCATGTACCGCCCTGGGGAGCGCCTCCTTTATCCCTCTCCGGCTGCGATGCATTCAAACTGCCTGTTTTACACGCTCCGTGTGCTTTCAGGACACATGTAAAATATAGGATGAGGCTCACAGGAGTCAATCCAATGGAAGCCAATGGACCCAACTGCCTGGAGTACAGCCCAGACCTCCCAAAGCTTTGCGTTTTTCAAACATAAGTGGACCAGGAGGATTACAAACTACAGGGTTTTGGCTAGGGGGGGAAAGAAAAAAACCGCAAAACTCAACAATATTGGGTTTTGAACGAATTATGATGGGGATAAATAAATAAATATATAAAGGAAAAAGAAATGTAGGCTCTTCACAGGACTTTGGGTGCTGTAGCCTCAGAGTGGGACACGGGCTGGTTCCAGGGCATCGCGTGGACCTGCCGGGAGCTGTTAGCACGCCGGAGTCTGCCAATAGCCCTGACTGCAAAGGAGAAGGCAGTCAAGCAGGTTTACAGGGTATTTTTCTCAAGCTATGCAAGCTTGTTTAATAGCATTTAAAAGCAGAAGTTATTTGGAGGAAGGCTCCTTGTGTTTAAATAAAGCGAAAGCAGAGCTGTGACGGTAAAGTGCAGGACAAACTGTCTGGGCATCCACTGCTTTTATGTACCTACACGGGGGAACCATTTAGCTGTTAATTTGCTTTAATGAAGCATTTTATATTTTAATAAAAAGGAATTATGTCTGATCAGTGAAGCTGGTGGATTTGGAAGTGTTTGGCTCTGAGACCACAGGGTATGGAAAGACACCACGTTTTGCTCCGGCTTTGAGCTTCCTGGACTTAAAAGAGAAAGCAAAGAGGGTGTTAATTTTCTTCCTGGCTGTTTATAACAATGTGATGATCCTGTTATCCCCAGCTCCACTATGGGGAGCATTCTCCCTTGTATGTCTCTGTTACAGACATTCGCAACGCTTTAATCCCCTTAGAAAAAAACCCCAAGTTCTAGAAAAACATCATTGTGTGACCGTGTGACTGGTAACAGCCCTTCCTGTGCTCTACCCTGGAGGGGGTATAAAGTCATCTTTGCAGTCCATGGATTTCCTGGCAATTTTATCCAGGATGGAGATAGCAGCTTGCTACTTCACGTGGGTGCGTGTCTGTGTCTGGATTAAAAAAGCCAGTTATTTGCTTTACCGCTCAATAAATACATTTACCAGCCCACACGCCCAGGCTTTGGCTTTAGCTCTAGCATGGCCCCGGCCCTCCTCGGCCCCGGATGGGTTGGTCATAGGTGGAAGTGTGCGCCGGTGATGCCCCTGAGCGGCTGGATGAACCTAGTGCTGTCAAACCTTCCTGTGGCTGCTGAGGCCACCGTAGTGTCCAGCTTTGGGAGCAGAGAGTATGGTTGATGCTAGGAAGATGGTGATGATCACCATTTTTTTTAAGGCAAGCCTCACTCTTCGCAGGAGTAAGGTGATCCTGACATTGTCCCGTTCAAAGAAGGGACCTGAGCAGTGCACTGTTTTTCTTGAATGGCTTTTTAACCCGGTACCTGTTTGTGTTCAGTTGCACAGCTTCCGACAATCACGGAGCAATCTCACACCCAGATTGCCTACCCTTTTGATGAGGACTTTACAATTAAATGTGAAGCTAGAGGAAACCCGCAGCCCACGTGAGTACCGCTTCCACCTGGGGAAGCAAGCAGAAATTGAGTTTGCTTTCAGCCTTTGCCAAACATCCTTCTGGTTTTGAGGAGGGGAGGAATAGCTGGGGTACAGTAACCCCCTCATCACCGCAAGGTGAGGTTAAGGTTTGGGTTTCCATTTAGGCTGTTCAGCTGTTGTTGCTCAATCGCTTCCACTCTGTGAATATATGCCAACATGCCCTTTTCTTGTTGGGAGATGTTCCGTTTCTCTAGCACGTGTTAACTTCACCCCATGATTTAAAAGAGCTTGTCTGGGCTGTGCTACAAAAGGTAGGAGGTGTGTGATGGTAATCAAAGGGTCCCAGCTCTTCTTCTGCCTTTTCTACAGCAACCCTAAAAACACCAAGCACTTTAAAGTGCATATTCAGAGATCCCATTTGCATTTTACCAGATGCATTGTCTGTACCTGACCTCATCATGGCCGTGGTGATGTTACAAATATACACGTAAGGAGTTATTCAAATAAATACCTAAAAATAAGCCTTATGTATTTTACATCAATGTAAAAATAAAAAAATATTTTTAATGAAAATGTGACTAACAAAAAAACAAAAAAGTAATAATAACATAGTAAAAGCTCCTCCTGAGGCTTTCACCACTGGATGGTGTATGGGCTAAATTAATAGCTGGTTTACGTGTTATTTTTACTCTTTAATCCTTCCTTTCTTCTTTCTCTACAACACAATTCAAACTTGCTTAAAAAAGGCAGTTGTTATTTTTATATCCAGATGATTTGATCATTTTTAATTGAGCTCTGAATGGAGATTTGCAGTGTGATAACAAATTTCTTTTGTTTCACGGTTTGTCAGCAGATCAATGAAAAGTTTTCTGATATATCAAAATGTATGTGACGGTGCCAGTTAGGTGATGGGAACCTGTATTCCCCTCCATACAGTCGCAAAGCAGTTTTGCCAATACAAGTAAAGTGCCCAACATACATTTCTGTTGACATTAATTTATTCTCTTAAAACATGGCAAAAATATTGAAAAAGGTACCTCTTCCACTAAATGCATGTTATGCTGTGATTTCCATCTGTCTCTGATTTTGAATCAGTTTAGCCCAATTTCAAGCCACCTGAGACTTCCAGATACATAAACTACGACCAATACTTCAGCCCTCATCAAAGTCACACCCCAGCAGTATCAAAACTACAAGTGATTCTATGTGAAGACCAGGAGAAACTCAGCTGAGTCATCTCGGTTTCTCCTGTCTTCCACCCTGGTATCTCCTGTGGATGGTGAGAAAGCTCCTAGCAGTCCTTGCCAGTCAAAAGTACCGGCTCTCCTACAAGACACAGCTTTTTTGCAAAGCTCTAGTTCCTTTCACTGTGTGACTCTTGCTTTCCCAGATGGTCTCTCTCATTTTTTTTTGTCCTTGCCTTAAGCTTGATATTCTTATTTCATGTCACAGTTGGTTATCCAGAAGTAAAATGTCCAACAGGAGAGACATGCCCAATAGCTAACACAAGTTAGAGTAGCACAGCGGTCATTTTATCATCCAACTCTCCCCTCTTGTATCAAGTTTTTCCTTTTATTTTACTAGTGTGTTATTGGACCCATATTTACCACTGGTTTTGTACCATAGTGCTGTCTCTTCTGTGACCTTTCCTTTGCAATGCTCATATTATTTTCCAGCTTCAACTGGACTAAAGATGGAAAACCATTTGATTTATTATCTGACCCGAGAATAGTTGCATCTAACAACTCTGGAACGTTTGTGATTCAAAACCGCGGAATCATCACCAATTTTCAAGGGAAATATCGTTGCTATGCATCCAATGTGCTGGGAACTGCCATGTCAGAAGAAATTGAGCTAATTGTTCCAAGTAAGGGCTTTTACTTTGCTTTTTTGTTTGGCTTTTTTTTAAGGCAAAACCTGTGTTTCCTTAAATTAAATGGGAAAGAACTAGTTACTAAGGAGGTGTATAGTAAAACATGCACTGTTTGTTATTCAGTGAGTATTGGAAGGAAAAAACTCTGTGTGCTCCCTGGAATTATTTGATTTCATTCCTGATTTGGAGGCCAGAAACCAAATCCAAACGCTGGATTTCAGGCAGTATCACTGGGCTGTCAAGTCCTTACAGGTTTCCAAGTGTTGATACTGGCACTCCTTACCAACTTTAATTAATAAAAACACAACTGGGTAAATAATGTATATGTTTTCCCGGATACATTAATTTGGAAAACATTTATTGTTTACTTTTGTTTTCTGAGTATCATCTGCCCCACTTTGCCTCTAGAGGGTGGGTTAGTGGGTAAATTAGTATAAACTTTTTAATAGCCACCTCAGGAGAGCTGAGTGTTCAATGACAGAAAATTATTTACTTTGACTTGACAATTTAAATGCCTTTATAAAGCACTGCCTTTGCCGTAAACCCCATAAGAATTATTTTCTGATTTGTATTTGCTTAGAGCCACTCTGCTCTCGTGATGCTTCCTCTTCTAATACTTTCTCTGCGAAGAAGAAAGCATAAATATTGATGAGAGTTGTAGTCTGGTAAATTCTCTACCTAAGCTGGATAGAGAGAATTTGTTTGTGAGCTGATGCCAGCACATCATGAAAATATAGAAATTAAAATATTTGGAGAGGTGAAAGAAATAGCAGAAAAGATGGCAGAGTAACTGCCCTAACTGCTGTACAGTTATTGGAGGATATTAGCTGTTCGTGAAAGGTAGAAATAATGGCACAGACAATGAAATATTTTTGGAAATATATTAAAAATAAAAAATGCAGTGGGCAATAAAGGAATAGTAACTGTCAGAGAAAACAAAAATGGTTTGAGTCAAATCACTTTGGGGAAGTGTTGTAAGAGACACTGTGAGCTTGGGGAAACTCCCAAGTTAAAGTTGGGAGTGATCTCTCTATTAGTGGAGAAATTTATTTGATCAAGAATGAGGAATCATGTGATGCTTTCACTTTCCAAACATTTATTGGAAAGCAAACGCTGTTAAGAGTCATAAGACTGTAATATTTCAGCTTGGCAACTGTGACTGAGTGCCCAGAAATTGGGAGGACAATAGGGTCTCCGTCTCAGAGCAAGGTACATCAAATCAGAAACTGGGGGAAAGGATGGGAGAAATAGCAGTTAGTACAGCAAGATAGCACCCGATGCAAATGTTTGAAAGCTGAAGGGAAGTGATCCAATCAACTGTGAGTTCATTAGTCTGATGCCAGTAGCATTCAGGGTTTGGTATAAATACTTACAGGGAGCATATTAAAGACTTGTAACTGAACGGAAAATAAGCTCAGAAAATACAGTAGTGAAAGTCCTGGAAATGTGTGTCCTTCCATCATTAGCACAGAGGAAGGGAAGAGGGGGAAATGGGTGATTTTAAGGACCAGGTTTGTAGAAGTAGAATGAAGTTCACTGATACAACTTTCGAGGTCCTCGTTAAGACAACATTGATAGAACCGGCTTTGTACCAATGCATTTAAGCGCTTGTAGTTTGCAAGTAACATAGGAAGATGAAGACACAATTGGTCATAAATTCAGGATTGAAATATATGAAATGAGAAGAGGAAAATTTGAGGCAGAACCTTCCTAGCGGGAATAGAAAGGACTGGTATAAAGTGGGAGTCACTGGGTCCACAATGGAGAAGGGTAAGAACGTGAAGCAGACTATCTGATGTAAAGTGGCCTAGAAGAGAATCAACAATGAAGTGGAAGCTTTTTTCAGGCTAGATCCTGCATTTCCAAGTTCCAATGATATTTTGTTATCAGATCTGAAAGGACTGGGTACACGTGGAATCGGCGTGTCCACATGGTGGGGCATATCACCACAGCCTTCTCAGCCTTTGCAGTGACAAGAGATGGCCGCCTGGCTACAAAACCCTACTTCTAGCAGATCAGTGCAGAGGAAACAGGCTAAGAGAAACATGCATAATGACTCCTGTCATGGTTTTATCATAGGAAATAATCCTGAGAAGTATTTTAGGTGTAGCCCGGGTGGGAGAGTCTTGGCACTGTGGTCACGTTGGAAATAAGACACATCACAGGGGCTGGGAAACTTCTCAGAAGAGGGCTGGTAAGGATGCCATGTAAATGTATTGTTACAAGTGCTCCTCTAAAAAGACGGGATTTATTTTTTTTCCAGCCACTTTTATGGATTTTTTTCCTTGCTAAATTTATTTCACGTTCAGCTGTGTTGCACAGTATTCCCTAAAGTGGTAGCCTGGTGTTTGGTGAGGAATTACCAAGATTACATGAATTGCTGTATGGTTTAGTCTCTACCAACTTGCAGTTGCGTTAAGGGAATAGCATTCCTTAGCAGAGGATAGCTGCACAGAGTTTTAGGACAGTAAGTTGAAGTTTATTGAACTAATGATGCAAGCTGGCTCCACAGGTAGGACAGTGTAGCTGGTATCAATTGGAGTTTCAAGCAGGAACAGGAGAGTGATGGCGTTACTCAGAGCTTTAGACGCGACATAATTATTCAGTTTGGAGCCTGGTCAGGTCAGTGGGGTTAGTACGACTTCTCTTAAGCAAAGTGTCTCAGACTCATTAATTTTCAGAGGCGTTCGAGACCTCAGTGTTGTGTTTCGGTGAAGGTACATCACCTCCAGCAGCAGAATATTCTGGTGCTCTATTGCTACTGAACTAAAAAAGATGCTTAAAAGATGGAAAACAAGAATGAGTGGATGTTTGTACCTGGGATTATTGAATGTATACTCAGAGACAATAATTTTTGCTTTTAAGGAAAAATTGTCTATACTAGCTTGAGTAGATATTAAATATACTGGAGGTAGTTAACAACAAATTAACTGAGAATGGTTGTTAGCACTAAAATTCTCCTCGCATTTGATGATGCATGCAAAGTCCTAAATCCAGAAAATATGAGAATGGTTGTTAGCACTAAAATTCTCCTCGCATTTGATGATGCATGCAAAGTCCTAAATCCAGAAAATATACGGTACAGATAATATATGAGAGGGATTTACCTGACTCCCACACCTTTTAAGGCACCCTTGCTTTTATTCATACTCTTCTGTCAAAAATTCTTTCATTTAATGGTGCAATGTAGATGCCGCGAATTACATCAGGATTCAGAGAGCAATAGAAGACACCTTTGATTTTCTAAAGTGCTGGATAGACTACAACTGTGCTCAAGTGAAAGAGAGCTGCTGGTGCACAGATCCGCTGTAAATTAGGCAATCACTGACACTGAAGAGTTTGGGATAAATTACCTCTATTCACCCTCGAGTTTTGAAGCAGAGACTGGTACACGTGAGATCACTACATGCATTCATGATAATGATGCAGAGGTGGCAGTGCTTTGCCAGCTGTATTCAACTAAAATGTAAACTACTTGGCAAGTCACTGTGCCAGTGAAGCGAAGAAAAAACCAGCAAGTCAGACTAGGCCAGGTTTTTTTCATAAATTACATTTACACTGCAGAAGGAGAATACTGGGTCTGTAAAGAAAGTAAGGTTGCTCCTGAAAAGGAGTACAAAAGACTGTTTACTCACAGTATTCGTTCCAGGAATGCAATAGAAATGTCAGCAGAAATGATCATTAAATCTCACCTACATAATGGAAATACCCCACCTCCCCTATATATGATGACATTAAGGAGAGTGGGGAAGAATGGGGTTTGAGGATCTCTATATGTTCGCATGGTTTACAAAGTCCAGATTGTTACAAGAGACGTGCAGCATGAAAATGAATTTAAATGGTGAGAACACAGACCTCAGCTCCCCTCCTCCTGTATTTAGGGAGTCTGTTGCTTGAATTACTGAGTAGGCCTGATGCCAGAGGAAGAAGTAGTACAGTTTAAACTTCTTTAATTAACTGTAGTGTAAAAGACTCTTCATGGTAGACTGCATTAAGATTTATGCTCAGTATTTCTAAAGCTGCTGCTCCAAAAGACCAAAGATTCAAGGATGGAAACATAGCCTACACATAAAATTGTCCAGTGACAGGTGATGCTATGCCAATGATGTGAGTTCTAGAATTCCCAAAGCAAGCAAAACCTGTATTAATATTCAAAAAAACCCAGATATTAATATTGTGAAATCATTAAAAGATCCTGAGCTGTTACTAAAACAGGAGGTCTCAGTAACACGCTTTGTGAAGGCGTTCAGTATAACCTTTATGGAAGAGAAAACAAAAGACTAACTCACTGAGATTTTGCAGGTGACAGGAATAAAATTTTAACCTCTTGCCTCCTAAACCAGTGTCCTGTACCTTTGACAACTTTTCTGCCATCTAAATCTTTGGGATCACTCTGACTGTTGCCAGCAACCATCATTTTGGAATGCGAATACAGAGAGATTTACCCAATTAAAAAAAGACCATCACTGATTCCATTATAAAAGCTGCTTTGAGAGCGAGTGGACTGACAGCCACAGTCTTCCTGACAGCCAGACTTTCCTAACTTTTTCAATTTAATGCAGCAATTAAAAAAATCCATAAATAAGCAGGCCATATCTCATAACCAGTTCAAAGGCTGCAATGAAAATTACAGATTTAACTACTGCTTATACTACACGGACCAGAATATCAATTGGTGCAGTGAGATGAGGACTGGAAGGTGCCCAAGCTGTATTCAGTACAACTCAGGGGATCGGTGACTATAAGTCACGGTTAAGATACTTTGATGTGTTGGGCTGTTCACTGCACAAGACATCGATCTGTAAAACAAATCAGTCAGCTATTAATTAAAGTTTCTGAGGAGCTGGGAATTTCCAGGGTATAGAAATTTCTTGACTATTTCCACTTTCCTTCACTCTTATATCCTTCAAGGATTTATTTGCATGGAAGAATTTAAGAATATCTGTGATAAATCAGGATAAGCGTCCGTCTAGCCTAGGACACATCTCTGGCAGCTTCCACAGCAAAGGTTACAAAAGCAGACCTGGTTTTCCTACAATAGTTTCCCAAAATATTTACTAATTGCTGATTTACCATAATGAGTTGACTCCCGTTTTACACCAGATAGTGGCAGAAACCAGGCACAGGGCTCTCAAGGACTTCTGTAGTTACCTGGAGAAACCCTTTTCCTTCAGTTCAATTTCTCGACACTTTACCCAGAAACAGGTAAAATACCAGATCGAATGGGCTCCATTCTCATATAAATGGGTATAAATGGCCATACTCATTGCAGTTATAGTTGTGTGAAGTCACTGTAGTCAGCAATAGGACAAAATCTAAGCTGTAGGACAAAGTCAGCTCATACCCTAGTAAATCTGAAGCAATCCTGCTGGGGACCGGAGTACCCCAACCCTAGTTGCTATATTTCTGAATCTACACTGCTAAACCCAGATTTGGATTGTATATCAGATTGTATTGGTCTCCTTCCTGTTTGCTTTTTGTTGAGATACTACATTTTCTGGGCAGATAAGAAGTAGGAGGGAGTGACCCAGCCTCCCTTCTGAAATTTCTCTCAGCCAGCCTAATTTGCCGGGGGCATTTCAGCCTAATCTCAAGTACAGTGCGGTCATTAAACTTTGAGTCACCCCAGGGATTAAGCAGAGCCTGGTTCCTTGCACAAATGACTCGAGGCACTGATAATCTTCCATTTCCATGGTTTAGCCACTGTCAGAGCGCTGTAATTCTGCTCTTTGAGCGCTGTACTCCTGGTTTTTGAGCGCCGTACAGCATTCACAGCACAGCATTGTCAGGAAATAATATTTGGGCAGCGAAGCCTTTCCCAAGACTATTTTGAGCGCTTTATATGTCACAATGGACTTGTAGAAGATGTCTCCATAACAGGTCAGGTGTGCAGTTTTTCATCTTCCCTATGGCTGTTTCATACATGCCACTTGATTGCTCGTGTGGTGAGAGCCGTCCTGCTGGCACTTCAGCAAGCCTTTCTCAGAGTCGTTAAATAACGTTGTTCTCCCCTGTGTTATGGATATGTGAGAGGCGGCACTTGGAGCTATGCTGGGTTCTCTGTCCCCTCTCATTAAATCTGTGTGTGGGGAATTGCATGAAAGATTGACGTGACAGTTTTAATGGTATCGCTGCAAAGAGATCAATTGGTTGTAAATTTTACAGTGTCCATGTGCTGCATTGATAACTCCATACAGTATTAAATGCTTTCATGGCACAATTAATCTTGTGTGATACTTTTGAGCCTAATTCAGCTGTGATAGTTTCTGTGATCAGCCACAAATCAGTAGTGATTCATTCTGGAATATCCACTAATTAAAACAGAGAAACACTGCAAAAAAAAAAAAAATATATTGCCTACATATACACGCTGAAGACAAATGTGCAAGAGCCAAAGTCTAATGTGATATTAGCTTCATAGTTTCAATAAATCTCCTCATGCAGAATTCAGAAGCAGATATTTTTCTAGTCTTTGAGACCAATGGGACCCCGGCAGGAAAATACGCTTGTCAGAAGGTTTGGCTCAGGAATTTATCATGAAAGTTGAGTTTTCCTCTCTTGCAAAACTTCAAGGGTTCAAAACACTTGAAGTCATGCATTGAGGGGAAAATCAAAGTTTTCCATGTTTTTCACAATGAACAAAATGAAACAAAACAGCCTGGAAGAACCCAGGAGCCCCAACCACCTGTAGTTCAAGTACTTATTAGAGACGGAAGACATCGGGGTTCAAGTTGCCGCTTCCCCCGTTGGGGACCCAAGGCCTGCACCATGCGTTGGAGATGAATGCCTGTGCTGCCAGCTAATGACACCAAGACCATGATTTTTCACTGTCTCCTGGTGGGACTTACTATATTTTTGTATAACGCTGTAATTACTGGCTACAGGAATTGACCGAGAAGACCAGTGGTTATGGCACCCAACTGGGATACTGCAGACCCAGATTTAGTTGCGCCAAATGAGGCGGAAAATGGGTTTGGACCAGATTTTCCTATGTCCAAGACGAGTGATGTCACTATTAGTCTACTCGCTCGCCTCTTTTGTTTAGTCAGAACTCATCCTTCACCTGATCCAGCTTTCTTAAAGTTTTGTTGAGAGTGATGTGCTTTTGGGAATAAGTAAGCTTTAAGATCAACAAATTGGCTTTTCCCTACTGGAAAGTGTGCCACCTCTCTGGCAGTCAGCAGATGTGTTTTCCAGGGCTTGAAGACTATAGGTTATTGAACCTACTGGATTTGAATATACAGTTCCCTTTGTTATCTGAAATTTCACCTACAGGGTGGGTAATGCTCATTAGCTCCATTTTGCCTCTCCTAAGAATTCATAATGTATTAATAATCCTGCTAGAGATAAAAATCTGTGCACAATCTGCACAAAAGCAATCAGCATTACAGTGATTGCTTCTTTTTATGTTTACTAATCCTACAACATATAAAGCCTCCTCAGAGTCCTGACCCTGCATTTCTCACCCTCCTCCTTGGGTCTGACTGCTGCGATGGGACACTGCAGCTCTGCGGCGGTGCCGCTGCCATTTCACATTGTGTAGTCACTATCAGGGTTCCCTGTTACAACTTGAGCACCGGGATGGCGATATTTGCTGTGCCAGTTTATTCTGCACAGGCAGGATGCTTTCATTCCTTTGCTGTTTAATTGCTGTTCATTTTGCTCTTTAATGCAGTTGCCTGAACTGAAACTTTCGCTAGTTTGGACTTGCCTGGAATGAAAGCAGAAGACAGCGTCTGCCCTGAAACTGTCTTAGCTAAATTTGTTTAAGGAGTGGTTACATTTTGCAGACTCATTTCTTTGCAACAACCTCTGAGCTCCAGCCTCCCAGTGCTTGGTTTTGGTGTGGGCTCCAGACCAGCTCTGCTTCCCCTCTTCTTGGATGGGCTCCGGTTGCATTTTGGGCTGCAGAGACTGGCCAGGTTGCCCAGGTTTGCCAAGCGTGGTTTGGGCTTTGAACAGTCTGCTGTCATCAGTGCTGGTGCTCTGGGTGATTAAACAAGTCCTTGATCCATTAGTTATTTAACCTATCTTTAAGCCCAAACAGTGGCAGCCCTTGTGCACCCCTGTGTGTTCTTTTGTGCTAATCCTGCCCCTGCATCCCGAAGGAGAAGCTTGCAGAGAAGGTCTGCAGGTCTGCTCAGCAGAGGTTTTACACCTGAGGGGACGAGGAGGCAATATAGTCTTTAAACTGGACTTTGGCTTCATCTCATTCCGGAGATGGGTAAGAGCTGGGAGAACTCCCAACTCCAGGCACAAGGTGGAATAGCTGCCTGAGGTCTGTCCTCACCTGCACTGACTTGCTGTGGCTTCTTGGGGACCACTCTTCAGCCAAGACTTCCCAGAGCATCCTGCGCTCCCAGACTGGTTTCTGATCTCCCGGGAACAGCCTGGGACCCATCAGTGCAGAGTCTTCTATGCCCATCTTAGCCTCAGGCTGCGGTTCTGTGTGCCCTTGAGCTGTCCCTTCCAGACAGCGCAGGCAGAGGAGCTATGGAAAGCATTTGAAAATAAACACATTAAAATAAGCCTGAGCAAAGCTCTTGGACATCACAGACAAGTGGTGAGCATCACCCTTCGGTTGCCTGGCTTTCAGTACTGCCGGCTGGGCACTTCCTGGATGAAGAGATTTCTTACACTTGGTAAAATGCATCATTACTCTGTGTCACTTTGTAATTAATAGTAGTAACTAAAGGCAGAGAATACAAAGGATGATGTGAAGGTAAATATTTTATTAAAAATTATGTAAAGGGGGAAGCAAAGGGCAAAATTTCAAAAGGTAGCAGTAAAAGAGGGACTTCTTTGCATTTTGCACAGGTGTACCGAAATTCCCGAAAGAAAAAATTGAGCCCCTTGACGTGGAGCACGGTGATTCAGTGATTCTGCACTGTAACCCCCCGAAAGGCATCCCGCCTTTGCATATCTATTGGATGAATATTGGTAAGTAAACAATTTTTTACACAATTCATCTGAGGAGATTCAAAACATTTGTCTTCCAGAGCAGTTTCATTGCAGATTCATAATTGATGGGAATGGTTATTGTGCAAGTGCTTAGGAAAAAGATGTAGATATTGAAAAACAAAATTGAAAAATGGAGAATGGAGATGTGTTTTTACATAACACAAAGTTAGAGTGCATTGACACAACGTATTATTAAATATGAGATATCAGAAAGCTTACGTCTTGGTAGATGTGTCTAACAGTAATGAGGATTACTGCATTCACAGTAGAGAGGATAAAACGTTTCAATAGATTATCTTTATCATTACTATTTTCCTCTTTTTGTAAACTAATTGTTGATTTATGATACTAAGAAAAAAGCCAAGCCTCTGTCAGGTGTGTGTAATTAGTTCCTTGTGGGTTTGTGTCACGTTATCCTTCGCCATTTGTGTTCTGCAGGGATTTCTGGCCCTTGGGAAGCAAAGTAACTGGCATTGCTTCTGTGACACGATGGGTTTGTCCCAGATGCTGGCCAAGCACTTGCAGAGACAAGGTGCCAGAGTAAAACTCTGATCTTATAAGGCAGCCTCTCTACTCCTGACACCCGTATTTAGCACAGACCTGCATTTGGCTGGGTCAACAACGAGACAGTACAGCAGCCGTAGTTCGCACTAACGCTCCCCTGCCGTAATCTGTAGTTACAGAGGAGCAAAGTGCTTGGGAGACTGGCCGTGGGGGACGTCTGTAAATGGTGACCTCCATGTTGTCATTATAGGCCTTTGTATTGGGAAGAGATGCTGGAAATTTCCTTTGACCTGAGCAGAAACTTTGTACTGAGTAATTTTTATTATCGATATTTTGTTATCAATTATTTTGTCATATATTTTATGTATAAACATGTTATTGTTTGTGAAAATATTTATTATCAATTATCAATCACATGTGGAGTATTGGTTATGCTGCGTCTTCTGCTTCTCTCACGTCAAAGTTGTATTCTCTATCTGGAAGCGAACATATGACAGGAGAGCATTAGTAGTCATCGGTGAAACAGCTCAGTATCATTACCATATCATAATTATTTTTTCTTGCTAGATTTGCAGCACATTCCGCAAGATGAAAGGGTCTCCATGAGCCTTAAGGGAGACCTCTACTTTGCAAATGTGGAAGAAAATGACAGTCGAAGTGATTATTGTTGCTTTGCAGCATTTCCAAGGCTGAGGACGATTGTACAGAAAATGCCAATGACACTGAAGGTTTCCCGTTGTAAGTCCGTGGATGAGTAGCTTCTTGTTTTCGGTTGATTTTTTTTTGTTTTTTAAACTCTCCAGGCATCAGTGAATGCAGATGTGTGCCCCATGTCCCTGATGCAATTCTCTCTGAAGAAAATGCATGTTACTGTGCTTATTCCTGCATTATTAACCTTACTCTAAGGGCTAAATTCAGCTGATAAAAGCTTTTTGCAGCTGCTGGGTCCCAAAAGTGCCCTGTTCTCCCCCTGGTGAAAGCTAATGATGCATTAGGGAAATCTGCTGCTCTTGCAGACCAGTGGGGCTCTGGTGGATGGGACTTCACTGGGTCTTGAGGACTTTACATGGCCACCTCCACCCTGGGTGCAGGCCTGGGCTGCAGGGAGGTGTGGAAGGATGGTGTCAGGGACCTGCTCGGAGCTTCCCTCTCCCTGCTGCCCGGCCAGGGAGCCGGAGGGAGCTGTGCCCTGGGCTGCAGGGCTGCACCCTGCCGGCGGGCTCTGCTGGGGAGACCTCCTTGCCGTTGCCTTCACCATGTGTCACGATGGCAGAGGCAGAGCTCTCCCTCCCCTCTTCAAGGAGAAAAGAGGCTGCTGATGGCAGCCAGCCCTGAAGACCCATTTTTTGGATCTCCCCAGCGGTGACTTCTGCGATGGTCCAGGACAGGCAGCCGGTGCTTTCCAGGTCTTTGCAGGCTGCCCTGAGCATCAGCAGTGACGCACGGGGCATTTCCCATTTCCTTCAATGGCATGTTGTGTAGGGAACATCAAATTTCATTCATTTATTTATTTAAACAGCTCTGGATTCCTGTGACCTCCACGAGTCTTATAGAAAAGATGGTTTCAGGTGCTGCCCCTGCCCCCGGGTCTCGCCGTGGTGGGGGCTTTGCTGTCCCATCCTCCTACACCTGCATTGTTCAGTGTGCACCTACCCACCGTGGTATCAAACCTCTGATTCCAGCTGCGTAAAGCCACTCCATGCAAGGGGTGTACAGGCAACACTATTAGCAACACAGGAAAAGAATAAAAATAGCAAAAAAAAAAACCCCAAAAACCCAAAAAAGCAGCCATCTAGGGCACGCTCTCGGCTGCATTAAATCAGCAAAACCCGATGGAAGCCAGTGGAACTAAGGCAGCTTATAGCAGCTGGAGATCCATCCCGCGTTGCTTGAATCTCTTTGGGCTGTAATAGTTGCTGGTATCACTTGTACCACTCGCTGAGGCTGCCTGTGCCCTTAATATCAGTCTTCTGTTTCGCTAATACTTCTGACCTTTCGGGCTTATGCAGCCCAGAAAGCCAAGGAGATTTTTCTTCATGAATGAAAGCCTAATATTTAATATATGGGTTTGAGAGTTTTCTTGTTGGGATAAAGTGGTAAAGGATTAATAGTGGCTTTGTATATCTTAATACTTGTTTAAAGCATATCTCGGGATAATAATTGTGAGAAAAATATCAAAATGAAATGTTGCTCTCCGTAGCTTTTCTAATGGGTGCAGTCCTGCCCGCGTGCACACACAGATTACGGAAAAATGAGATGGGGTTGGACTGTGGGGCTTCTGATAGCCCTGGCAGTGGCCCACAAAACCCTTCCGTGCCAGCACCTTGTCATCAAAGCCCCGAGGCTGGGTGCAGGCAAAAAAGTGAGGCATTTCCCTAAAGGGTTTTGGAAACTCGGCTTGAGACTGTCCCCTCCTCCCCGTGCCAAGGCCCTGTTGAGGGACTGTATTAAAAAAAATGCATAGAAATACTTAGACAATAAGAAAAAAACAGATAAATTTTATAAAATTACTTTATATAGTGGCTTAGTGATTTTCTTATTATACGAGGTAGCTTGGATGAAATGATGATTGTATCACCCATGAAGTATTTTGCAGTATAATATGTACC
The DNA here is from genome assembly GCA_013398295.1 of Chionis minor. NCBI lineage: Eukaryota > Metazoa > Chordata > Aves > Charadriiformes > Chionidae > Chionis > Chionis minor. Next base: position 163,216 of record VZSF01003594.1, on the reverse strand, counting down.
TTTAAAGGATTTTCTTGGTATTTTCAGAAATTCATTGTTCATCTGTTGCTTTAATTTGTATTTTTGTTTCTTTCTTTCATTTATGATTGGGGGAGGCATTGTTTTGTTTTGGTTGATTTATTGTTTCTTTTGATTCTGTATCACCTACGCATGTCTGTGTTTGGTTGTCACTTTTATTTATTTCAGTTAAGCATGCTAATGACTCAGGCTCACCTAACGCTGCGGTTACGAAGGGTGAGTTGAATGCGTTTGTTACTTGGCCTTTAAACCGAGAATCCACCAGCTGAGATGAAATGTGAGCTGCTGCTCAGGAAAAAGAGAAAGGGAAAAAAAAAATAAAAAATCACAAAAGCCTTTTTATTGCGATGGGATGGATTTAAGTAGTCCGTGGAGTACAATTTGCTCATCTTGTACTTTTTGACAGAAATCTGAAGGGTTTCGAACAAAGAGGTAGTTTTCTTGCTCGAGGAAGGAACATTCACCTTTCACAATGTGCTGTAAGGAGCCTGGCGTCGCGGGTTTCTTGTGTTATCAGTTCAGAGCAGGAGCCAGAGCTGGATGCTCCCCATCTCCCTCTGACAGTTCAGAAGACTCTGGCGTTAGGCACCCGCGGTTTGAAGCCCTGAATTCATGTCTAAAGGGTCACCTTGGGGCCGCATTACTCCAGGGTGAGGTTACGGTGAGGACTTACAGAGCTTTAGGTGCTGTGTTAATTGTCCCCTCCACCCGGGGGTAGGTGGGAGGTGGTCCTCTTTGGCCGCGCGTTGCCCTGGCTGGAGCTCACCCCAGGTGAGCACTACACCAAAGCTCTTCTCATTTGGGATTTGCACCTTGCCTCGCTTTGCGTTCCCCTCTTTGTGGAGCAAGGTCCTGCAAATATTTTGCCGAGGTTTATGCAGGCAACGTGGAGAAGGCAGAAGGCAGCTGGTAGCTATTTCTGCAATTCCCCACCCAGTTAATGTTGTTTAAAATATGTAAAAATAAGAGTCTCGGTTTTTGCATGTAGCCCTTGAGTGATTTATTTGGTTAAAATGTTTTTGAGAGCCTCTGGTTTTTGAGATGCCCGATTTGAAACTCCTGAAAGACCTCTTTTTGCTGGACGAGCACTGAAGTTTTTGGAAAGTGGGTTCTCCTCGAGTGTTTTGGACGGATAACTCAAAGCGCTGCTCAGTCCTCAAGCCTTGGCCCATGGAGGCTGAGCATCGTGAGCAGAACGAGCGGGGCTTGTGTGGAGCGACAGCCACTCAAAACCCGATTTTTTTCCCCCGGAGAGATGTCTGAACTCCTGTCACCACTCGGGAAGGGGGACTGCCTGCCTTTGGCAGCGGGAGGTGGAGGGCAGATGGAAAACGTGCGAGTGGATCCAGAGGCACCAAAGTGTTTTGCTGCAGCTCTGAGCACTGGTGACACAGAGTCGTAGAGGTACAAAGCAAGGGGAGGGGAAAAAAATTAGAAAATGATTCCGAGAGATAACATGCAGTCTTTTACCAAATCATCCGTAACTGACTATTTTTGAAGAACTAGTAGCATTTGGGGACTTGTTCATTACTGTGCTAATTGTTACTATAGTGATAACTGGATAGCCATTTAACTCTACGCGTATTTCATCATGAAACCGTTGTTTGGCAGGCTGGAACAAATGGTCCGTTGAAATAAAATGCAGGTCAATCTTGTTTTATTATTTTAACAGTCTTCCTTACGAATTTTATCTCCATTACTGTAGATTTAATAATTGTAGTAAGAAGGACAATTCCATGGGATATTCAAGTCAGGAAAGATGGGGTTCCATCTGAGATTTAAAAGAGGATGGAGTCAGTGCAGAAGAAAGGTGCTACGAAAGATGGTGCACACCAGAGGATGAGCAATTGAGAAGTCCAAGAGCCAAGACTCGCTGAGGTGTATGAGAAAAAGGGACAGTGCGTGGAAAGCAGGACATGAAACCTCTGGAAAAGGGGCTTCACCAGTACTGCTACCTGCAGCTATTACTATAGCCATCTTCTGGCTGTAAGCAGGAGCAACAGGAGAGTCCTAGACTGGTCTCAAACCATATCAGTAAAAAAGAAAATTTACAAATTGATGTCTGAAACCTTCTGACAGAAGTAGTCTTTGTGGCATTATTGAAGGATATGCACTAAGATTTCATATCTAACTTTTATTTTATTTTATTTTTGTAGCAAATTTTATCAAGGAAAGAAAACCCAAACTGCTGATCCCTCCTGAGTCTGCTGGCAGCAGCTCATCAGTCACTGTCATCAAGGGAGGTGTCCTGCTACTCGAATGTATTGCTGAAGGGCTGTGAGTAATGCACAACACTGCAAAAACTTAATCACCTTTTGAAATAGAACTAAGCAAAGAAAAAGCTATATTAAAAATTATACGACTACAAATGAATATATCTACCTGCTCAAACAATTTTAAATTAAACCTCTATGCAAAGCTTTTTTAAAGTATGCACACTCCTCGTAAAGCAGCACGGAGTTAGCATGCAACATTCATGTATTTGTTGCTATAGCTTATAAACAAGTAATTAAAATAATATCGTGGTACGTATTGATTTATTTTTCTTTTTATTATTATATTTAAAAAACCCTTATTATGGAACTTTTTTCACTACTGAAACTACTATTGCTTTTGAGATGTTGAGAAACTAAATAACATCAGAATTCAGCTCCTGTGGTTTGGCTCATGACATGTAATGTTTCTTTACTAGCTTTGCCAATTCGGTTTTGGTTCAATCCTCAAAAATTGTTCAGCATTTTTCCTCAGATCTCAGGTTTTCAAAAGGAAAGTTCTTGAGAGACTTTAATGCAAGACATCCATTAAGGAAGTACCCCGTTGAGTGAAACTGGTGGGCCAGTTAGCCCAGCCGCAGTGGGAGATGCTGGCTCAGGAGCGCGTGTAGTCCTGGCCACTTTCTGTGGTCCATTCGCCAGCATCCAGAATTTCCATGCACAGGACGTTCCTTCCACGACGTTCTCACAGACGGCAGTATGTTGAGGAACAGAGTCCACAACTATGTAAAAATATAGCGAAGTGGAGTCAGCTGTATTGGTTAGATCCTGCTAAAACTGACAGTAACGGGCTAGTTTCAAATTTAGTTCTAGTCCCATGTTTCCTGCTTGGGCCGGTTCCTCTGCACGCCTCTGGTGCGTTGTGCTGCCCGGGCAGCCCAAGTTCGTTACTGCTGTTAGCATTTAGGTCAGAGCCCTACTCAAGCTCTAGTCCTGGACCCGGCTGGACTAAGCGTGGCAGAATATCTCAGCGAGGAGATGCTCACTGAAATAACGTAGGGAAGGGTTAAAGGAGATGGCATTCGGTGGGAAATCAGGACTGTTTTGTTCATTATTGTAAATAACACAGGGCAAAATAAGTGTAAGTAAGGCAAGGGAATGGCTAAATAAACGCTCAGTGCAGTCCTCACAATGAATCTGTGAGTGCCTTTCCCAGACCTCGGTCCCGCTGCAGTAACTATTCCAATTTTGCCGCAGAAGAGTTGGCACCAGAGAAACAGGTAAAGGAAAAATCTTTCCAAGCGCTAAATCCACAACGAAAGCCCGGTCACGTCTGGTTTATTTGTGGTAGAGCTTTCTGTGGAATGGAGACTTAAATCGTCGTCTTCTCCCACTGTGCGGTAGAGCGGCAGGTCCGCAGCCGCAGGCTGTGGTTAACAGATAGATAATTCAGATTAAAGGCGGTGCAATTATATCCCCGCTATAAAATTCTAAAATCAGGAGATTTATCTGCCTGAACAAACATGTTTAGGGTATTTTGTTTTTCCATGTGGGCTTGAAAGAGCGTTGCTCATTTGAGCTGGCAAGGTTATGCCTCTGCAGTTGGTTGCCATTTCTGAGAGATGGTGAATTACTTGTCTCTGTTGGATTCGCTCCAAGTATCTGCAGAGAGTTTTGGTTCCCTGTTGCAACACTTCCTTGTCTAATTCACTCCCCATCAGGCTAATTCGCAGGCGCACAAACCTCCACAAGTCCACAGCTAAGAGTTTATAGTGTTTTCAAGGTACTTAGCAGGCAAATCACCTTGGAAGTACATAAAGACAAATTTTCATGTGCGAGAATTAATATCATGTACAAGAAGAGAAAGAGAAAGCAGAACACTGTTTATTTGGGGAAAAAAAAAGTAAAAAAAATAAAATTGTTTCATTCGAAGTTTTCCAAGAAATTTTTTTAAAATTATTTTTCAAACAAAGAGTTCTTTTTAAAGCAGTCTCTTTTGAAATAAGACAGATTACTTCTGTTTTTGATCACCAAACACCCCCTTTTTCACTGAAACTCTTCAAAAAAGGCAACATTTAGAGCGAAATAAAACGATATTTTTCATTTGCTAAAATTCCCGTTTTCAGCAGAAAAATGATCAGCTTTGCCTATATCTCTGCCAATCCATCCCACCAAATGTCCACAAACCATGGAAGCGGATAGACTGAGCCAGATTTCAAGTAACTAAGATCAGGGGCAGCCAACTGCAAAATAAGGAATTAAGTACGTTTCCAATCTGTCATTTTTGAAGACTTATAATCCGAGCAGTGACACTGTCAGGAGGGCACCGCCTCAATGCAACACCACGGCAACGCAGTGCCTGACTTTGGTACGGGAGCAGGACAAAGACTTTTGCAGGAAATAATGGGATATTTGTGCGGTTGTGCTCGCTGCTGCTGGAAAACCGTAATTTCTTGGTACCTGATGCTTTGAGTAGCTTGTGCCCGGGCATTTTGCCACAATAACAGATGGACACAAGAGTAAGCAGATATGACACTGCGTATGTGTGTGGCGTACGGTGTCGGGGTCGCGAAGCCCAGCTGGGAATGTGCAGACAACAGTCTGTCCCGAATTTCTGTGTCACTGCCATTTGCTTTCTAAAAACGTAAGGAGCGTTTTCAGGCATCTCCAATGGTTGGCCACCTTTCCAACCGGGCAGGGCACCGAGTCACTGTAATGAAGTCTTTACCTCCTTGTCTGTCCTCAAGTGCCCTTTTGGAGTAGGGTGGAATGAGCTCCGTCCCCTCTCCCGCAGTCCATGCCAACAGGCGTATAAGGAATGCAGCCTCGTGCCATGGCCCCATGTTGGCTGCGAAGAACCTATTCGTAGGGGCCCTTCAAATCAAGGAGCCGGGTAGATTAGTTGCAGTCTATAGGATAACCCTCAGTATAGCCCCAGTGTTTTAAAAGGGCTCAAAAGTCCCTAAAAACTTCACACATTCATGAAGTCCAGCAGCTCTGCTCACATGAAGCACTCCAGCAGCCTAGTATTCAACTCAACATCTTTTTTTTTTCTTTTTTNTTTTTTTTTTTTTTTTTTGTCTCTATGTTATTAGCCCAACTCCTCATCTAAGCTGGGTCAAGGTCACTGGGAACTTACCCAAGGACGAACCAGAAACAGAAAATTTTGGGAAGATATTGAAGATAGACCAAGTGACTGCAGCCGATGAAGGGACATACCAGTGCACGGCGAGCAACCCCATGGGGAGAGCGAAGCACGAGTTCCATGTTCACGTGGAAGGTGCCAAGTACAGTTTACTAAGCTTATTGATTTTGAACAGACCAGTGGTCAAAGGGAAGTGAACAAGGACCTTTGCTAATATTACTCAGTGTAATGCATGAATTCAAGCAACTCTATCAATTTATACTAGCCGAAGACCCCCTTTGTAGTTTTGAGAAGCTTGCAGAAAATAGCACTTTTTCTAAAAAAAAAATTCTTAATGCATTTCTTTCCCTGACTGATGAAGGCTCTACAAAGCGGTGAACAGGAGTACAAATACCTGAGTGGATCCAATACTGTAAAGATGTGAGTTAGTCATCGGTGAAAAGTCTTGTATTAATCTGAATGTCAGACCAAAAGATCTAATTTTTCTACCTGCTCTTAAATAATGTGAAAATAGCTATACTGGGCCAGGTCGGAGCTCAATTTAGCTCAATTTCCTTTCTTTGGCTTGCACCAAAAGTGAACACCTAGGGAAGACTGTAAAAATAGAGCGCGCAAATATGGTTTCACCTTCCTTTATGTGCTCCCTTGCTATCATTTTTGTATAGGGACAACCTGAGCTAAGAGTGGTTCCTATAGCCCCTACAAAGTATCACAAAAACTGATGAAACAAAGTAAAAAAAAATACTACTAATTGTTAGCAGTTTAAAAGAATTGAAATATGACCCTTTTTGTCATCCCACTGAGTATCCAAGGCCTGATCCCCCCCTAGCCTGCGCGTTTGGAAGGGTGACCGATACTCTGTATTAGGGAGATTCATAAATAGCCTTAGGGTTGCACTCGTGCGTATCATCCCCAGGGTGGTGCATCCCTGGGTCTGGAGGCTGAGCAGGGTGAGTCCTTGGCTGCTCGTGCTGGGTGAGAAAAACAGAGAACCTTTTATATTTGTACACCTATTTGGTCATCATTTACTTAACGCTGCTGCTAGAAGGTGGCAGGTGAACGAAGCCAGCCAAGACACCTTCATAACAGGCATCTTGCAGAGAGCGGGTAGAGCCGCACGGCGCCTGCTCTCCCTCCATCTTCCTTTCTCCTGCTTCCCAGACCCTGGAGGTGTCAGCCCTTCCCAGGAAGCAGGGGCAGATGCTCTTTTCCCGGAGTAAAGCTGAGCTCCAGGGAGACTTAGCAGAGATCAAGCGAGCCCTGCAACCCTGCCACTGCAACTCTTCCAGCTGCCCATAAATAGCTACGAAATGAGAACCCTGAAGCCCCGCTGAAAAACTAGCTGAAAACATTTTCTCTTTACCGATGAAAAATGCTCCAGCCGCTGCTCTGCAGAGTTAAAACGGGGGGAAAAAAAAAAAATCACAGGCAGAATTAAACTGTCGGAGTCTGCCAACTGCTTCATTTTTATCTGTGCTGCTTCTCACTCCGTGGTCACAAGGAGTCCTGATGGGAGGAAAGGCGCTTTCAGCTACCTGCTCCGTACTTACTCGTCAGCTGAGGAAAAACCTTTTCTCCCAGTACGCGATGAATCATCCCCATTCACTTGACACAACCCGGTGTCTTACAGTCTTCTTTCCCTTCCTGGAAGTGTGGCAGAGGGGGATACCAGGGCATGGCAAGTCTTCAGCTGCGATGGAGGGGAAGTGCTGACTCCTAGAAATCATTCCAGATGGTTTGGAGCATCTCTGCTGTAGCTGAATATTTTAACAATCTGGCTATGATTTTCTCAGCTGTAAAAACCGAATCCTTCAAAGAAATTGCAGGAGCTGCAAAAACTAAAATACCGGAGAAATAACATTAATTAAGCAGTTCAGAATATTGACCTGCTTCTCCCCCAGTCTCTAGAAGGAGGAAAGCTTTCTGGCAAATTGTTCTTGCTCATCAACAAACAAAGACTTTTTTTTTAAAAAAAAAAGAAAAAAAAAAAAGGGAAATAATCCCACTGTAGCTATTGCCATGTAACAACTGCTTTTGCCATAGTTATTGAATTAATTTTCTGTATGTGTAAGTAATGTTGGCTGCTGTCACTAGCAGGAATTCTCCCTATTAGGAGTCACCTTACAAGTAGGATATCAAGGTAAAATTGAGCCCGAGCACTGCCACCTTCTAGAATTTCTAACCAGCAAATGTCACTGCCATTAATCAGAGACGGGCGCGCTCATCGTTCTTGCAGCAGCTCCTGTGTGCACACTCAAGGGCAGGTCTTGAGTTGGTGGAAGCGAGCATCAATTTCGGTAGGTTTCAGGGAGGTTCTGCTGACGCAGGGCATCCTCGCAGCTGACAGGCTCTTCTCAAAGGATGCGTGCCGGGCGAAGAACATTAAACAGGGAAGAAAAATTATCTCAGTTGTTAACCGCCAACCATTCTGAGTCTGCTGCTGGCGTATAAATGAGGATTTTGCTCTAATTTTTGCACTACGTCACATTTTCTGTTCTTCTTTCTGGTATTTGAGGCTCTCAAACCAATATCCCGGCCTTCTAAATAACACTCTTAATTAATGATATTTGCATGCAGCCCACTTACTAATCCTACAGTAGTCTGAGGGCAAAGATTCAGGCAATTATTACCAAGCATATGAAAATATTCAGCTAGCAAATTGCTTGACTGCTTGAGCATTTTAATCTCTCTTTGCAAGGAAATATGTAGCCTGGAACATTGGAACAGGCACAAAATCCCCATTGTTGTTATCAGAATGAGAGAGAATTATTTAAAAAAAAAAAAAAAAAGGCAAAGCAAGCCCACAAATTGTCTTTTCTTCAAATGTTTGTTTATATGGTTATTGTATATACTCCCCCAAACCCACTGTAAAATGTACACATAACCTCAAAATCTTGTCACTATCACAGCGCCTGATCTCATGGTACCTTGATCTTGTCTGAGGCTGCTAGACTGTGTTTAATAGAAATAATTATTACAATATAATGATTAATTACAGTAATGATATAATAGCTAAAGGCCTTTCCAGTTAAGTCTTGTAATACTTTCATTACTCGGCTAGAGAAAACTAAAATAGATGAAACTGATGCGAGGCAGAAACGTGGCTGGTTGTTTTAATCAGGCGCAAACGGAAGTTCTGTGTTTCGCTGGAAAACTGCTTTAACAGGGATGCAGACCCCAAGGTGGTAACTGCAGCTGAAGCATCCCAAAGCGGGGTGGATTGCCAGCCCTTGGGAAGACACGAGAAGAATTTAAAATGATCTTGACAAATTGGGAAAATGGTCTGGAATAAAAAGGACGGGCTTCAGTAAGCACAAGTGCAGAGCAGCTCTCATCAGGCAGCACTAATAATTGGCTTCGTAAGCGCAGGGTGGAAAGTGTCTGGTTAGACTAGTCAGGAGGATGTACTGGGTCCAAGCTGAACGTGGCTTGGAAATACTGGTCTTGCAAAACAATCAAAAATCTTCCTGGAAAGTAGGAAGAAAAGTGATGTTGTAAGAGAGACTGCAGAGACCTGATGAGGCCTCACCGAACACAACCTGTTTTACATCAAGGCTGGGGTGAACTCAAGACACTGCAGGAGGAAGCAGCAAGGGCAGCCACAGAGGTCAGGACCATGGCATTTGAGAAAAAATGGAGAGATATGTTAAATTTAGGAAAGAATGAATCTGGGGAATGCATAGCAGCCTTCAGATGAACCAAAGTTTCTTCACGAAGTTCGCTGGGGATAATGCGCTATACAATAGACTGATGTCTAGATAATGCAATAGGCCCAAATTGCAGCAAGGCAGAAGTTGGTTCGATGTTAGAAATTTGTTCTAGTTGTGGGGGAAAGCTTCATGCAGCCATAGATAGCCTGGGAGGCTGTGGTGAAGGTTTGGATCCATCAGGGGTGTTTTAGGTGTAGGTGATCCTGTTCTGTTGCAGAAGGATGGACGAGGTGCCCATTTTAGATACTTTCTATTTTTGGACCTGTCATTATACTCCCACAAAGACAGAAATCTCTTAATCAGGAGCCCCACATCCATAACTTTTACCGAGAATAAATATTTGCCATACCATATTGCTCACATAGATTAACTATTTGGCTATCCAACCACTGGTTTTTTGTAGTTGCTAAAAAATTTGTGTATCTTTTGTTATTCTTATATTTTATATTTATATATTTAGTTTTACATATGCGTATATCTTGATATTTTTATATATATTTATAAAATGTATATTTTATATACATANTATTTTTATATATATTTATATTTTGTATGGTAGAGTAGTATAACATTTCAGCCACACGGAAAAGAGGTTCTTCGGCCTTTCTGTGAAATTACATTTCCTACTTGGCAAAATGTCATTGCCTGTGGCTTCGCAGCTGCATGACTTTCTTGGGGCAACCACAGCAATTGTCATGCTGAGGAAGGAAAGCAGTGGCATAATGTATCTGTGGGTCACTGCCAGAGTGTGCGTGCAGATGAAAACGGGAAGGGATCCATCGGGTGGTTTGTATTTGGTCTGTGTTCGGTGTCTCACCTCCTCCAAAACAAGGAAATACCCTGCCTCAAATACTGTGTTTGTGGTGGACCTAGAGGGAAAAAAAGCCCAGCAAATTAATCAGGACTGTTACAGACCTTTTCACCTCCATGCCTTTGGCCCGTCTTTTCCTGATGAAAGCATAATGTATATGAGAGAGAGAGAGAAGGAAAACGATCTGCAAAACCAAAATGTTCTGCAGGTTGCAGAGTGTTTTCCTGGAGCCAAATACAGGGAAGGGTAACAAGTGTGGTCACGTCGCACGCTGCGCTATGGGAGGGCAACCAGCACTGCGGCGAGGAAGGCGGTGGAAGAAATCTGTGTGGGGTGAAGGAAATGCAAAGATGTTATGATTTTAGATAAGCTTTGGTGTCTTGAATTTTACTTCTGTCTTTGGCTGTTACTTAACACTCTTCACCTATTTTGGTATTTTTTTTCCCTGCCTATGGCGGGGGGGTTGGAACTCGATGATCTGCAAGGTCCCTTCCAACCTAAACCATGATTCTATGATTCACAGGTGCTTTACTGTGAAAATGGTGGACTTTGTGTAGAAGATCTTGTGTGTCACACTTCAGGGGTGTTTAATATATCTGTGTGAATATAGGCAATGAATATAAGCAATGATGCTTTGTTTTAGCATATCAGACTGATAACACCTGGAGGTGTATTACCAGGCAACAGCTCTGTTAAATCTTCAAAGCATTTTATGAGCATTAACTAATGAGTCCTCATGTTTCCTATACATTAGCTCATCTTTTCCGAATAGGGAAAGAGGCCCAGTGGTCTGCCCAGCACATGCAGAAGAGGTAGCGTCAGGTCTGGAATTAAAATTTGGAAGTTTGTGGCTTCTGAGGGAGAGATAACGATGAATTCAAGGCTGCGTTTTGGATTGAGGCTGCCCACTGAAGGGCAGACAGGCTCAGGCACCTGCATTCAGTCAGTACAGAACAAAGCATTTATCAGATTCATGCTTTTTTCTCCCCCTCGGTTCCCTTCCCTCTCTTATGGTTGTGTTTTTCCAATGGTGTTTGGGTACCTGGTGCTCAGGGACTGCTCTGCAGAGGAGAGGGTTTCCCCAGAGCTGCCCCACTTCAGCGGGCCGTGCTGGGAAGAGGAGAGCGCAGGGAATACAGCAACACACTGCTGCTCCTCTACCACCACCCTGTGGGCAACCTTCCCGGACCGCTCCTCAGGATGATGGTTCTCTCATCCCCACCGGTGAAAGAATGTTTCATCATTCCTGAATATGTCACAGATCAGCCTCTGAGCTGAATACGTGATGGAGAACCAGCATATCGAAAATCACGGTGCGTTGACCCAGCACACGTAGGTGAGCAGATGGAGGTGCCGCATCCTATCGTGGAGCTCCACAGCACCGCCATGCTCTGCTCTCCGGCCGCTCTTGGGCCAGTCGGTGGAAGCCACTTGCTCCTGCCTAGTGAGGGGGATTTGAGCTGGGGGGATATTTGCACCTTGTTTGAGTTGCTGAAACAGTCTCGCCTCGTTTCGCAGACCACAATCTTGTGTCCGAGGGTCCTTGTGAAAACGGTTTACCTCCTTCCCCAGCCTCCCACCTCCCGTCCGCTTTGCAGTTGCTTTCCAGTTGGATAAACACTGCCCGTTCCCTACCCTCTCTCCCCGACGCTCACATTTCACAACGTCTGAAGGACAGAAATTGGTGGGTGCTTATGTTAATTTTACTTTTTGTGACATCGGTTTGCAAGAAATACAACTACAGCCGCTCAACAGGCCGCTGGGAGCTGGCTGGGAACTGTTGGCAGCGTTTGCCATCTCCTGGAGGACTCTAGCAATAGCAAGAGTTAGACGCATCCTCGCTGCGGCACCTGAGACCTCCTGATGTCCCCTCTCTTCCAGAGCCTCCTCGGTGGATAAAGGAGCCCGAAGGTGGTGTTTACAGCGTCGGAACGAACCTGGTGCTGCTGTGCGAAGCAATTGGCAACCCAGAGCCAAGCATTCAGTGGAAACTCAACGGGATGCCCATCGATAGTAAGTGCAAGGTCCAGCGTCCTCCTTCAGGTGGTGGCCAGGTGGGATGTGCCTGTGCTGCGCCCGGTCAGAGGGAACACACATATCCCATCCAGTGAGGACTGGGTTGACATCTGTTTAGGCATGAAGTAATATTTACTAGATAAAGCTAATGTTTAAATGTGATTTTGCAGACAGTAGGGGATGAAAGGTGGAGGGCTGGGGAGTGGTGGTACCCGTCAGTTACTGCCTCTGCCGCACCTCCCATCTTTTGGGCATCTGGGATAGCTTATGTTCATTGAGGGCTCCTGGTCTTTCTTTGTGCTTCTGAACAAGCCCAAGTGACTGCGTGGCTGGGGAGCACAGGTCCTGCTCCCTAGTGTAGCAGTGTTAACACTACCATTTAAAAAAAAAAACCCATCAGTGTGGGGATTTTACTGGAAATTGGTGCTCTAGAGCACTTTCTTTAGGCCACCGGACTGCTGGCAAAGGCACTGCTCTGCAACTCGCTCTCCAGCTGTCGAGCAAGGTTCTGCTTTGATCCTGAAGATGTGCTTTACTGTTGGAGCGAGTCCAGAGGAGGGCCATGGAGATGTTCAGAGGGCTGGAGCACCTCTGCTATGAAGACAGGCTGAGAGAGTTGGGAGCCTGGAGAAGAGAAGGCTCCGGGGAGACCTTATTGCAGCCTTTCAGTGCTTAAAGGGGGCTTACAGGAAAGATGGGGACTGTGTTATTAGGGAGTGTAGTGATAGGACAAGGGGGAACACTTTAAAACTGAAAGAAGGTGAAATTAGATTAGATATTGGGAAGAAATTCTTTACTCTGAGGGTGGTGAGAGCCTGGCCCAGGTTGCCCAGAGAAGCTGTGGCTGCCCCATCCCTGGAGGTGTTCAAGACCAGGTTGGACGGGGCTTGGAGCAACCTGGGCTGGTGGGAGGTGTCCCTGCCCCTGGCAGGGAGGTTCGAACTAGATGGTGTTTAAGGTCCCTTCCAACCCAAACCATTCTGTGATTCTACGGTTCTGTGATTTGCCTTTGACTTCCAACCTGTGAGCAGAGGCTATGAACTCCACAGTATTGTCTCCATCTCCTGATATAGTCTGGGTCTTTCTAGGTAGGACCTTCAGAGGGAGAATCTCTGCCAGAGAGATCAGCCTTACCAACCTTCAGCTTCATGACAGCGCTGTGTACCAGTGTGAGGCCAGCAATAAGCACGGCACCATCCTTGCCAGCGCCAACGTGAACGTCCTCAGTGAGTACCCTCCTGGCCTTTCCTGTTCATGAGAAAAGATCGAACTGAGGTGTCCCTTTCTGCTGATTGAATGCTTCAGAACAGCTTGGGGATTGTAACCATGTCACTGTTCTCTTGCACTGGCCCTGGATTTTAAGAAATATATTGCCCAAACTAATGCAACAAGCCTTATCATGGACACTATTATATGGTTAACGTAAGTGCTCATGAACTTTGATATATTCTTTATTTTAAAATACGGTTGTGCTTGGGCTCAAAACCTACTGAATTCAAATGTACTCAAACCACTGGGGGCTGAATTATGACCACAACGCTGGTTTTTGAATTATTAAATGTATTGTTAATCTTTAATTTTAGTTGTGACGCTCAGCCTGTTCTTTGAAGATGGGGAGTGATGGGAATTCATTTAATAAAAAAAAGTCTCTCGAGGAAGCAGAACCAGGTCTGTTTTCTCTCCTCGAGCACGTTGATGTTTCATACTCTGACATGTCTGGCCGTCAACCACTGTTATCTTTGTCAGTGAAGCTTATGAGAGCTCAGTTGCTCAGTGCAACTGGTTCCAAAAGGCAGTGAAATTCCCATTAAGTGGCAGTCTTTGACCTTTGCTAGACAAGGGGATGGTGCAGGGACGGTATTTATATTCTCAGTTCTGAAATGCACTTCTGCTCATTTTGCGTTCTTTTCTGCAGATATTGCTCCCTTAATTCTGACCTCAGATGGTGAAAACTATGCCACCGTTGTGGGTTACAGTGCCTTCCTGCACTGTGAAATTTTTGCCTCGCCTGCAGCAGATATTAGATGGTAAGCCACGGAGAACTGATGTTTTCATGTGAAACAAGTTTGTACAGGCTCCCTAAATGTTGACAAATGTGCTAGTTATTATTTCTATGGGGTTAAAAGTAGAAATTCGTAACAAAACTGTATATAATATAAGTATTCTATGTTTAAATGCACTTTCAAGAACCCTGAAGAACTGGTTTTTAACAGTGGTTAATGAAAGTCCTCAATACCTGTGTGAGACAAGTGCTGGGATAGTCATGAAACCAAGCCATGCTGTGCATAGCCAAATCCTGCTACAGCTTCATTGGCCTTGGTGTAATGTTGGCAATTTTTAAAGTTTGGACACATTATTGAGGTGGAAATGCGATGACTTACAGAGCGTATTTACCTGGGAATGGTTCCATGTGGTTGGAAATCACGGGATTGCCGTAGCACTTGACAGGTGCAATAAAATTGCAGGTGACAGCTGTAGATTAAAGACTCAGCCAGCCTAGTTTAAAGAGCTTTCTAGGTGCTGTCACTGTGGTTTTGGTTTGCAGGAAGCTTATGTCCCTTTACGATTTGCTGCACGTGGGTAAAGGGGCTTGCTAATCTTCACTTGATTGTTCAGTGGCACATCTGAGACCAGCTCCCAAAATTCCTGCATCCCCTGCGGTACCTGCTAACCACGCAATAACAGTTCCTGCAGCCCTAGAAATGACCCGTAGTTATTGTTATCCTCTTTAGGACCAAGGATGACAGCATAGAGCCACTTTCAACATTACGCTATGAGTTAAATAAGAATGGCACCCTAGAGATCAAAGAAACGAAGAAAGAAGACTCAGGATCGTACGCTTGCTGGGCTGCAAACTCTGTTGGAAAAAGAGCAATCACTGCTAATCTGGATATAAGAGGTAAAGTCTCACTCATGAATAGAAAGACCTTTGACATCTGCTAGGGTTTTATATTTAAAAATTTTCAATAAATAAGTAATTAGTAAATACTTAGTCCAAGATACAAGTATATTCTCTGAGGCTATAAATTCTCTGTGTACTAAGACCTGAAAGTGCCACAGGTATGGTATATATGTAGCCGTTAGGATTGTCTCCGTTGTTCATGCAATTTCTCCCCGCTCGTACACCACATTTACTCTCTACAGGTCCATAGGAGGAGGGCTAGGAAGATCATCAGAGGGCTGGAGCACCTCTCCTATGAGGCCAGGCTGAGGGAGTTGTGGTTGCTCAGCCTGGAGAAGAGAAGGCTCTGGGAACGCCTTATCGCAGCCGTCCAGTCGCTGGTCCAGTCTTGTAGGTCGAAAGGGACCTACAAGAAATCAGGAGAGGGACTTTTTACAAGAGCATGTAGTGATAGGATGAGTTGTAATGGCCTCAAACTGGAAGAGGGGAGATTTAAATTAGATCTCAGGAAGACTTTTTTTTACTCTGAAGGTGGTGAGCCCTTGGCATAGGTTGCCCGGAGAAGATGTGTCTGCCCTATCCCTGGAGGTTCAAGGCCAGGTTGGACGGGGCTTGGAGCAACCTGGTCTAGTGGGAGGTGTCCCTGCCCAGGGCAGGGGGTTGGAACTAGATGATCTCTAAGGTCCCTTCCAACCTAAACCATTCTGTGATTGTATGAATCTTAACAGTTGCAGAAGCTTCATAAGCCACCAAATAGTTGCAGTTTACTTCCCAGATCCATTAACTTTGTCATCTTGAAAGGATTTTCCCTCCTTTCTGCCATCAACCTTGTTATGCTCAGAGCAGGTTCTTGGCTGACCCAGGGGGTCCAGAGCCCTCCCTGTGCTCATGGGCTTGGTGGAGTCCTCGGTGAGCCGAACAGGGTCCCTGCATCTCCCCAGCTGGGCGCTTCCTCCTTCCCTAAAGAAACTTCCGGCCTGTTGATCAGAAGGTACATCCTAAACCGAATCAGTATCTGCAGCGAACACCAGACACGTTGCAGCGGGTTTAGTTAGGGGATGCTGCTGGTTTAGGGACTTTGAGGTGGGCCTTTGCCAGATTATCAACTTTACAAATATTTGTAAATAGAGAAAAAAAAGATTACTGAAGTACGTTTACTTACAAATTTCAGATACATACCCTGTGCTCTAATTCTGCGTCAAGGGATTTACTTGGTTGGTTGGGCAGAAGGGTTTTTCCCCTGGCAGGGTGATGGCAGTGGACAGCTTCTGTTGAGCACAGAGGTTAAATTTGGTGGGTTGCATACAAATCTACCTAGGATTTAGGGCTTGCCAATAAAAAAACCTCACTTATATACTCAATTAGCAGAGCCCTCAAAAGGCCTCTCGGATGCAGGTTCGCTGTGACAAACTTGAGAAAGAAACACTTTTTTGTGTGTTCTCTTTGTACCCGCTCCCTTTGCCTTGTAAATTTTACAGTGATAATAAACATGAAAATATACAATGAAATTCTCACAGAGCAACATTTCACTGTAAAAATAAATTCAGCCAAGTGCTTTCTTCTTACTTATTCATCTTTTTCTGCATTCAGATTAGAGTCAATTAAAAGAACAAACTTGATTGCAATAATTTTTTTTCTCGCTTGAGTTTAATAAGCTTGTAATTTTTCTTGGATCGTGGCCAAAGCCTATTTCAAATGGCAATTGGACATAAAAATCATATTCAAGGTATTTTTTAATCATCCATTTCATGACAGTCTGCTAACAAGGATTTTCACCTGTGACTTTTTTTTTTTTGTGATTTTTTTTTTTTCCTGGAGCTCTTTGGTTTGGAGTGAATTGAAAAAGAATTTTTCAAGATAGAAAATGAAATCCAGGCAAATATCTATTTCAAAAACAACCATCCTTCACTTGAAATGTTTGTATATATAACAAAAAGACATGATCATTGCTCCTAAGGTTGATTTTTATATATGAAGTGCTTGGTGAAAATTTGATGTAATAGTCTCTCTCTCCTAATCAAAGTGTTTTTCTGTGATCAATCAGACGCTACAAAACTTGTTGTTACTCCGAAGAACCCCCGAGTGTTGAAATCACATTCAATTTTATTGAAATGTCAGTCTGAGTATGATTCACACTTGAAACACAGTTTTAAATTATCCTGGAGGAAAGATGGAGATAAGCTGCCAGTCAAGAGCACGGAAGATGGCAGGTAAGCAGGGAAGAAACAACAGTTTCCTTGATCACAGCTGAGTAATGCTGTATGGTGCGGGAACAAGAGTTTCAATAAACATGAGACTTAATAGCTTGAAATGCAAATTTATGTCTGCTGGAATTCTTCATGCGATATGCGAATAGATCTGCATTTTATATACATATAAATATAAATGCATCTAGACTAGTGTTGAACCATGGCTGGCACATGATTTTGTTTTTTATTAACTCTCTCACCATCACAGCAGATGTTGTATAAATGCTGGTTCAACCCAAAAATACAGCCCTAGCCCCAGTGCAGTCAGCTGGGGTTTGTTTCTGCACTTCAGTGGAACTGCTGTTTTCCTGTTTTTTATACCTGTTTGGCCAAAGCAAGTCCTTGTAATGTTAAAATTAATGTAAAACAGATTTCTGGGACTCTGCTTGAAACCGTACACATTAAAAGGAAGGAGTTCTTCCTACAAATGAGTTTAGGACTTGCAAGCGCAGGCGGAATTCTGCCCTACTCTGGTGTTTCCATTGACCTTAAGGGAAAGGAGCTCAGCCTTTCTTCCATATGAAGGGTCCCACAGTGGGCAATCAGATGTCTTGATTAATTACCACAAAAGAGAGATGGTTTCCTAAATACCGCGGTGCTGGAGAGATTGAAGATCCTGCTGAGGCCACGTAGTGTGGGGGGATGGCGCCAAGCAAATGCCATGTCTGCAACGGAGCCCGTGTGCCTGCGCTAATGCCAACTTCCCCCGGTGCACTGGATGTCACGCAAGTGAGTTGGGAATACTCAAGTTTTACTCAACCCTTTCAAAGATCGTAAAGCCCACGTATTTCCCTCATTGACGATGTGCCAAAATCCCATGTTCCAAACACTCAGCCGATGCATATGAATGTGGCTCTTTTCAGACCAAGAGAGACGTGCCAACTTCCAGCCATGGAGGCTAAATTGCTGCAAAACACAAATAATAGTCTACAGCACAGTGTGTAATACAACTACAATTACATTTTAAAGTAATAGGCCTAATGTGCAATTATGTTATTCAAAATGTCCTCCTACCAAGTTTTTTTATGCACGGTTTTTCGGAGAACAATGGTGTCTGTCTATCATATGCTTATCCTACAGATTTTTCTCTTCCTTGTTTGTACCTTTTTTTCTTTTTTTCCCCTGCAGGATAATTCTGGACAGGGATACACTGTTCATATCAAGCGTGACGCTGGAGGACCAAGGCGTTTACACCTGCATGGCTAGCACCTCTCTGGACAGTGTCACGGCCGAATCGCAGCTAATCGTTCTTGGTAAGAGGATGTTTTACGGGTGCAAACGGCTCCGTGAGGTGCATAACGCCAGTGCAGCACTTCTCTGTCTTTGCTTCTTCTGCTGCTTTCACTCAGAGAACCTCAATAACCCGCTTTCGCAGAGGTGCAACGTGCCTCTCCCTCGTTAACCTCAGTGATACCACCCTTGTGTCTCCTGGAATGGGGATGCTGACACAAGCAGTTCATTTATATTTCATCAGCTCTTTGTTATACCTAAGACAAGGCAGCCTTTTTTTCTTGGTTCAGGAGTCACCCACGGTGGCTGTAGGACCTTGCCCGGGCTGGAAGGTGTGGTAGCATATTAAGAATGGCTCTACTTCTGCTGTGACGTCCTTCATCAGTCCTTCACCCCACTTTACTGGAGATTTGCACATGAGTTACCGCTTGGACTGTGTTTTGAAGGAGAAAGACATAAGCCAGTATTTAGATTTCCAGCTCCTCTGAAGATCAATGAAAGTTAAACACCTAAAAGGATTAATTATCTCTGTGAATCTGAGCATAAATTATTGTCCAGTGTCAAAGAGCAAGTTCACAGCAGTGAAAAGCTTTCACCCACAAAGTCTGAAGCTTGACCTTGGGTGAGCGTCTTTACAACCTGCCTCCCTTCCTGAAGGACCACTTGAAATTAAGGGGGTGAACTTGTGGAGTGATGTGCAGGCCTTTGCAAATGCACCTGAGTGCATCAGCCAATAGCTAAAATTCTGTTTCGTGGACAGTTTTGCATCATTTTAATTTCCTCTAATTTCCATTTTGCTTCATTTTACATTTTTATTTATTTCTGACAGTGGCTGCAAGAAGCACTAAGGCAATCTGACCTTCAAGATGTTTCCACACTTTAAACGAATGATATTTTTCAGTAAATAGTAAATTAAGAAAATGCTATGCACATTATTTATGGTACTCTGTTCTTTAGTGCTGTATAATTCAAAGTGTTTGTAGACTATTCGTTACATTACTTATGACAATTTCACGAAGCACTTTATTCCCTTTTAAAAAGGTGATTTGCAGAAGAGGAAAAACAGTTTTGTGCTCTTTCCCCCTTGTTTATTGTATATAAGAAAGGTCTTGGTGGATTAACCATATCTCTCATTTTCCAAATGAAAAAATTAGGTTTCTGAAAAAAAGGTCTGTGAGATGGCTAAAGAACTAAATATGGCACAGATGGAGACATCAGAATATGGGCAACTAAGAGCAAAAGAAATAGTCAGTTCAAATATTTCTAAGTATTTGTTCTATGATAGAGCAATGAATATCTCTAAGATGCACCGTTGCCATCTTTAAATTAAAATACTGAATTTTAATACCAGATACACTGGTATTTCCAAGAATAGAACAGCAAAATGCTTGTAGGTTAAACTGTGCTTTCCTGATTCTTCCCAAGTACAAGAGAAACAGGTGAAAGAAACACAAAGAAAACTAGAACAAAAAACTCAACCCAAATATAATGTTTTTAACTTTTTCATGTACCCCGAGATAAATCAAGAAATATCAATATTGTTATTTAAAAAATTCAGTACAAACAAAATTAATTTCTCTCACAATGACAGAGACAGTCTTGGTGGTCGAGGCAGCTCTTTGTCCTGTAAGAAATGACATCGTCAGCCAAAAAATGTAGTTGGGACATTGGGGTGGGAGGAGGTCAAAGACCCGAAGTTCTGCAGTCTCTCGTTCCTGGGTCTGTTCCTTTTTTAGATCTGGAAAAGCCAGCGGTGTGTTTAAGGAGGGGGAGCACGTGTGTGTGTGCGTGAGTTTGGGAGGATGTGGGGTTACCATCAGCCCCCTCTTTTCCATCAGGCTCTATACATTTCAGTTACCCAACTAATCCAATACAACCAGGCTCCAAACTGCCAAAGCCGGCCATAAGGAAGACAAACATCTGCCAGTCTGAACCCGCTATGTTTGAAAACGTTCATTCAATGACAGGCAGTTTGTCACAGGACCCGTGCCACCCGTCACCTCCTCTGCCCCATCCGCTGCTGAGCAACCAGGTGGTGCTGCAGCCCTGTGTCCCCCACGCCCTGTCCCTGGACTGTGAGGGGGACCAGCCTGTTTCCATGGTCTGGTGACCTCAGCCCTGGCAAAAACCCCATCCCTGAGCGGTGAGCAAGGGCAGGAGCAGGGCAGTCCCGTGCTCGGGGCATGTGTAGCCCCACGCTCATCCCCCAGAGGGGCGGTGCAGTTATCACACCAGCCACCACCAGCTGACTCCGAAATATTCTCTGGACAGCATTAGTTGAGCTGTCAGGTAATGAATTTTCTCCTTTTAATATAGATCCCCATAGCTGGGATAACGAATGTTATCTTTTCACTCATACTCTAAAAGGCCAAGTTCAATAACTGTCGAAGCTAAGTCACCTTCTACCACCCTGGTTTGCACCGGAGTAAATCCAGGGGATGCCAACGGAATGTTCTGCTAAGAGCAGTGTCAATATCTATTAATGATTAAATAGATCTTAGTGTTGATTTGAAAAGAAAAATCTGTTGCTGCAAGAACAGTAATGAGAGTAGATGGAAATGAACACGAGAAGGAATATTGCGTTTCTAAGGCAGAATGCAGGACCAGAGGGTTCAGCTTGGCTTTCTGTAATAAAAAGTATCATGAAAAGCAGTTCCCATTTTCTTAATTTTGTCCGCTTTGAAATCAAAAGATGTTTTACCACCGTCTTCATGTTCCAGTCCTTTGGAAAATGCCGCCAAGACTGGCAGAAACAGCTTTGCCACGCTCCTGACGCCTCTTCATTATTTCCCAGATGTTCCTGATCCACCAGAAGACCTTCAGCTCTCAGAAAATCAAAACCGAAGTGTTCGCCTATCCTGGAAAGCCGGGGCCAGTCATAACAGCCCTGTTAACGGTATGAAGGATTTTAGTAGCATCATCTTGCGCTGTTTAGCATTATGGCACGTCATGGCTGTTAGGAGAAACAAACCCTGCTCACAGCCGTACTTGATCGGTTTTACTATGACAGTTAATTTGTTGTAAGTTCATTTCCATCCTGCTATTTATAAGCCGTTCGTAAAGTCTCTGCCTTTTTTCCTTTTGTTTTGTTTCTTTTCTGCCCCAGAGTCGATTATAGAGTTTGAAGAGAACCGGTGGGAGCCGGGGAGGTGGCAGGAGCTAACCCGAGCCCCTGGGAATGACACCACGGCCCTTTTGTCACTGGCCCCGTACATGAATTACCAGTTTCGCGTTGTGTCTGTGAATGCTGTGGGAAGGAGCCAGCCGAGCAAACCATCGCTGCGCTATGCGACACCTCCGGCTGGTAAACACTGCCATCTAGTTTTCTAAATATTAATATTTTTAGTGGTTTTGCTGGGAATAAGGGTGTCCTCCTGCGCTTCAGAGGGGTGTGAAGAAGTCAGGGTCCCTTGAGCTGCTTTTGCTGCTCAATGACAGCCCGGGGATGCCCACGCGAGCGGTTAGCGGGGCGATTCCTACCAGGGTACCCCTAGCACACCGCTTCCTGAGCTCTGCTGATTTTGCTCCTTTAAAGCCCATTGCAGCCCTTTAGGGACAGGCAGTTGCTGGAGAAGATCAGGGTTTACGGGGAGCCTTTTGGCAGCGCTAAACTTGTCAAAACTCTCCACTCACGGTGCATTTCTCACTGTGACAGAAAATGTTGTGCCCCTGAAAGTCATTTTAGAAGCCAACTGTTCAGCACAGCATTTGCATTCCTTGGCATTTTTCTTTCTTTTTTTCCCCCCTTTACTTCAATTTCAGGTCCTTCTTCAACTTTTCAGCTGTGTGTGTCCCACTAATGATATACCTTCTGTTTACTATCCCCGTAGGGAGAAAAATCTCTCCCTCGTAATCCCCCTACATCTGGTGCTTTGAAATCCAAAAGTCACAGTTTCATGTTAGCTGGTGGCTCCAACCAACAAGGGCACTTTGGGATCAAAACTGCATAAACAATGTGTTTCGGTCACAGCAGCTTTGCTGATCCAAGTAATTAATCTCATGAATGTTTTTTGTTTAGGTGTCTTCCACTCTCAGGATTACGGAAATAAGAAAAGTTTTTTGCATGCTTTTTTTGTGTTTAACTAATAAATGCAAATAAAACCCAGGATATGCAAACTAACCTTATCACCTCTGTGGTTCCAGCTCCAGACAAGAACCCGGAAAACATCCGAGTTGAAGCTTCTGAACCAAACGAAATGGTGATGAAATGGGAGGTAAGGCAGACGTGTCCATCAATGCTACAATGCTGGAAACAGGTTCCCCCTTCCAGCAGCCATTTCTAAAGCAGCAAGGAATTTATCAGGATGTTGGTGTATGTTTTAATTACATTTAATTATATTACGTTATATTATTATAATATATTATTATATAATGATAATGCAATAATAAAATAATAATGTTATTATTATATTACATATATTTATATTACATTATAATTGTGTAACGTTTTAATTACATTTAAAAAGACCCTTTGACTTTATCTCCCCTTCCCCTACCACTTTTTTGTAGGAAATGTTAGCAAGTTCCATAGGTAGGATCCTTGATGCTCCTAAAGTCAAAGGCAAAGTTGTTACTGGCTTAAATGTGTTCCGGATTTCCTCCGCGAGTTTCATTTTTGTTTCAAAAGAAAATTTTTTCCCATCTAACATCGCAAGTTATTAAGAAATATCAAAGTCCTATAAAGCGCAGTGAGAATTCCCCAGAGTGTGCTCCTCTTCCGTGCCTCTTGCGTGCAAGATCTTGCGTGCTTGATCTCATCAATGTCTACAAATACTCAAAGGGAGGGTGCCAGGAGGAGGGGGCCAGGCTTTTTTCAGTGGTACCCAGTGACAGGACAAGGGGCAATGGGTATAAACTCAAATATAGGAAGTTCCATCTCAATACGAGGAGGAACTTCTTTCCTTTGAGGGTGGCAGAGCCCTGGCACAGGCTGCCCAGAGAGGTGGTGGAGTCTCCGGCACTGGAGACATTCCCAACCCGCCTGGACGCCATCCTGTGCCACCTGCTGTAGGTGGACCTGCTCTGGCAGGAGGGTTGGACCAGATGATCCCTAGAGGTCCCTGCCAACCCTTAACTTTCTGTGATTCTGTGAAGAAAGTGCTTTGAATAATTGTGGTGTTACCCTGCTCTGCAGGAGGAGCAGCCAGGCCCAGGGAGGGGATGGTTTTTACACACAGCTTCTGCCTTTCCAGCCTGGAGGTTTAAAAAATTACGCCGATCACTTGGCCAAGAGAACATGAGCTTGAATTTTTACATCACGAACTAAAAGAACGGAGATAAAGCTCATAACCATTTGTGTCAAAGGAGTTGTGTAAAAGTCTTGGGGATGGTTTCCAGTCTTTGACTTCCCTGGCTTTTAAGCTTACAGCTTCTGTGCCAACAGTTTAGAGAAATATATAGCCCTTCATTTCACACAAATTTCAACAACTGTGGAGAGAACATATATTTTTTTGTGGCTGGAATTAAACACAATTTACATGTGATTTACTTTGCAATCTGCTGCTCGCAGCAAAGAACAATAAATGTTTCCCCAGCATGAATTCATGGCTTAGGCTGTAATTAGCCAAAAGGAGATGGTCCTCTAGATCTATTGGCTTGGATTGGAATGGGCACTTTTGCTGCACGATGTAGTTTGGGGTCAGGGAAGACACTTCTGCCTCTCAGAAGAAATGCAGAGTGGGAGTAACCAGCGTGGGTGGGAAACGCTGCTGTGACCAGCGCTTCGTTGAACAGAGGACAAGCGCTGCTCCGTGATGGAAAGCCTGTAATCCACGTTTCAGATAGGGCAAAAGCAGAAGTGAAAGCTGAGACTGAAGGGAGAGAATGGGACGGACAGGCTTTGTTAAATCTTGTTGAATCATTTAAATGCCGTAAACGGGATATTCGTTTATTTATGGAGTTTTCTGCATGCTTTTCAGAGGAAATGCTAGGCACTAAACGTGCTATTTCTGGCAGACAAAGGCTGCAAAATGATGTTAATCTGCCTACTTTGGATTAAGAGACCAGATGAGCGTTAGTGATGAGCTTTCCAGCCAAGGATTTGCAGCATTAAGGGGGATCAAAATAAGAGTCAAGCAGTGCTGCAATTTAACTCTGAACAGGAAGTTATCTTTTAGTAGGAATTTTTTTACTTCTTCAGCCTCTCTTGCAAATCTCATTCCCTGGGATCTTTACCATGGAGGTGATTCTCCCAGCGGTGCCTGTGAGAAAGCTGCCCAGTCTGATGGCTCCTTCCCTGATGGCACAGTCTTCCCAAAAAGGTCCTCGTACCCTCAGAGCAGACAGGTGGGAATTTTTGCAGATTCCCCAAACGTAGGTCTCCCCGTGCAGGAGGAGCATCAGTGGGACATCTCTTTCTGCTGGCACTTGCAAGTTGATGCCATTTTGTTTCAAACCTCCGTGTGCAGCCTGGATATGTGTCAGTTATTATATATTTCATATGTGCAATATATAATTTAAATACTATTAAAAGTAGTCTATGTGGTGGGAAATACCCACAGCTGTTTCAGAGGACTGAAATAAGCCACCTCATTTTTGGTAGTACAGGTGACTGATTAACTTTATTAATTAAAGAAGTACATTTTAAGAGAAATAAGTCAACTGGAGAATGTCTCATGACAAGCCATTGCTATACATCTTCTAATATTTTATAAATTAATGTCAAGTAGATGGGAGCCATGCTGTGATGAATTCTTCAGCTGATCGGTAAAAATGTGGCACAGCAGTTGCACATTAGATGTCCAGGCATAGTTTCAAGTATTTGGTGCATATTGAGAACAAATCTAAATTTTAATGGCCCAACTTGCCGTGCTACATAAAATTCTAAGATAAAATGCAGATTTTAGCTGTACTAAGAGCCACACACAGCCTTATCCCAAAATATGCATTTTAGTTGTGCTGAAAGGCATGCAGTTTTACATCACATCACGCAGGAAAATAAAACCTGTGGCAAAACAAGAGCTGATGTATGTATTATGCAGAAATATGTCTCCTAGCAATTAATCTGTTTTTAATCCAACTGCTTCTCTGCCTTTCACCCACCTTTGTCTTGAAGTCATGACATTTTTCTCCCAGTTGTCTTAAAATTAACACGACAGCAAAAAGTTAAAGCTTTCTTTTTACCCCTCTTTTCTCTCCCAGTCTTGTAATACGCTCTCCCAAATTATTCCCCCCTCCCCTCTGCTGCTGTTTCATGATTACTGCAACAAAGGCAGACAAGATCTCTTTTAACTTCTTCTGCAGCCATTGAAACCCGCGGAGAGGAACGGGCCGGGGCTGGAGTACAAAGTCAGCTGGCGACAGCGGGGGGTCGAGGCGGACTGGAATGAGGAGATGGTGAAGAAACATTCTTTGACCCTGCGAAACACTCCCACCTTCGTGCCTTACGAGATCAAAGTCCAAGCGGTAAATAATTTAGGATCCGGTCCTGAACCAAATGTTACCATCGGATATTCAGGAGAGGATGGTAAGTGGCAAAACTGAAAATACGATGTGCGGGGGACTGTTGTGATGCAGAAGTGGAGTGATGGATTAGGCAGCCCGCGGCCAAAATTGCTGAAATGCCAGCGCTCAGCATGGTGGGCTATGTGAGACGCAGACACAACTGATGCTGGGTGCCGTGGATGCCGGTTTGCTGGAGTTTTAGGGTTTTTTTGGAAAGGTCACTTGTGCTTTCATTAATCTCAGTTGCTGGCTTAATGTGGATACTTGTTTGAAGGCCACAGTCCATAAGGAGTCTATGAAGTGTAGCAGTCACCGTGTCGTACTTGGTGGGAAAAAAAATCTTTAGCTTCTCTGGAGCTTGATTCAACCGATTAACGCTGACAGAAGTTAGAGTGCTCGGGCAATGAAGTACAAGCACTCAGGTGCTGGGCATTGTAAGTGAATTTATAGACGATGCCACATTCCCGTGTACGCTGGGTGTTACCTTCTTGTCCGCTGAGTCTCTGAAGAACAGGTCCTCTTCTCCAGCCTGGGTTTCTGTCCAGTGGTTTTCAGTGGCTCCCGAGTGGCACAGCCCCCTCTCAGGCCTCTCTGTGTCTCTGGAGAAATCTTCCTCCACTGGAAGATCTATATCCTGCTCCAAGCCCTCTCCCCATGTTTTCTCAGCATCTGCCCACCTCTGATTTTGGACTCTGCCTGGCCCACAGTGCATTGTCCAGGCCAGATTAAAGAAAGAGTCCTTCTCCCCTTGCCACCCATTTTCACAGAAGAGATGCCCTGGGCTGCTCTGAAATCTCAGTTTGTGATACCCACCCTTTGCACATGCTCTTCGAGCTCCGGCTTCACCGTGAGCTTTAATAATCATGTCCCGTTAGGAGAGGTGGACGTGCAGGAGGATTGCCCTGCTAATAGAGTTAATGCTGGGGCCATGTGGGATGTGACAGCCCTGCTATGTCTGTGGGACACTGGATAATGTCACTGCTGAGGCCACCCCAGCATCTCTGAACAGCAGCCTGTCTCCATTGGTGTTTACTGCATGACTAGGGAAGATATTTGGAGGATTGGAAATGTATCCAGATGCAGTAAAGAAATGCCACGCCTCACTTTAGGAAGCAACCCAGTTAAGCACTGCCACCACCAAAAAAGAGAATCTTTTTCGTAGGAATGAAGGATTTAAATTGGCAACAGAGTAAACAGCATAGTCGCCTGCTAGCGTGGAGCTCCGAGCTTCCCCGATCCCAAACACAAATCACAGAATCACAGAAAGTTAAGGGTTGGCAGGGACCTCTAGGGATCATCTGGTCCAACCCTCCTGCCAGAGCAGGGTCACCCAGAGCAGATGGCACAGGATGGCATCCAGGCGGGTTGGGAATGTCTCCAGAGTGGGAGACTCCACCACCTCTCTGGGCAGCTTGTTCCAGTGCTCTGCCACCCTCAAAGGAAAGAAGTTCCTCCTCGTATTGAGATGGAACTTCCTATATTTGAGTTTATACCCATTGCCCCTTGTCCTGTCACTGGGTACCACTGAAAAAAGCCTGGCCCCCTCCTCCTGTCACCCTCCCTTTAAGGAGGGTGTTATTTGTAAACATTGATGAGATCCCCCCTCAGCCTTCTCTTCTCCAGACGAAAAAGACCCAACTCCCTCAGCCTTTCCTCACAAGAAAGATGCTCCAGCCCCCTCATCATCTTCGTGGCCCTTCGCTGCAAACGCTTAGCAGCAGGGGCTGGGAGCCCCTGGCAAAGAGGGGCCAGGAGGGCCAGCGGATGGTTCGTGTGTCAGATCTGCAGATTAATTTTATTCATTAAGTCAGGCAGTTTTCATCCCGTGCAGAATCTGAAGCCTTTAAGCTGTTCTCGTAAGAATGAAATAAACTGGCAGTTTGAATGGTCTCTGAGAAGTCTACAGTGGATTACCCAACTAAGGCAAGCACATGTTTTGCCACTTACTGAAATGACCAGCCAGCCACATCCTTGATTTAACCCTCCACGTCCCGCAGCAGTCACTCCCCAGCAGCAGGAGTACATGTGCTGCAGCTTCTCGCAGAAGCCATTATGGAGTATCGTGATCCATGGTAGGCGATATGAAACCATCGATACAGTCACTGTGAGAACCACAGATGTAAAAAACATTCCCAGCTTTTCAGAGGGAAACAAATCCTAAGGCGGGCTCTCTGGGTCGCTCCTCTCTTTGAGTAAGCACATTATCAACCCCAAAATGGACCAGTTTGATGTTTGCCACCTGCCAAGTGCTTCATGGTGTTTCATCAGCAGAAGGCTTCGGTGCTGCGAATGGTCTCAGAATCATAGAATCATAGAGTCACTTGGGTTGGAAGAGACCTTCAAGATCATCGAGTCCAACCATAACCTACACTACCAAAACCACCCCTAACCCATGTCCCTCAGCACCACGTCCCCCCGTCTTTTAAATACCTCCAGGGACGGTGATTCCACCCCCTCCCTGGGCAGCCTGTTCCAATGCCTGATAACCCTTTTCGTTAAGAAGTTTTTCCTAATATCCAATCTAAACCTCCCCTGGCACAACTTGAGGCCATTTCCTCTTGTCCTGTCACTTGTTACTTGGGAGAAGAGACTGACCCCCGCTTGGTACCAACAGTCTTGGTACTGTTCAGAGAGGATAATCCCCACTGTACACCCAGAGGAAGGTTTGGTGGCGCATCTTCCCTCCCCTGTAGAGCGTATGGCAGACGAGATGGTGGAGAGTGAGAAAGAAACCCCACAGCATGTTTACTTTCTTTGTGTGTCTGTGGTGAATCTAATTTTATATCTATCAGTGGAAAATCTTCCTTGCAATTCAGTTGTCAATGGATCAACGCCTCTTTTTTTCAAGAACTGTAATAGCTTTCTGTGTTGTGCAGTGATTAAAATCCTACTGTTTAATGAGCTTAGTTGTAAAATGGAATTGATTATAAAAAAACCTTTATGATTGCCTTCTTGAGTGCTGTGTTAATAATATTTTTTTTTATCTTCTCACTCCTGTAAGCATTACTTGAAACAGGAAATCATAAATACTGGTGTAGAAATTCATACGTCCCAGTGCAGCTGTATTCCAGCCCTCGGCAGAAAGCCCTGATATAGCAAAATAATCTTTATTGGCCCATTTTGCCCACTGGATACAGTTGGAAGGGCTTTTTTTCTTGCCTACAGGAAGACTATATGAACTGCCGCAGCTTGAGCTGGAAAGCCAAGCCCTGTAGCTGTGAGCAGTGTGAAACTGAGCTCTTCTAAGTGTCTTTAATACGGAACACTTTTGTTTTTACAGTTCCAGATGCCGCTCCTTCTGGCGTATCGGTGGATATTGTGAACAGTACGTTGGTCAAAGTCTTCTGGTTTGGAATACCAAGGGACAGAGTTCGTGGACATTTAAGAGGCTATAAGGTTACAAATTTCTCTTTAAATATTTGTATATAGTTGAATAAACTACTAAATGAATCCCAGATCAAGGATAGATTGCAGTCGCTCGTTTCTGGGAAGATGAGAGAAATCAAAATTGTGTTCAGTCCCATACAACATATGTGTTAAAGAAATGCCAATCTCAATGCAGGTCAGTTGGTGGAAAACAAAAAGCATGCTGGATGGAAAAAGGCACCACCCAGAGAAACACTTCCTAACGTTTGTAGGAGACAGAAACTATGGGATGATTCCTGGTCTAGAGCCCTTCAGTGAATTCCGCTTAAGTGTTTTGGCTTACAATGGCAAAGGAGATGGCCCGGAAAGCTCCCCCGTTGTGTTTGAAACTCCAGAAGGAGGTAAGACAAAATGAGAATATGGGATGGAGGGACATAAGTGGAAATTGTCCATGTAACAGGGCAGGTTGATTTCCTTCTTTAAACTGATTGTAAATTCTCCAATATTCATAAAACCCTTCACTAGAACGGGGAGCTGTAGGTGTTGAGCGAAACGATATCCTCATAAAACGAGTGTGGGCAGAGACAGACCTGTTCAATCTTCTCTGAAAGCTAATCCTTGTATCTTCCAGTCCCCGAACAACCACGTTTTCTAAGGATCCTGAACTTTGACAAGGACTCTGTCACTCTGTCGTGGGGACTTCCCAAGAAAGCAAATGGCCACCTGACTGGCTACGTTTTGCAATACCAGATAAGTATGTGCTCATTTTACTTTGATTTTAGAATTTAAGCATTATTAGTTAAAGAAAAAAAAAGGGGGAGCGGTGTTTATATGTGCACAGTCATTTAAAAGAGAGACTAACAAGAAGGGCTGTTTCTGAGATCCCTGTTACAGCCAGAGCATCAGAACAGCGTGTTTGGAAGTGCGATGCGCACACAGCCTGCTAGAGGGCAGGCCAAAGTCATCTTCCAGAGCACAAAATGCTCCGTGCACTTTTCCAATATAAGCTCACGTTGCTGCCATGCCCTATTCCACATTTATAGACTAATTCAATTATTTCCTGTTTGCAAATTATACCTAATGTACTAGCTAAGAAGACTCATAAATTGTAGGTGTGTGTCACTGAAGTGAAACGCATTCAATGCAAAATAATTTGTAGAGCACTCGGGTCACATTTATTCAGGTCTTCACATTATGCCAGTGAGCAGCTCGTGCCTGGAGAATATCTCATCAAAAATGCAGGCAGCTACCACCTGGGTCATGTTATTGAGTAATCACGTTGAGAAACCACTAAATACCTGGGGTATCTTTCTTGCCTATGAAAGGACTGAGTAGCTGGGAAGAGATTTCGAGCAGAAAACCTCAGGCAAGATCCAGTGTTGGTCCCAGACTGCTGCAACACCAGCTGTGAGGCATGGTGGCAATTCAGAGTATTTTCTGTATTCTTTGAGGATGGAACAGGATTAGACTGTGCCCTGTTTTAAAAAAAAACTAAAAAAAAAAACCAAAAAAACTGAAACAAACCAATCAAAAAACACCAACCCAAAAAAAACCCCAAAACAAGCCTCCATGTACTTTTGACTTATCTCTGCTGATAACAGAATGGCCCAGTTGCCTTTGCAAGCAGGGGCTGGAGGCTGGATCTTTTCTTTGGTTTTGATGACTATGGGCAGAGAGTGGATCCATCTCTTCAGGCTATTTGGGAGTGGCAACTCCTCCTTCAGCTGCCAGCTGGGCCAAGGCAGAGGGAACAAAGCAGAACAGCCATCCGTTAACTTGCTTGCAAAAGTTTACAGGTGTTTGGAAGCAAAGCAAGAAGCAATTCATATATATTTAATGATCTAGGAGACAGTAATTTTTACCTCCCACTCACTATATTCATATCTAGAATCAGAGAGCTTTTTAAGAACAGTAATAGCTCACTGAGTAGTTGGGGGATCGACATGGATGAGATGAATCCCATTTAAGCACTTGGCAGGAAGTTGAGATATGCTTATTCAGGCTACATCCTTCCTACTTACTGCTGAGTGCCTCCCTCGCCGGAGCGTTCATCCCACCTTTCATGTCCGTAGCCTTTAGCTGCGGGATCTGACTCAACTGCCTTTTCCCTTTCAGTAAACGAAACGCACGAAATCGGACCGCTGAACGATGTCAGCGTAACCAACCGCTCCACGCTCAGCTGGAGGCTTTCGGGTCTCAGCTCCAGTACCAAGTACAAATTCTACGTAAAGGCTTGTACAGTCAAAGGCTGTGGGAAGCCGGTCACAGAAGAAGGACTAACGATGGCTCAAGGGAGTAAGTTAATAGGCAATATGTTTTTATGTGGAGAAGCTCTACCAATAATGGAAAAATCTATTGAGAATATTCCAGGCTTGACATTCCCTTTGTAATTAGAGGAAATAAATTTGTTTTTCTTTCCACGAGAACAATCAATGTAGCCATGCAGCTTTCAGGAAGGTAGAGCTTATCTGTTTCATTTTGCTTTACAGTCCTGTGTTTCTGTTCCCACCGATCAACTCTTTAAGCCATGCTAGAATAAGTGAACTGCATTTAGTCACAAACAGAAAATTGAAGATCTAAGTAGACTGTTCTCAGTAATATAAAAACAAATTCTGCCCTTGCATGAAGACGGGGGACTGCCAGCAACGTGAGGGGCAGGTATTTGATGTGGAAAATCCAGATGAATGTAAAGTTGACTGCAGTGCATTTCATCCATTATTTTATTATTACTTTACCAGAGACTGGCAGTGAGCATTTGTGGGCCACGTACACCCTGTCCTAAAACACTGACACTCAGTGATTTAAAGGAAAATCACAAGCACTATACAGTAGCTCATCTTTCACATTCAGCTGAAATGAAATAAAATGTACTGTGCTCAGCAAGTCTCAAAATTCTACAATAGCAAGGAATGAGTCCTTGTTATTAATCAGAAACCATTGCTGTGCACTTACCACAGGGAAGGAGAAAGAGAATGTGATAAGCAAAAGAGTCCTGACTTCATCATTTTTTTAGCAATGATAACAGTCTGGAACAATGTTGATATAAAACAGAAAAATGATTGTTGTACAACATCCTATTGGACTTCCAAGTTGCAGAATCTCTTGAGTTACTGGTAAAACAAGTAAAAAGCACTTTAAACTCACCACATCCCAGTTCAAGATCCGATTGTGAATTATCATCTATTTTCTCAAGTAGTGAAGCTCCCTGTCAACTGTCTTGTATCCTCAGACTCACTCTAGTATACAGGTACTCACGTGGTAGTAACTATTAATCTATCAGCATGGTTTAAAATTTATTCTTCATTAAGGAAAGTAAAACATCACCTTTTTTTTTTCAGGCTAAAAGTATAGAATTCCACCTCATTAGTTACTACTTCTGGCCTTCATTGGGCAGCCGGAATAGCGTGTTTGGACCACTTGAAAGTCTGTAATTTCTTTGAATAATCTTGTCAGATTTTATGAAATGCATCCCTGCCTGATATGCTTAAAAGGATGATAATGTTGCCAGTCATTTAATTCTTGTTCTCTTCTTTTCTTTCCTAAGACTTTGGTTTAGCAGCGGCAACAACTGATTCTGGAGAAATGCTTGAGAACAGAGTAGTATAATTAATAAAAGCCATAAGGGTCCAGTTCTGCAACTGATATGTGCTCCTTGCTGGTTCTCAAGCCGCCCTAAATTAGGACACTGCATCTTTCACTGGGATGCCCTTAGAGTTGTGTGTCATTATTTGCTGGCTAAATTGTTCAAACGTTTTTCAACTAAACATGATAGGCTGGAAAAAAAAAATCACTCTTTTCATTGACCTTCTTGGGGATTTTAAGCTGTGGTATGGGAAGCAAGGCAATTGCTCAAGATTAAAACAATCGCTCTTTTTGAAGAAAGGGAGTGATTTCAAAAGTCAAAGTTGATAATTTAAAATGACCCACATAAATGACAGATATAAAATGTGGTGCCCTCTGAAATGAAACTCCGAGATGGAGCCCTCCAAGTTTCTTTGGGTTTTGATTCAGTGATTCTATATCCACTATGTTCTGGTTTCAGTTATAAAAACGTAAAGCTCTCATTGTTCATTTTAAGACTTTGAATCGCTTCCACTGCTGTAATATAACCTTTGCAGGCTGTGCCGTGGGTATTTCAGAATTTCACGACACATTCTGCCAGGAAAGTGGAGATGTTGAGGTGGAAGCTATGGATTCATTCACGTTTTATCATTGATAGACTTGAGCTGCATCACTGCTATTGCTGTCACTGATTTGCAGTTATCCCTGCTGCTGTAGTCTGGAATCAGAGAGGAAAGTCAATCTTTTTTTAATATGTACATGTGCAAGTATGTGTTATGGTTTGAGAGACCCACAAAAATTTAGTATCGTTTAGACAATTATTCTGTCCCCCCATGACCCCTCCCCCTCAGGAAGGAGAATTGGGGAAAAAAAAAAAAAAAGGAAACCGGAGGTTGACATATAGACAGATTTAATAGAATAAGACTAGATAATTAATATTAATAACACTAAAGAACCAATATTGATCCCGATACCAGTATAAAATACACAAGAATTAAGCTCAGCCCATTCTATCTGTGGGAAGCCAGGCACTCCCAGCAGGGGACACCAAATGGTGGACACTGAGAGTGCTGTGGCTTCGGGAGGAAGGGAAGGGCTCAGGGCTCCGGCACCGGGGTAAGATGTTCTCTGGATTGCCACCATCAAGGGAGAGAGAGCTTCATAGCAAAATTTCTAATCTATATGGAATGTGCCCTTCATGGTATGAAATAACCATGTTAGGAGCTTGGGGCAAGTGCCCGGGTCTCGCTCCTCCTCATCCCCGCACCTGGTGAGCTTGAAAACACTGAGACCGTGAAACCCACACACGAGACCGTGAAACCCACACACCGTAGCTGGCTGTAAAGTAAATATTTTCACAAATTTGGATACTAGAGTCTTCTAAAAGTGCATTTTTCCCAAGCACTAGAAACGAAATTAGTCCTGTGTGGCTCAAACCAGGACAGTATGGGTGTATCGCCACTAAAAAGAAGTTTGTGCAGGGAAAATTGTTGCGCATTAAGTGGTAGTTTTGCTGGCCTGTCCTTTGTGTGCAACTCATCTCCTGATTATGAGTTTGCACTGGCATGAATGACTGCAGTTAGTAAAAAAAGTTGCTCTCAATTAAATAAATGTAACTCCCTGTATAAATAAGTGAGGAGATCACACCGTTTCTCTACGACGGCCGCATCTTCCCCTGTGAATGAGCTGTTCAGATTCACTTTTTTGTCAGGAGTAACCCATTCCTTCGGGTTAGCAACACTTTGCCAAAGGGCCAATCAGTGGATACTGGTTGGAAAAGACCACCTCACGCTCATATCTCCCTTTCTTCATTCCGTGGTGGAGCGGTGCCACATTCCGCACCCTGCGCACGTCCGGCAGTGGCAGAGCCCCCTGCTCTGCAGAAATGCCTCTGCCAGGCGGGGCGGATTCTGTGTAATTACTTACCAGAGGAAAACACCACTTTAATATTTGTCTCTAAGATTAAACGTGAGCCCACTGGCATTAGTGAGAAATAGAAATCAGCGATATGAAAGCTTTCATTTAGCGCATCCTTGTTGCATGACCAAACACCACTGGCGTTGGCAGCTAACGCAAAGTCAATGAAATAAAAGGCCTCTTTCTTATGAAAGATCTTAAATATAGCCAAAATAAGTCAGATATTGAACGCTGATATACAACCGAAGGTCTTTATCAGCTGTTGATAAAATACTGTGGACAGTCATGAAGAACGTGGGAAAGGATATTTGCACTGTACTTACTGCAAAGTAAGTGATAGTTTAATTTTTGTGGCTTTCTCTTGGTTTCATTCCACAGAAGAAGGTATAACTGTCTTTAGAAAGTGAGTTTTATCTCTAACTTTCCATTGTCAGCCGGTATTTCTTAAATGGCTTACAAACTAATTAACTTTGCCCTTGAAAATGTCAATTTCCAAATGATCATTAGCCCTCAGAAGCATAACACAAAATAATGTTCTTACATAAGTGAAAAAAAAAATTAATTTAATATAGCAGTCCTTCTTTAACACAAAGCTTCTTTTCATCCAGAGCTACCAGTGTTTCTGGAGGATTACTAAACAAGTACTGCATGTTGAGAATGATTACCGTGTGTCCAGAAATTCAAGCCTTAATGAAAAATTCATCCAGAGGAAGCCGTACAACTGTAGTTTTATTTTCCAGAGAAGCCAGAGAATATAAGTTCACCAGTTTCATTATATTTCAATGGCAATTGGCATGTAACTCCCACAGGCTTTTTGAAAATCTTAGCCGGAGGGTACTAACCTTCATGACACACCAGAAGATGAGGCGAGTAACCATTTGTCACAAAATATATGGGTTTACTTCTCTTTTGCCACAGGCACAGTGAAAAAGGAAAAATACAACTGCCTTAGCCACGTGCAACCACTGGTACTGTTACCAGCAGACCCCCAAAATACACCCTATTTACTCATGATCAAGAGAATCCCATGAAATCTTAGTGAAAAGTTTCTTTTTCTGGCACTATGCCACTCTGCTCTGCTGCCTCTTCTTTGGCCAGGGGACCTGTTACTCTGTTAGCAAACAGAGTAATGTTTTGCAATTAGCAAACTCTGTTGCTAATTGCAGGCAACGAGCCATCCTGCTGAACCTGGATGCTGCACGCAGGCTGGACTAGGAAAAGGAATGTTTCAAACTCCTATCATTTCACAGAATCATAGAATGTGTGGTGTATCGCTGTTCCAAACTCCTATCATTTTGAGCAAGAAAAATAGGCATGTTAAATATAACATGCTAAATATATCAGTCTTGGAGTACTTGAAGGAAACTTGTGATTAACTATTTGTCTTTGGTATTTTGGGGTTTTTTTTATGCTTTTTCCTCTTCTATCAGCCTGCCCTAGTGTAGCCAACACAAAGAGCTCAAGAGAAGCAGCAAGAGATGAACAAGCTACAACCTGTTGTCTTGGCTGAGCTCAGACTTCTCCTTCAAATGGCAGTCAAAATAGATGATCACTAACTCACCTTCTCAATAGATTTTGCATACAACAGGTTTACTAATCTCGATAGCTTAAAATATTCCCAATTCAATGTGAATTACCTCCTGCACTAAAAAAGCCCAGATGAAGGATACTTGTGCTGCATATTTATACACTTTTAATAGCCAGGCAGTAGTGGAAAACTAATGAAAGTTCAACTTTCCATTTATTGCAGCAGATGTATTTAGACAGGTATGGTTATAAATTAAGATGTTGCCTACAATTAGTATTTAGCTATTAGACCGCCAGCTTTTTTATATAAATATATTTTATAACAGATGTGCTAACTTTTGGCGAACTAGCGCTCTTGTAAGTCTTTGGGGGAAGTTTATATTGTTTTTCCCTTTATACCATAAGCTTCTATAAAAAAAAAATGTGTGTTCTGTTGTTCTCATAAATCTCCGAGCCCGGTAGGAATATTGTAAAATTGCAGTTCAGTGTTTAATGTTCATGTGAGTCCCATGGTATGGCTGATAAATAGTGGGGGAAGATGAGAAGCGCTGGTGATATGCCTTTATTACTAATGCTTCTTTTCCCTCATTGTAGATTAAAAACCTAACCCAACTGCTTTCAATTTTCTGCAGCTAATTTCTGCAGCTCGCTGACCTTTCAGTATGTTGAGCTTTTCCTTATCTGTATATCTTTGCTTTTATTTTTCAGGATGCTACACTGCTTTTTCCTTTCCAACCACCAAACTTGCCCCAATTAGCAAAGCTTTCTCCTCTGTAGGTGCTATATTGAGTGTGTAGCACAGACCAGAAAGAAATCGCATGGAAAGAAACGTCGTAATCACCCATCACTGGACACCTGTACCGAGTTTTAAAGAAAAAAAATATATTGTTTGGTGTTTTGGGATAGGTGATGTCAAACAGCCTGGAGAGCCACTGGTAAATCCCCAATTCCAGGTCAGGTTGGGCTCAAACCCTCATTCCGGTACGTGTGTCCCTGTGCTGCTCAGTGTGCCAGGGCAGCGGCACGGCCGGCCGCAGGGGCTGACCCAGCCGAGCAAGAACCTGGCAGAGAAGGGCTATTTTTCAGCCATATCAGTTCCCCCTTTCTGCTTCTGTAAAGAGCTGAATGTTCAAAAAGAAGAGGCTGGCACAAGTGGGAGATAAATAGGCGATAGGTATGGAGTGGTTAAGTTGGTTTAAGAAAATGCCGGATGCAGAATGGCTGTGGGCTACCCGTGAGCTCCGGGTTAAGCATTTTGCCTACCAGGAATTCAGGAGAAATGCTTCCTAAGGAGACTGGTGGTGTGTCCCAGTGGGACCATGTGGTTATCGTGTCATGCAAAAGCGTTACACGGTATTTAGTTCACAAAGGGTTGAAGGTTCCCATTCGTTCTTGTTACTTTATGGATAGTGCCTGCGTTAAATATGTTGTTCTGATGTCTTGATTTTAAAACGTGTAATTAAAATATACCTGTGGTATCCTGTTGCTTCATTTGCAGTTTGATTAAAAATTATAGCTCAGTTTCACATGCTTCATTTAGCAAAAATTACCGATAGATGGATTAATTTATGCTAATGAGCTTTGCTTCGGTATCAGCAGTATTTCAGCTGTATGGGTTCTCTCTGGGTCCCAATGGTCTACTAATTTAACTGCTTATTGTAATACATGTATAGTTGCCTTGGAAAACTTATCCTGAACTGCTGCTTTGATTGTGCTTGGATTCGTCTTAACTCTTTTTCTTTTTCTTTTTCCCTTCAGCTCTCAACTAAGCTTTAATCTCTGCAAGCTTCTTGCTTTGCGCGTTTACTAGTTAAAGTATTAATGAGCATTGTTTTATTGTCAGGGCTAATTGGTCAAGTAGTTTTCAAACTATACTGTGTGCTTAGTCCTGAGTTTAGATGACTTTGGATAAAGCAGGCAAATTAGGCAACTGAACACAATTAAAGAGTTATGTTTATGAAGTACAGCCCCCCCAAATCTGCCTCCTGCGCGCTCCCGCGTTATACCCCACAGCAACACGCAGGTCTGAATTTCCCTGTATGAACAGGCTTTTCGTGCCCAGGCAGTGATTGTTAACCTCTGCACATGTCCTTTTTTTCCTGTTATCCACAAATGCTGCTTTAAAAAAGCTTATTTAATACCCTGCCATCTTAATGCAGGCAGAAATTGCAGTTAGGTGTTTTGCAAGTAAAAAGCCTCTAAAACTGGGGCTGCTGGAACTTCCCTTCTGCCTCTGAATCAAATATTAAACTCATCAGGAACATTTAAATGCCTAAATATCGATTTAAAAGCGAACTTCAGCTATATCTAAAGCAGTGCTTTGTGCGGGCGTTGTGGAATTTAAAAGGACATGGAAAATCATCGTCGGGGGAGAAATGAGTACAAATCCCAATGTTCATTTTTTCCGTGAGACACGTAAGAATCCATTTCCAGATAACAAGCTGTCTGCGCTTCCCTGCTGACTTCAGTTCAATGGGAGAAGCATCAAACCCCAGATTATCTATACAAAGCAAGCCCATTTTCAAGTTGTAATTTTTTAAGCATGCATTAGTTAAAGCAGATCCATAATCCCCCATCGATATTAACTTTCATCCTGGGAAATGTACAAGCCCCTTCATAAACATCAGGATTACTTCCGTGTGCTGTTATTTTCTCTGATGGAATATTAAAAATCAAATAAGAGGAATGGTTTTTTACTTCACTGCCTGCTTTTGAAAACCAGATTATCTGATGGCAAACATTAAAAATCCTTGTGTGTCATATTTGTGTGTTATTTACGTTATTTGTAACTGTGCATTTCACAGGCCTCTTGTTCAATGAATACCATTAATCAATATGACTTAAATATGTACATTCCGTAGGTAAAGGGATCGGCAAGATTTCAGAAGCAGTAAAGCCCACCCAAAAGTTTCACCCCATTGAGGCACTTGAGCCTGGAACTGAATATACAGTTCGTCTAGTGACTAAGAATTGGGTTGATAACAATAGCATTTTTGAAGATGTAATTGAGACAAGGGGGAGAGGTGAGACATTAAACCCTTCAAGGTGATAAAGATGTATTTGGAATGTAAATAAATGTTGGGGTTACATCTTACATTGTGCAGTGAAAGTGTATCAAAAAACCCCCCCTGTACTTTGTTGCGTGATTTTTAAGTTGAGCCTTGCAGTTGAATCCCAGGGGAGCATTAACGCACCCCTGGTTCTGGGCTGAGCCCTATGCTTGATGTGAAGCACAACACCCTGGCACAATTACAAACCTTTACAAAACAGTTTTCCCTCTTATGTGATTTTGAAAGGGTAGTGCTGTGATATAATCCATTTGAAGTGTGCCAGTCCAGTGGTTTGCATGTATCGGGTGCACTTTTAACTCTATTTCTTTCGCAAAACTGCTTTTGCATGAGAGGCTTAACAATTCTCTCTTCAGCTTTCCTATTTGGCATTAATCCTCTGAGTCAACTGCGCTCTCAGAATTACCTTTCCAAAATGTCTGTATCGTGCCTTGTAGACCGCATATTCCCCTTAAGTCTAAAAATGTCACGCTCTGGACATATTTCTGTCTTGCATTTCTTTAAGTTGAACGCAATAAGTAGTGATAGTCTCATTCAATTAAGATTCACTGAAGAATATCTTATGTCTTCTTGCTATAGTAGGATGATGCCCTTTTCCTCTGATTAATTTTCTTTTTTTTTTTACTCCTCTTCTGTTTAACAAAGCCTATGCTGGCATTTACGATGGAATTTCCACCCAGGGCTGGTTTATTGGACTGATGTGTGCCATCGCTTTGCTCACCCTACTGCTGCTAACTATTTGCTTTGTCAGAAGAAATAAAGGAGGAAAATATTCAGGTAAATGGATTTATCGTCCTTTTGCTGTGTTCACATGTTAATAGCAAGCATCCTTCAGACTTTTGTCTCTGGAGGCTGCGAAGCCGCAAGCAGAAACATCCAATTAGGATTTGTAGCTTTTGATAAATATCCGCAGAATGGGTTCTAATGAATATAAGTGAAACTGTGCTCTGTGGGTGAGGTAGTGCTGTGTGCTGGCCAGAGATCTTGCTAAGGCCGTTCGTTGAATCTCCTGGTATTTAATCCACCCGTAGAGCCAAGGTCCTTCAGCAGCTGCACCTCTGAGCCTCCGTTGGCAGAGCTACCTGCTCCCTTTCCACCTGCTAATTGTCACCTGACATACCAACTGACCTAACTTCCGTGGGTATATGCTTAACAGTAGAATATTTGGCTAAATATTTTTTTTTATTGTAATTTTTAAAGCAACAAGTAAAGATTTAAGTATAAATAATTAAGTATAAATCTGGTTGCCCATAGAAGTGGTCGATGCCCCATCCCTGGAAACACTCAAGGTCAGGTTGGACGGGCCTCTGAGCAACCTGGTCTAGTTGAAGATGTCCCTGCACATGGCAGAGGGTTTGGACTAGATGGCCTTTAAAGGTCCCTTCCAACCCCAACCATTCTGTGATTGTATAAACACTTGCTAGCTCTCTTAAAAATTAGAGAATGGCCCCAAACCCCTGGTGGAAGCGTGCTGGTTGTGTCCAGCCAGACACCCAGTGCGAGCTGCTGCCCTCCAGTTTAGGCTGTAGGTGACAACAGGCGGTTTTCCCATTGCACCTGCGAAAAGAAAAAGTCCACGGCAGAACATGGCGTACAGATCTGTGCTTTATTTTATTTGTACAGTGAAAGAAAAAGAAGATTTGCATCCAGATCCCGAAGCTCAATCAATAAAAGATGAAATCTTTGGGGAATATAGGTAAATAGGACCTGCTTTCACAAGCATTTATGTTCATTGGGGTTTTGTTTGTTCAAGGTGTCATCATTATTTAGGACATTTTTCTAGCATGCAATTAATGCTATTTTTCACTTTTAAAGGAAATCTCATAGGAATGGATAGTAGTAGGAATATAAAGGTGTATCCGGTATACTTAAATCCATCCAAGTTGGGATATAAGTAAATGTTGATGTATCAGTGATTATTTTTCACTTGTTTTTTTTTATTTATCATTGTATGAATAATGTAAATATATATGATGATTTGAGTTCCTGCCGAAATGTCCACTGAAGTCAATAGAAAGACTTTTATGCCTTCAGTGGGTTTCTGAAACACAGTCAGGCCAAAATCTTGTAATGTGGGGAATGTTCATTTTGTGGAAGAAGACAGAGAAAATTTTGAAACACAGTAAGAGATGGCAAAACCCCAAACAAACCTCACTACAGAAGTTTCTGTAGCAGAAGTAATCACTTTGGCTGCTTTAAAATAACTAAAGCTTACAATATTAGGTAACTGTGGTGTGAAGAAAAAGACATTGCTGTAAGAACCAGAAAACTGGTGGTGTTGGCCTGACGAGTGTAAAATTTCTGTTGAAATCCCACTTATATATTCTACATTATTTGTACTGGAATAGGGTTTTTTCTGCATAATTTCATCTTTATTTAATTTTTAATGCTTTCTAATGGGACAAATATTTAGAAAGGTAAGAAAGTCCTGAGGTTAATAACTTTGATCCCCTCCTTTCCCCCCAAAACTCCTAACTTCTCTTATGAATAGAAATGCCGTGAAGCAGAAAAGTAGCAAATATTTTTGCTGTATTGATTATACACATTGTTGATTATATGCTGAAGAGGTAAAGTTCAGATGCATTTTTCTGTCCTCCCTTAGATAACATGACCAAAGCTTTGACACTGAGTTGGCACCAGCAAGGGCCGTAATGGAGTAATTACCTACCGAGTTCAGAGGGTTTTTTGGGTTTTTTTGTAATCTTTTCATTTATGTTCCCAGTCCCTCCAAACGTTGTCTTCGGTCAGGAGAAGTCAGGCTACTTTGGCTCTTCTCCTGCAGTGCCATTAGGAGGCATGGCCAGTGGAATTTGCTTTTTTTCCTGAATTGTGGTGGTGGGTCCATCCTTTTTCATGAAATTGCCATTGAACATAGACTGCATACGAGCAGATATGGACACCCTGATTCTGCTTTTGTTTTTCCCTGTTCCTCCCCTTTAGAGGAGCAAAACTCCGTCAGTTACAGTAAGATAACAGGAAAACAAATGAAAAAGGGGAAAAAAATCCCCTTCGTTAGTCATCTAAAATCAAACAAATGCTCACAAAGCAGCAAGATATAACCTAAAGCTGCTGTCTCGCCCCACAACTTTATATTGGTTCATCTACCACCCACCTCAAAAGAAAAATGAAATAAGTAGGCCCTAAGTATTGCCCACTGTTTTGTAAAATGACAATGTCTCTTTCCGTAAGATGCTGAAGACTGATCAGTGCCAGCACTGATCGCTGGAGCGGATCCCTCAAATCCCTTCCAGCATCTCCTTGTCTTTCCCCTTCACTTTCTGTCCACTCTTCTCTCTGTCCAGGGCAAAAAGGGAAAAAAAAACAAAGTACACATGTAGTTTTCACTGATTTTGTTTCCTTTTTAACCAATTCCATTGTTGTAATAATCACAAAATCTGATGTATGTGGGGAGTTTGGGTCGGTGTGCATGACCTGTTTGAGGTTCACCAGCCCAAGGGTCAGATCCTTCTCGCCGCACAACCCACGCAGAAACGCCTCCCTCGCTCTTCCCTCCCGCTGCTTTCTTTCACAATAAAAAAGCTGTTTCCAT
This sequence comes from Chionis minor, assembly GCA_013398295.1. Classification (NCBI taxonomy): domain Eukaryota; kingdom Metazoa; phylum Chordata; class Aves; order Charadriiformes; family Chionidae; genus Chionis; species Chionis minor. The sequence continues at coordinate 120,490 of VZSF01003594.1, read as the reverse complement.
GCTGGCATTTAAAAGCTGGATTTTTGGAAAGGCATTTCTTTGTTTTGTAGTGACAGCGATGAAAAGCCGCTGAAAGGCAGCCTCCAGTCAATTAACGGGGACATTAAAGCCACTGAAAGTGCTGATAGTCTGGTAGATTATGGAGAAGGGGAGCATGGGATGTTCAATGAAGACGGTTCATTTATTGGAGCTTATTCTGGATCTAAGGAAAAAGGATCAGTTGAAAGCACTGGGAGTTCTACAGCAACTTTTCCTCTCCACGCCTAAAATATAAGCAAGAATGATTGATGTTTAATTGTGATATTTATCTTGATTAGTACTTCACAGTTACCCCATGTGATTGGAAGCAGGTTGCCAATTGAGCCAGTCAGGAACCTGACATCCAGGTAATACAAAAATAAGTCACTGCCACTTAAAGGTGATTTTTCATCCTAATTGCTAGGTGTTTTCTTCTAATTAAAACAAAACAAATAATTCCTTACTATACAAAATGTCTTAGTCTTACCCAAACAGAATTTCTCAGTGTTACATCTGTATACTTAACTACTACTCCCTGTGTTTCTTAGGTTTGGAATATGTTTCTCTGTATAGTTTTTTTTTTTTTCCTGTATGGCTGCTGTCAGTTGGTACGTACATTTATACATAGTATTCCCTCACGTGCCGTGGCCTCAGTGTTGTAGAGGTAATAACACAAGAGGAAAATCAAACAAAACCAACTGATGGCGCTGCAAAGTGACACAATGCATCCTACTGAGAAAAACGATAATTTAAAATACTGGAGAAATATATTCTATATATTATAAAATTTTTCACAAAGAAATAAACTCCCTTGCTTATGATACGCTAAAATTATTTCAGTGGTTACAGCTGACTGTAATTCCCAATACTTAGAGATGCAACTTCATCCACAGAAAAATTGCTCTTAAAAGACAAATCTCTGGCCTTGTGGATGAATCTTCTGACCAGTAGCTGGCACTATTTCCTTAAATAAGTTAAGCTGCAGTATCTTTCCTGTGGCAAGGCAAAACAGGGTTCCCATCCACCATCGTTAGAAAGTATTTTAATTTGTTTTCCCGAGTGTTTGCAAGCTGCATTTCTAAGCAAAATGCTTGTTGTCTGTCTCATATCTGTATATTTGTGCGCTAGCATACATTTCACGGAGACATTGTACATATGATATTAATATTGACACAAGTAAAAATCAGCTTGTTTTATTTTGAAATGAGACATGTTGCTAGCATGAGTCTGTATAGCTGTGTAGGAATGAATAGAATTGCTTCTCAATATGAGTTTGGACCAGCAAAACTAGTTTTCAGAAGGAGTTGTGTGTATACCAGTCATATAAACCTCACCTCTTTCTAGTATAACAGAAAATAGACCTACCTGACTTTCAAGAGATCCTTTATTTTCAAGCTATTCATTGTTAAATAAACAGAAGCGAAAGCTAAGAGAAAATATTATGGTATAGGTTCTTTTATATTTTGTTTACTGAACGCTGGTTTAAATCGGGTTCTGTTCTTTGCCTCTCCAACACTAACTCAGCAAATCTGTACAGCACATTTTTTTGGTCTTTTTGTATTGGAATCTCCTGAATTTCTTTCAAAGTGTTTGTATTTCTGCATATGCTTATTGGAGTAGAGTATCAATATGGCTTTATGTCTTCTTGCACTTACAAATGACTCACTTCGAACATAATATTTTTTAAATAGTTACTGCAGGAGGAATAGATCCTAAAAGCCATTCTGCATAGCGGTAGTAACTAGGCAAATATCCCCACTGGCTCCTTCATGGTCTCCATTACTTCAATGGAAGAAAGAGAGGAAGCACGAATTACTCAGATGGGCATGAGTTTCCAGTAACGGCTACAATTAAGACCCATTAGTGGCCAACCGAGATGCAGGTTGTCACCAGTAGAAAAGCCATGGTTTGAGCACGGCTCAGCTCAGGCTTGGGCTGCTCCCCAGCTCTCGGCCGTCTCCGAGAACAGTAAATGGCCTTTGGTGCTCGTCACTTCGGCATCCCTGTTCCTCTCTTTTAAAAAAAAATAAAAATTTAGCCTGCGAAGGCCTTCCATATAGCTTCTGTTTGGGAAAAGCAAACCCCAAACAGCCAGCCCGAACCCCCGAGTGATGCCATGTGTGAGTATAAAAGGATGAGTGGAAATGTGCCCTGACTCAAAAAACTGCCCCACTCCATGTCGGTGGCCCAAGTCATTCACTTTCGATGATTTATAAGGTTTTATTTTCTGTATTTCACTCAGCCCAAATGCTGAAAAAGTCTGAAGTCATTTTCAGTTTTGAAAAAAATCTTCGTTTTGAAAAGAAGGGAGTGTGTAATTGGAGAAATTAGGTGACAATTGGCACCTCATCAACGTTTTCCACCAGGATCTTTATCTGCCTCTTGTCTGCTGCAGCCCAGACCAGGTACAGTCTAAGAACCGATTAGGCTTGTGCCAATCCTTGGTGCAAGCTCCGGGCTGTTTTGGATGTATTTCCTTTAGGAATCATCCCCACTAGCGTAGAGGGCTGTACCACAGCCTGGCAGAGCTCTGCCGGCACCGGGACACGAACCAGGGCAGGGCATCACAGCGGATGAGGCTGGATGCGACCCATCCGCAGTCCCAGTCATCCCTTTCCTTGGACTTTGGGTCGCTGCAGATCAACTAGGCTCATTGTCCCAGAAAACGCCTCTGTTAAACAGATACAAATTTCAAATCGCATTAGTGAGTGACAAATTATCGAATAATGAATATAAATCCCCTGTGCTCTCACTTGCTCTGTTGCTGCTAAGAGATGTTTATGACATTCCTGTGATGTGCTACTCATCTGTGCTGGTGTGAGTGCTTTTTCTATTAAAATTTTAATTCAGATCCTTAAATCTTAATGTTGGTGTTTCATGATGCCTCAGGGCCTAAAAATCATGCAGTGATAAAAAGATGTGCAATGGAATTTGTACAGTGCACACTGACTTTTGAGGAATATGCCCGATGAATATTAAAGAAATGGCTAAAAATCCCGGTGAATCTCACTCACCTGAGCTTTTTTCCCTTTCCCAAACATTTCTTTTCCTTTCCCCCGCATTGGGGGTTTATTTTCTATTGTGAGGGTACCACTCATACAGCGTACCTTGGAAAGTGCGGGACACTAATGGCTTTTTAGAGATTTGCTTTCAAAAGTAAACTAACAGAGCAAGCTCACATTTTCCTTAGCAGTTTTTTGTCATTGTCACTGCATTTTTTTCTAGGGCACTCTGTGAGAGGAAGTGTGGCCATGTAGGCTGAATAAAAATGATCACCAACTGTACTGCAGTTCTGAAATAGTGTGTTAAACCCAATAACTTTGTTATGGTTTTTGTTCTTTTTAACTTTGGCCAGGAGTGCATATTAAAATTAGTTGACGGAAATCTGTTGTGATTTCATTAATTAATACCTGGCAGGGAATTTCAGGCTGCCTGCTGGGAGGAGGGAGTCAGGGACGGCCAGCCGTGTGAGTATGCAGAAGGGAATTATTAATTACCCGGTGCCATGGCTGTTAGCTTGGTTACATTTGGTTATGATTTGCCGTTGCATTTGGCTGGCAGTACAAGTGCGAGAGGGGAAATGACACTTTCAGATTTGATATCTCTGTCAACCCCGGATGCAATTTCATCTGGCAAGGGAGAAGCATTTCCCTGGCCCCAGGAATCCTGGCTTGAGGATTTAAGCAGCCTCCCCTGGAACAAGAGAGGGAAGGATGGTTCTCAAAAAGTTGTGTAGTTTTGAGTGTGCGTAAGATTAAGCAAATAAAATCAGCTCATCCTAACTAATAGAAAATTTCCTAATAGGAAAAACCCCTTGTGTGCTAGCTCCCGTGCCAGCGGGCCGTTTGCACTCACAGAGCAGCGTACCATTGATTTAGTACAGGTTGTAATCTCACGCCTAAGTTTTTATTTAAAAATAAATAAATATCTGATGCAATCACACAATCAAGAACTTGTAGGAATGGCCCCACCTTTGTCCTCTGGCAAAATTTGGGGACCCGGTCTCAAGAAATCCTGGCTTGCGCTTGGCTCTGCTCTTCAGCAAGGTTAACGGTGGAGGACGGGTAACGAAGCCCTTCTGGGGCTGGATCTTTAGGAAGAGCAGAATTAGGAACCAAATCCGAAAATGACTTTCCCCTCTGGATAAAAATGTGAGTGTATCTATAAAAATTAAAAAAACCCTTCTTTGTAACTGAAGTTTTAATTGTATCTAATTAGCATCTCATTTAATGGTTTGTGTTACTTGTTCTGTTGTGTTATTATTACACTCATTTTAATGAGTAGCTCTTTTTCTAACTACTTCCATTGACTGAACAGGTCAGATCCAATGCATGAGAAGTTTTAATAAAAGTTTCCAGGCCAATATTATTTTTGAGATAAAAAGCAATACTAGCACAATCTTTCTATACAAAATAGTGGGGGTTTTTACCAGTAATTCCACATTTCAGTTGTGTAAACTAAAGTCAGAGTTACATTCGCTGACCCTTGTGTGCTTCTGAAAGGAAATCTCGTAATTTTTTATAGTCGTTATTTTGCAGATGAGTGGTAAATCTAGATTGGCTTATGCACCTGTAAGAACAGATATAAAGAAGGGAAATTCTTCGTGACAAGAGAATTTCCTTTCTTTGACAATGGATCTAGCCTGCAGCTGCATCTCTGTTAATGTTTAGGATTTCAAAATAAGGCGTATAACCCGTATTGGAGTACTGGTACATGTTTACAATGCAGCTCCCTATCTCTCATGTAAAAGTCTCTCAAGTTATCTGCACTGATTTGTTCCGTTTTCAGGCAGGAACCAGTAGGTGGGTTTGAGCCAAAGCATACTGTCTGCTTCGTTTTTTTATTATTAGTACTTTGAACAAGATACTTCGTAATTTCATGAGAAAAGATCAAAGCAAATGTGGTGTCACCGTTACAATGTTCCTTTTTGAGCTAAATGTTAGCGTGCATTTATTAAAGTTTAGAGAAACGTGTTGTACTGTAGTTGCTGTTTGTATCATGCATATGTGCACGTATGTTTTTAAAAGATATTTTCATTTTACATGAAATACAACTTTGCTAATAAAAGTTTGACTTGATGTAATCTTCAAAAGCCTTAGCTGTAGTCAGTAAGTTTTTCTTTTGGTTTGGTTTGTGGTTTTGTTTTTTCTTCCTCTGAAACCATTTCTTTGGTGGGAATCTGCTTTAATTGGCATGCACAGCCCTCTCTAGCTTTTGGTCTGTGGTGGGTTTTCTTGGCCCCACACCGAGGTTGAGCTGCCCTTGGCTTTCGCTGGGACTGTTGGACATGACGGACAAACGATCATCTAGATATGATCTACACCCAGGCAGGGATGAAGCTGATCAGCAAACACGCTGAATTCGAATGCCTCATTTATTTCATGGTGTGATCATCTCCTGGATCAAACTATCGTCCTATATAATGTTGCAGCTATAACATGCCCTTATAGACTCTGCGGGGGTTAACATCACATGACCGCCCAAGCACGCAGGGCTTTAACTAAGTGGCACGTTGAAATACCCACAAAAATAACATTATCCAATATTAAAATAGACTTAGCCATGAAACAGAGGGCAAACGCTCAACATACCAGGCACGGGCAGAGGTGAAAGCAGCTGATCCAGTTATACATGGTAGAACACAGCTATAAAGATCAGCAGGGTGAATTTCTACTCCCCTTCATTAAAGCTCACCAGAATAATGGTGATTTTAGAAATATCCAGGCACCTAGACACCTAGTAATACTCCTTCTTTTCTCATCGCTTAGTTAGGGAAAACTCCACTGATGCTGGAAGTCTGAAATCTGTATGTATTCATTATATCGAAATATAACAAGTGTTCTTTGTTTGCCAAGAAAAATAGGAAAAGAGCAAAATACTTTAGTTCTGTATTAAAATGGTCATCCTGTCTTCTCCTTCCCCCTCCTCCCCCCCCCTTGTATTCAGCGTTATATGATTTTTTTCATTATACTCTGCCTGTCCATGGAGAAAACTGACCCAGGCAGGACCCGCAGGATCACACAGATACACCCGGCTCGTGCCTGAAACAGCAACGCTGCCACCACTGAGGACAGCAGGCAAATTCATGGCAGCCAATACTGCTGCAAAATCCAGTTGGGTTTTTGTTTGGTTTTTTTTTAAAAAAAGGATTTAAGAGAAATTTGAAAAATCTAGGCAGTGCTCAAGTGTGAGACAAATGCTCACAGAGAGAATAATCCCTGGCTTCCAACCCTGGCGTGGTTTCTGTGCTATTGTAAGAGTATTACACTCAGGGAAAGAAATGCTCTTGGTCGTTATTTTTTTTCCCCCTCGTTTTTTTAGCTACTTCACTTTAGCAGGAAGGTTTCAGGACTTTTTTAGTGCATTCGTCACCTGCAAAAAGTCTTGAATACATTCAGTGCGAATGCAGAAACAGGTAGGACTGTGCTAACTAGCATTCACCTTTCAGGAAGGCATCAAGGGCATCCCAAGTCTTTTTTATTATTATTCATACTCTGGAATAATGAGATTTACACTTTTCTCAATACCATAATGGAGAGAAAAAGTCTTACAATCATGTGGTTCACTGGAGTGAGAATAAAGATGCTGCTGCCACCGCCGGGTGCACGGGCTGCAGATCCCAGCTCGGAGCATCCCACAACCAGCGCTGACACCCAGCCCACAGATCCCCAAGCAAAGCTTTCAGGAGAAAGTGTGGGACCAATGTACCTTTGTTTGATATTTGGCGTTTAATACCAAGTTGGCATTATTGGCACTACTTTGAGGGCAGAGCATTATTTCTAACGTTCAAATCTTTCATTCTGTTCTTCAGTATTACAATGAAATGTCATCGCTTTTGGACTTTTACCATCTGTTCATAAGCTTGAAACACAGAGAAGTCAGTCAGTCACCCAGTGGAAATACCAGCAGTTTCTCGCTCGCTGGAAATGTGTAAGCTCTGCAGATTTATAAGCCTCATTTAACAAGACCTGTGCATTGTTTTTGCCGTGCTTGAGTCCCTGATGGCGTCAATGAGGCCACATCCCCCATCAGATGTGGGTAAACCTGCACAGAAGAGCTGTCGCACCCCGTCACTGCCTGGAGATACGTTTTTTTCTGTAAAAAAACCCCTGTCCCGCTGCCTGGCCACGCAGTGCCCAGCTGGCAATTCCTGCTGCACTTCTTCCTGTGTGGAGCATCCCAGGAGACGCTGCTGCCCAGGGCAGGACCACAACACTCTGCACATGAAAAAGAAAATATTGCCTGTAGAGTTTATACTGCTGGGCTGCGTCCCCAGCCCAGCCTGGGGGCTCCAGCACGGTCTTCCCCATTTGCTTGGGACATCAGGGCAGGGACATTGCAGATCAGAACACGTTTAGCAATACATTTTTTTTGTGTTTTTTTTTTTTTTTTTTCACTTTGACAACCTGGTCTTGCTTTGGAGTCGCACGGGTTTGTGTTGCTCTGCTTTTTCAGCACATTTGCAGTGCTCTTATTGACTGAAACCTCCTGGAAGCTGGTGGCTTTGACAGCTGCTCTTCACCTGGGGTAGAGGTGAGAAGCCATGGGTGGGAGGAGGAGTGGGAAGCGATGGGAAGGGATGGGCAGCTGTGTCTGGCACAGGGCAAGCAGGAGCCGCTGCCTCTGCTCAGCATCTTCTGGGGGCATGTGCTGTGCCCGTTCCTGCAGACAGCAGCGTCAAGCCAGAGAGAGAACGAGCTCATCTTCAGCTGCTCCTCCTGAAGGAAATGACACACAGGTGGTGCCTCTTTGCTAATTATCCTGGTAACGAATCAGCAGCTCTTCCTCCCAATCTGGGCTGTGGTTGCATTTATGGTTGCAAAGTGCTGCCATCGCCTCTCCATGGATGAGGAAGCTCCACAGTGGTGTTACAGCTCATGGTGTGAGGCCACATCTCCCATGTGTTTGCTGGGCTGGGGATGGAGCTGGAGGAAGCCCCGTGGCTTTGGGGAGGCGACCCAAACACCCAGGTAAGAGCACACCAGTGCTGGGAAAATGGGAGTGTTACTGCTTTTACCTGAAATAACAACATGGGACGGTCAGGAGGCCTTGCTGGGACGATGTACGGGGCTGTGATCCCTACCAGAGGGCTTTTCCACACCAGGGCTGGCCCACGGCACATGCTGTGGGATTTTCCTCTTTCTCCTGGCGGGCTGATGGGGCTGTGTCTTCTGTATGTCTTCTGAAACAGGCCTGTCCTTGTCCCTGAGGTGGTGCAGCTGCCCTTCCTGCACCAACTTTGGGTTTTTTCTTCTTCCTCCTGACTCCCTATCAGGATCTGTCCACGTTGATCCCTCAGCTCCCTGGACTTGGAAAACTTTCAACCTGTTTTGCATGGGTGCTGTATTGGTGCTTCTTCCTCAGTGTGCATTTTTCCCACCGCCTGTAACTTCCCTCATGTCTTCAGGGTGGAAGACACGTTCCACTCATAGGTGCCCCTGGGATTTCAAAACTACCATGGATCAAGGTGTCTGAACTGTTCCAGACTTTTCTTTTTTTAAACTTAAAAAAGTTTAGATTTTTTTTTAACTTTAAGAGAAAAAAAAAAGGGGACTGAGGTTAATCTGCAGGTTTTAAGACACTGTGCAATAAATCCTCGCTTCTGGGAGAGGAGAAGCTTGAAGGGGAGCGTGACCTGTGCCACATCCCCCAGCTCCATCCGCCAGGGTGTGTGAGCCCGGGGAGCGCCTTGCCGGGCACCCTTGGGAATGGGGTTCTCCATGGAAAGCAGCGGGATGATGCTGAGTATTTAGCTTAAGACAGCAGTTTCTCCAGAATGGTTCCTGCTTGCTCCTCAGGGTGATGTAGAGAAGATCTGTGCAGGTGTTGAGGTCCTCACCAGCGTGTTACTGGTGTGGAGACCTTCCTAAGCCCAGTCCTGGTGCGAGATTCAACCCGGGAATGCCTTACGTTGCTCCCTCCTCTGCAGGTGGCTGGACACGGGGTAATTGCGATTTCTTACATTTTTGAGTCTTTCTATGATTATTTACTGAATAATTAAAAGCACAAATGCATTTTCTGATAAAAATAAGCTTACCGTCTAAGAGGGATGTTAACCTTTGTGACTTCAGGCAGTCATCGTTCTGAGCATTTATTTTCCTCTAAGTGGCAATTTATAGGAGACTTGCATACAAAAAAATTGCTGGGCTATTTAGACTGACAGTGGAGTAGCAGCTTCCAATAGAGCAGGAGTTCTGGTTAATTATTTACAATTAAGAAAAGAGTACATTTTTTCCAAACTCAGCATGGAACCGAGAGGCCGCTAAGTAAATAAATTTACATAAAGTGTAGTGTAATCAGATCATTTGACACATTAATTTGCCTAATGTAAAAAAAAAAACCCCAAACTTAAAAAAAAAAGTTCTTGAGGAAAAAGAATTGTTGCAAAGCGTGGTGTCAGCAGAGGGATCTGGAAGTGGCGATGACAAGCAGGGGGGAAAAGCTCTGGAACACAGGTCTTGAGGAGCACTGCAAGGTGTGTGTGGAGGGAAGAATCATAGTGGTAATTAAAGCTAATTGTTTTCATTGTTTCTTCATCAGGAGTAAATTAAGTGATTTTCATCACAAGTTTGGGGAGAGTGGGGTTGGTTTTGTTTGGGTTTTTTTTTGCTGAAAAACGGTTTATTTCGTGTCCCATAACGATCACTCTTTGAGGCTTTTCATTTTTCTCAATACGTGTCTTGAAAAGTTTTCACTTAAAAAAAACAACAACCAAACCCCATTTATTTTTCTTAATGGCATTTTTCAACTCCAAATATGCTGACGAGATACTTCTCAGTGACGTGGTGTTGCTGTCACAATGCCTCTTAGCTGCTGTGTTTTACATATTTTTCTGGCTTTTTCTGTGTGCGGTTAGTGATGGGCTCAGGTTCATTCTCCCGGGGCAGCGGAGTCTCCATGGTTTTACCTGAGCCTGACTTTTCTGAACCTCCCAGATCCTGGAGTCCCCAGATTGCCCAATTATGAGTAACAGGGAGACCGTAACTGTTCTGTTTTCAGATTGTTTCAATAGAGGGGGGCAGAAATACAGTCTACCTCAAGGAAGAAAGGTCATCAAGCTCAGTCTGTGACTTATTGGGAATTTTACATTTCAGATTTTATATATTTTTTTAAAGAAACTGTTAAAAAGAGAAAAAAATGTACTCACCAACCTTGTGGAACTCTGAAAGTGTGAACCCATGAACCACAAAGTTCAAAAAGCCATGGGGAATGGAAGAAAAGCACATGAATTCTTTAAATATGCAGGATTGTGGCTCTGTGCCTGAGTGACTTTCAAAACAAGTTTAAAAGTCTTGAGTGAGAAGCCCGTGTTTTGACTAATTTTGGCAAACCTCATAAAAATATGCATTTCTTAGTCCTATTATTTATGAGTTTAAATTTGTCTAAGTCTCTCCTTGCCAAATGTTCTGAACATTAAAATTTTCTCACATCTGCAATTTAAGTTTCCAGTTTAGGAAAGGAAACTTTAAACTCCACTGGCTCATTTCATCAGCCTGTTATCAGTCCTCATTGTATTTTCAGGTTTCTGTTGGTTTGACAAGACATAGCTGAATCCGTTTCTTCTTATAATCAAGATAATAACTACTGAAAACTGATGGATTTTGCTGCAGTTGAAAATACAGACTAATTCTTGCCATAATTATCAAGTCTTTAAATGGTAATTGCACACTGTTACCATCTATCTGCTGTCAAATTTATTTCAGTAATTGACCTCCTAGGCCAGGAATTAGAGACAGCCTTTGATTATTGGTTCAATTAGTCTTAAAGCATCATGTCTCTTTCTTTTCTTTTTTTTTTTTAAGGTATTTTAGTTATCTGGACAGTCAAAGAAAGTAGCGAGAGTGTCACTAAATATTTCTTTATCACTTTCTATCAGTACCTGCTGCGTCTCACATTAACCGGTGCATATATAGATACATTGATGAGGATTTTGACGAGAAAGTATTGAGTGGCTTTGTGCTTTTTCTTAGTTTCAACCTTTCTTGGGCAAGGGACCAGGCTTCACTGCAGTGGCAACGCTTATTTTGTAGCGAGGAGATGAGGAGGGAGAAGAATATAGAGAATAAAACTCGGGTCCAAGTAAGGTATCTATGCAAACACCGTGCAAGTCCAGCTTAGACTTTCCAGCTGAATTAATCACTGACTTTAACTTGTATGTGTAAAGGTGGATTTTGGACAGAGCCGTGCCTGATAAGCAGCTGAAAGGGCAAAGAGATTTGAGGTGGAATTAAATTAGGTTTAGACCTGATCTTGTCACAGAGGGAGGGGAAAAAAAATAATCTAGTGGTCTTAAACCTGCTCTTCCCTCCTCTCCCCCACACTAACACTCTTTCCCCACCTCCCTCCCAGCCTTCGCCCATTTTCCCCATGGAAATTCAGCATATCCTATCAGTTTGGGGATATATTTTTCTGCTTTTCTTGTATGTACACAAACGAATGTTCATGCAGCAATGGAAGAAAATGAATGAAATAAAACAGAAACCTGTTTTCTGGTTTCCACCTTAAAATGAGCAGTAAAATAAAATATAAAAAGCCTTTCCCTGTATGTAACAGATACATGATATAGACTTCTTAATTATTTCTTCGCAGTGATATTTTATTCAGTTCTACCTTAATTTTAATCATCACTGTGAGGCGTCTCTAAGTTACATTTCCCACTCCACATGCCCCCAGGCGGGTAATGAGCGCCGTGCCGCACCGCTATCTTTCACGCAGCCATCTTCTGCAGCCCAGAACATCTGCTGGTGATGCAAACAAAACTCACGCGTGGCTTTTTAATTCCAGATGATTGCCATTTGATAACTTCTTTTCATAAGAGCAAGTGATTGCTAAGCATAAACAAATGCAGCCCGGAATTTCATATTCTGCAGTATTCACCTGGCGTTTCCGCTCCCTGCTATTATCCCAAATCCCTTCTGTTCTTTGCCCGTCGGAGCAGAGAAGCAAGTGTTGCTGTGGTTACACCGGGGAAATAGGCAGATGCTGCAACATGCATGATGACTCTTCCAGGAAATGCTTCAAGATAATTACAAGTAGCGATTGTGCCAGGGATATTGCTTGTTCCCGTGTCTCTTTAGATAATAACTTTTATAACCTCCTTGGCCGTGTCCTCTGGAAGGATTTGAGGACATGGCGATTGTAAGAAGTCGCCTGAGATTATTATTTCCCTGTGTCTTCTCCCTCCTGCACTGAATGACAACCTTCCCTGCACCTCAATAACGCGTGCTCTAAATCTGTCGCCTCCAGTTCCTGAGCTTTAACTGTATTGCAGCATTATTTTTTTTCTAATTCTTGAAACTTTTGCTGTTTGAGGATTTAAGGCTAGACCTTCAGAACAGCTAAAGCACCTGAGCCCAGTGCTTAGCTGCTGCCTAACCTGCAAGTGCTCAACATCAGCAGGTAGATGGGCACAGCTGTATTTTAACACCAAACTTTACCATCTCCCTGTAGCTCCTTTCCCGGGTGCGTGTACCCCAAAGCTCTCGCTCTTCACAATGTGAAGTACCTGGTGCAAGAGCTGGAGGAAGGACTTCCAGCAGAGTCTGCCTGTCTCCTCCTGGCTTCAACTATAGGTATGACCAGGGCAGATCTAACTGGATACTGAAGCAGATGGATGTTGGTCCGTATTCTCCTCCAGCATACCTGTACTGGTGGGACTGGGCCTCCAGCAGGGTAGCCTGGGAGTGAGGACCCCGTGACAGGAGGTAGGACACGGACCCCTGACCCACCTGAGGCTGAAGGATCCCGTTCCGCATGGGTGCGCTCCAGCCCGTGGGGGTGGGCAAGCAAGAGTGGGGTGCTTTAAATAAGTAAACAAACCCCATAGCAAAACCCCCCCATCCTTTAGCCTGATTTCAGCGTTATTTGCCACTCTTGCCTAGCGGTGAAGCGCAGAGGCTCCAGAGAGGCACAAGATTTAAGACATGTGAAAGGCATCTTGAGTGTCGGTGTTCCCTGTCCACTGGGATCTGGCTCCTGCCGAGGCTGGGAAGGGATGTGCCCGCATTGGTCCCGAGAGGTTTGTAAGGAGTCGGAGCATCATACCTGAGCTTCAGAAAACACCAGTGGAAACACTGTCTCTTCCAAGTCATCTGTGAGAACTGGCCTTCAGTCAACTCGTTCATTACATTATTAAAAAAGCATAAACAGTCAGGGAATTCAGAATTCCCCTTCTCGGCAACTTAGCCATCACATCAGAGCTGCCAAATTTATATAATTTTTTTTTCTCCCCTGTACAAAACAACAAGCTTAGCTGCCACTCTGAGACTATTAATTTTCACCACATCAGGAACTTATTAATTCTTGATGAGAATTCAAGCATTAATCAATTCTTGATTGAATTCTCCCCAGAGGGAAAGAGGAGAAACTGGGCCAGATTTGCCTTTTGGCTGCTTTGAGCTCTGTGTCTGGCTTAATGCACATGGCAACAGTGGTATAATCGGTCTGCTCAGCTTCAACTCCATATCAAATGCATCTTCACAGTTAATGTAAGACTCTGAAGACAATCTCTCTGCTACAGGTACTGTCTGATGTGAAGAAAGTGGCTTTCCCTTTGCAGTCCTCCTGCGCCAGATGCGGTGGGCAGCGGTGAGAATAGCCTGAGGGTTGCTCTAACGGGGGTCAGGCTGCAACAACACCAAGGCAATTAAAAGGAGAAAAAAAAATATATTTATAGCATTCTTCAGCTGGGTTTTGTGCGTTGCAGCTATACCTTGGGGTCTGGCCAGGAGGCGAGGATGCGGGAGGACTGAGCACTGGGGATCTAAGTCCTGTCTGGAGTCAAAGAGGTTCAGTCTTCTGCTGGTCTAAAGTTGTGGTCAACTGAGATGCAAGGAAGTCAGGTTTCTGCAGCGGGGTTTCAAATTGTGCCCTTGCTTGCTCTTAAAAACGTCTTATGTTGAAGCTGTTGGTCTCTAGTGCAAATCTGGCGAGTATTGTGTCTGCATTAAAGGTAAATCAAGTCAGATTTTCAAAGTGAGGTGTCCTCGTGGTTTCGTTTAGTCATGGTGTACTGAGGAATTTACATTTATATTTATACAGTTGACCCACTTCCTCGTAACTACGTTTTGCAGAAGGAAGCTTTCCTGTGAGATTTGTAGAGCTGCTAAGATGAATTTTACCTGACAGCTCCATGTCATTTGTTTTATGACTCCTTTGCAATGAATTAGAAATAATTTACCATTGTGCTAAAGATTTGCCCTATTTTCATAGGGAGCCAAATTTCCTTTATTTTTCTTGCACTTCTCATGAAAAGTAACATGTGATGACTTCAGTTTTAAGGAGAATTAGACATGGCACAAACTCAAAAAAGATGCTTATGATATACTTGATTCGCGCTGCATTTTCATCAGCAGCTTGTATATCTCTGAACTTAGGAGCATGACTTTGCTGGGTTTTTTTCAGTAAAGTTACTATTGTTTCTTCAGAAGAGATTTTTCTCTTCCCCCCTCCCTGATGACAGAAGTCCAGTCAGACTGCCTTCATGCTCAATGCATTTCCAAATTCTAGTGTTTACCTTTCTTTTTTTCTTTATTATCCTGCTCACAAATTTGGCATGATTCATCAAGCAGAAGTTTTGCATGGACAATGTTGCACGTGTTTCCCCGCCAAAGGGAACGTTCTGGGATAGGCTGCTACTAGAGAAAATGGCAGACGAGACAGGAAAGCCAGTTTTCCTTCCCCATGGCCTCTTGTCCCCCGCTCTGCTGCCTCCTGATGGGGCTGGAATTGGTAGGGTCGCTGGTGTCGATAGCTGTAGCTGAAGGGGTTTTGCAGTTGCTGCCTGCTTTGCTTGCACATAAACCTGCTTTTTGTAACCTTTTCCTTTGCAAAGTGCTTTGAAACCTAGAGATAAAGGTGAGTTATAAGAACAGCTGCTATTATTTTGTCCCTCGTTTCAGAAAAAACCAACCATAAAACATAATCTTACGAAAAAGATGTCAAAAAAAAAAAAAGGTGTTCCTACTCATTGCAAGAGAACCAGTTGTTGAAGTCCCCGTTGGTGACAGTTCTCCTCACCAGGGAGCGTTGTGCTGCTCCTTTCCATCTCACCGTGGGCTACCTTATTGCACAATGAGTATCCGTAGGTACCTGGAAGGTGGTTCCCCGCTCTTTTGGAGCGGCCACGCTGCTTTCTTGCTGCCCGGTGTCTGCTTCGGAGCCCTCTGGCAGCAGGGAGAACACTAACTCTGAGGATGGACCTGCGATGCTCAGCCTTGGCGGCTCGTTCCTTCCTCCCTCCTTCGTGCTTGTGCAGCTGAAAATTGCGTTTCACTGTTATTCCTTCCAACCCTTCAAAGACAACCTCTGCTGTTTGAAGAGGCTGCGGCTGGAAGCAGTAACCTCGCCTGCATCAGCGTAACCCCGCTTTGAGCACTAACTGGAGGGAGCAAGGGCTGTAGGAACTCTCCTGCCCAGCCCAAAGAAAAGGCAGGTCTAGAGGGGAACCGGAGCCTGGGACAAGGGCAAAGCGTTTGGGCATTTCCTCTGGGCTTGGGCAGAGAGCTGAGCGAACCTCAGAGAGGGCTATTGAGAAACTACAGAAGAGGGGAGGATTAAGCTGCTTTATTCAGATTTTCATGTCTCTGAATCGCAATGGAAGTGCAGCCCTGGCTGCCCCGCAGATGGGAATGGGGTGAGTTTTAACCTCGGTGCTGGAGCGCGGGCGCTGGCGGAGCAGAGCAGGAGCGCTGTCGGGGGCACGGGGAGGAGCAGCCGCCTGTGTGTCCTTCCTCTCTGGTTTTGGGCTTAAAGTAGTATGAGGTTTTGCTGCTTGTTTGTGCCTTGGAGAACACTGCAGCGCCTTTGCAGTGCTGGGGCATCTCTGGTGGTGCCCATCTCAGCAGGCTTCAGATACCCACCGTGGTGGTGATGGTCTCCGTGGAGGTTAACAGCGTTGCAGCCTCTGGCTTCATCTGTGAATGGCTCCAGTGGATTTAAAGGGGTGAAAGAAAACAAATGTCCAAATGTTCTTCTCAAAGATTCTTCTTGCTCTAAGCAAGAGGGGAAATACCCTGACAGTGATAGCACAATATGGGGGTTTGTGTTTGGATTATGGTCCTGCCTCCTCTGGAAGGAGAAGACCTCTAGTTCAGCCAGCCCCATCTAGGAGAGTGTGAATAGCTGAGCAGGAAGGGCAGAAAACAGCTTAAAAAAAAAAAGGTCAGTAGGGGACTGAGGGAACACTTAAAATGAAGATGTCAGCAATGGAATGGAGATTTATCAATTCTAGTGACCTGTATAAACAGATGAGAGGAATTGTAGTGGTCAGTTATAACCATGTAAATTTAATTAAATTGTTATTGCTTGCAGGAAATAGAGAGTATTGAATATAACAATTAGTGGCTCTTTCTGCTCTTTTGGAAGAAGCAAGTAGGCAGAAGGCACAGGGAAACAGCACTTAGAACAGAGTGCATTACCCTTGTCAGTCACAGGCAATTAATACAAATGAACCACCAGTGTTTGAGTTCAATTTTCTAATAGCTAAAATACAAGATGGGGCACTTGATCATGCCTGCTAGGAAAACAAATCCCACGGGATCTGTTTCACTCTCTGTTTTGCAGTGTGTGCTTGCAGGGGCGGGGAGGAGGAGGAGAACTGTGCTGTCGCAGGGTCCTTTCCTCGGAGAAGCAGATGGGGAAGGTCTCAAGCGGCCGGTGTGAGATTGCCCTCCGTGTTTCTTAAAAACCGTGGCTGACATTTCCCTAGCTCAAGATGCATCGCATCCAGCAGAAGGGAGCTCTGAATTGGATCCCGTCTCCATGGCAAGAGAGTAATTGATCACTGAATGAAAAGTTGGTGGTTGCTTGGTGCAGGGAAGCAGGGTTTGATTATGTCTAGTATATGCTAATGGCAAAAAAAAGAAGTCTCAACAATGATTTTACTGTTCTCCAAAAGATCCAATTTCACAAAGATGAAAACAATAAAACTCCTCTAATTCCTTCCCCCCCTCTTCACCCCCAGCAAAAAACACTACAACAAAGGGTGAGGGGGGCGATGAGGAGCATATAGCGCAGTAGGTAAATGAGGAGGTGAACATGGTAAGATTGGCAAGAAAAAGAGCAGGAGAAAGCGTATGGCCAGCAGGTTTAAACCTATTTCACAATGTCCTTTAAATATGGCAGGAGTCAAAAGAAGTTGAACAGTTGCAGGGGTCCATTTGCAGATGGAAATGGAGCTGTCGAGGCGTCTGTCCTCTCCTCGGCGGGGACGGAGGAGGGTGATGCCGCTGCCTCACAGGATGGAATAATTCCTATCCCAGCAGTGATTAAGAGGCAGCTAAACAGCAGCTACTGTCATTGGGCTCTGTTAAATCAGTAAGTCTGGGTAACTGGCACCTAAAATTTTTAAGAGCCGACTGAGCTGCTCTTTGAATCCTTAATGTTTATTTTTAATAAGTCCTGGATCACTAGGGAAGTTTCAATAGGCTGGAAGAAAGCTCGTGTTCTGCCGTTATTTAAAAAGGGTAAATGGGATGACCTGAGTAATTACAAGCCTGTTAGATGAGTATTCAATCAATATGCATTTCATACCACCAAATGTAAGGTCATATATCTAAGAATAATGAAAGTAGCTGATACTTGGAGGATAGGAGATTTTATCCCGAGGAGCGGTGTACAATGGGAGAATACTGAACAGGTCTGGAAAGAAACTCTCTCTCCGTCATGGGGAAACTCCAAGTGGCAATGCTGCTGTCCTGTCTTGGTGTGCACAGGTCATGAGGATGCTTGGAAACTCGGAGGGAGTTCAGGGAAAATTCACCGGAATGATTAAAGATTTTGCAATCCAGCCATATAAAACTAAGCCTGTTTAAGCCACGGAGGAAAGGCAAAGGACTTCCCTGATCAAGCCTCTAACGATCTGTGCTGGGATAATACTGGCAGAAAAATATAGTGGCTGTAGCTTAAAGCCAGAAAGCTCAGGCTATGGACGATGCGTGCAGTGCTCGTTAATTACCGACCATGTAAATTAGGACTAGTGGCAAATTTCCACCACTGGATTTCTTTGCAATAATCTCAGTTTGCTTTACAAAAATATCATCTCTAGTCCAACCCATCGTTGATGGCATTTGAATTGGAAGAGGCCTTGGTTGGTCTTCATAGAGTCATAGGATGGTTTGGGTTGGAAGGGTCCTTAAGGATCATCTTGTTCCATCTCCCTGCCATGGGCAGGGACACCTCCCGCTAGACCAGGTTGCTCAAAGGCTTTGCTGGTGTGCAGTGTTGCAGCTGGTGGCCATCCCAGGTCGGAAGAGTTTTGCTCTTGACTTTGGCTGATGACATGCAGAACGCGTTGGGGACACGGCAGGGTGTCTGAATGGCCACAGCTTTCAGCAGGACCTCCAGAGTTGGAGCAGCCACCCTGGAGGAATAGAAACAGACACCTGCAATAAAATGTAAAACTGATAATCGACCCTTCAGGTTGCCAAAATGTGTTTGACCACTGAGCTCAGAGGCAATTCCTCTATAAGCTCTTCTATTATTTATAGCTGTCTAAATAGCTGTGCAGGCTACCAGGCTATTTTTTGAAGGCGCAGTGTAAATCTAAATTGAAGCCTGTTTTTAGCACCTCTCCGGGAGGTCAGGATGTGCACAGGTGTCTATGGATTCTGCAAAATCTAAAAATGTTTTCCAGATACAGTGTGGTGGGATGTTTTTAAATTATCTTCAGCAACTCATGATCTTGGTTTTAAAGCAACTGCTGAAATCTTGTGCTGTCCGGATTATTTTCTAACTTCCTTTCTTCTTGTAATTAATTGACAAAATTAGCAACAGTCTCTGCCCTGTTTTCCTGCTTTAGTTATTTGTTGATCTTTTGTATGAAATAACTGTATTTTTGTAAATACCTTGCATTGTAAGTTACCAATACAGGTTGTACGTATACGTTGAGTTTGAAAATTGTTTATGGTAAAAAAGAAACTGCCAATGCCTTTAGGGTGAAAAAAAAGTCCTGGAGGAGCTTAGTTTGGATGGTCTTCTGGAGACTGCAGAGCAGTTAGCTCATCATGGGTACCACTACCCTGATTTTCCACCAAGAATTAAGGAGATGTAGAAATAAAATGGTGTTGTGGGGATAAAGATGCTTTTGACAAATTTTCCCATTAAAAACATATATATTTTTAAAGTATTATTTGACTTTTTTTAAGTCAAGAGTTGCATTTGGAGGGTTTAAATGACATTTCAGTTTGGAATGTAAATCAATATCCTATATTTTTGAAAGACTAAACTTAAGTGAAGTCCATCAAATTGTTCACTAGGGGAAAACTCCATGGTTTCAATTTTTGTAGTACAATTAGCCTCTCCATTTTACCATTCTCCCCCAGGTTGAGCTTTTTACCTTTCATGTAATTCCTAGGCAGGTAAAATTTAATATTGATATTGCTCACAAAATAGGCCAGTATTTGTTTCCTAGACCTAGCTACTAGTAAAAAACACTTCAGGAGGCTGAAGTCCCTCGGTGCGGCAGACAATCATACTGGTACACAGCTGTTCTGAAAGTATGAATGGCTCCTAACGGCTTTGACAACCCATTCGTCTCACCCCCTCTGTGCTGAGGTTACATTTTGCTGCAGCCTCTAGAATATATTCGTTTCCAGAAATTCACTTTCACAGACTTTCCTTTGATTTTTCTCTTTCCCTTTCCTCAAAATTCCATTTTTCCTCCTTTTTCCGTAGGGAAGTAAGCCTTTGAAGCTTTCCTTGTTTATTCATAGTATTTGTAAGATTATTAAAATATTTACTGGATACCTTCATGTACAAAATGTCTATGAGGAGGGCTACCGGGATTAGCATGCATTTGGGAGTCGAATTTGGCTCTTCCTCATGACTGGTAAATCAATTTCTGCTCATTTGAAGTTGATGGGCCTGATTATCAATGTTCCTCTGGGAAGTAAATGGAATTCTATTGATTTGGGTGGAACCATGTCAGATTTATAAGTTAACTTCTAATCAACAGAGTCCAACTCAACAGAATATATCTGGTAGGATAACATCACTTTCAACCCAAACCAATTAACAAATACTTTTTTTTTTCCCTGAGCACTCGCCATTTCTACAGATCTTAATCTAATGGTTCTCTTAATATGCTCTATATCTGTTTAGTGTTAAAAATAAGAAAATAAGCATTCTTTTAATTCTCTAGCAGTGATTGGTTTGCTCTTTTAATGAGAGTTTCAGTGTTTTTATGGCTAAAGAAATTCCTGACAAAAAGTAGAGTCTTTGTAAAGGTGGTGTTGTCCAAGGAGACCAGCAATGTTCAGACCATTACCGATTGAGAGAATTTTGTCAAATAGTAGTTAATTTAAGTTATTGTGGACAAAAAATTTGTTCTCTGATCAGCTGACATGTTGTCCTCAGCTTCCAAGTCCTAAGAGAGATAAAATATACTCTTTAACTATTTTAATGTTTACAAATGTGTTTTCCATAAGTGAGCAAAACCAGATTCAAGGAGCAGCTAAGATCCAATTTTTGTGAAACATATGGAAGTCACTTTTCATAGAGTTTCTAATGAAGTCTTCATTACTGCAATATGTACACATTTTGAGTGTTGTCAGGCTGTCTTTCATTGGTGTTAGTGCTAGCATACATTAATTGGCAAATGACTATGAATTACATGGAGCTGTAATTTCATTTAGGAGTTCTGGCTTATGCTTGAATCTCTTGGGAGTGAATTATCAGAAACTCAATATGAAATTTGGAACACACAACCTTATTTGTTCCCCCCCAACTTTTTTTTTTTTCAACATTATAAGGAACTATAGCCAAGGAAAACAAATAAAATGGAGAGTACTTCAGAGTATACTGACCCACCGGTAGCTGATTTTCAAAGGAGTGCCAGCCACAGAGAACCCCTGCAGAATGTCGTGTTGTGGCCTGTGAAACTGTGGATGGGGCTTTGAGCAACCTGGTCTGGGAGGTGTCCCTGCCCATGGCCAGGGGGGTTGGAACTGAATGGTCTTCAGGGTCCCTTCCAACCCAAACCATTTGATGACATTTTGGAGCTATAAATGGAAGATCAGGAGAATGGCAGCGGAGGGGGTGTCTGTGTACCGGTCACCATCAGCGCATACCACCATGGGGTCCTCTGCTGCTTGGGTCTCATCCGTAGTGCTAGAATAATGAAACTTGTGGTTTCCTTCAGTGAAAAACAAGCTGAGAAAGAAACCTGGGATTAAGAAGAGAAAGAGAAAGGAGAAGAGTCCCAGCCCTGGCATCTTGACCCAGACCCTGGCTGAGCTGTGCGGTGTCTGTACCGTGTTTGTCCCTTGCTCCTTGCACGGGGGGTGTCTCCTGGCGAGCACTACACTGGTGATCAAAGCCCACGCAGTGAGCGTGCAGCTCAGATTCAAAGGCTCTAGCCATGTCTCTCATTTATACAATAATATATTCCTTATATTTTATTCTGTATTAGTTATTATTTTTTATCTTCCCTATTTTCCCTTGAAGGTGGTAATTATTTTATATTCATGCTTCGGTCATTATCAATTGATGTGATCATTTCATGCTCAGTAGCTTTGAACGCTACAGAAAATTCCCAGTCGGTACGTCTCTGTTGTACAATACCTATTTGTGACCAGCATAACTGCCATGAGAGGAATCGTGTCTAGACACACGTTTAGTTTTTTGGTTTATTGACCAACAAGTTACCTGAATTGTGCTCTCGAGCATCTCGTGACTACTGTTGCATAGACAGAATAATAACATGTCCTCGTTTTTGGGTGTGCACACCTTTTGTTTCACCTGTGTGTTAACAGAGACTTTGCCACCCAGGACACCTGGGGACAGATTCTCAATCTGTGATCCCATGAAAAGGAAGGGTATTTTGTGGAGAGCCTGCTCCTGCCTGACCAGGAAGGCTGAGGTGTGGGGGGGTTGTCTTTGCTACCCGTGCATGTGTGTGGTTGGACTGATTCTGCAGTCTTGTCTCCTGGGTTGTGAGATGCCTCGTGATGATCCAAACCCTTTTTGAATTATCCTCAGGCTTCTAAACTATCTATTGCAGAGAAAATCTCTTTCCAGTAATATCATTTTCAGAATAACTCTTGGTTTTTTCATGATATAGAGGTGTCATTACAAGGCTCAGCAGTCATCTTAATATGGATTTAGTACCCACACATATGGGACAAGAAGGAAATACCAGTTACTACTTTCCAGCCACTTGTTTCCAATAGTTAGGCTGAAGTATGCTAACAGAAATATTATTGACTAGCTTTCAGGGTAAAAAATTATGTATGTTTGCACAGATATGTTCAGCATCATTGTATATTGACTAAATCTACTAAAGATAGATAAGACAGAACTGTGACAGGCCTCTTTGTCCAAGGCAATGCCTTTCATTAACTTCATTATTAAAGTGAGCACATTAACACTCAAGTCCTAGAGCCCTTCTGCTTGCCTGGGTGATGAGCATTTGACTCTTATAGTTTACTGATATTTAATTGAAGTTTTCCAACAATACAATCTTCAATATAACAAGTTTCATGCTCTTCTGAGAGACAGCTCATTCAGGGGAACAGAGCAGGAATGAAACTACTTGCCAGAGCAATTTTGATTAAGCATGAGAAAAACGCTTCTTTCACGTTAATAATCTATGATTAAGTTTATTTCCCCAATTGGTTTGAAAATGTGAACATCACTTCATTTTCCAGACAACCTGATTCATCTGCTGTTTGCTGTGTACTGCTTGAGATCCAAAACTGCATATTTAAGCAGAGGTGACGTTGTCACCGGAAAAAAATGAGGATGCGCTCGCCTTGTGGTTCTATTTACTGTGTTGCGCTAAGGTTGCCTGGGCCAGCTCCGTTTACTCTAGACTGTGTGTGCAATGGAATTTGGCTAGTTACAGTGATGAATTAACAGGCCAAGAAGATGAAGTGCTTTAATCATAATTGCATGTTCATGAGCCAAATTTCAAGACAAGGATTTAATATCTTTAAGTGCAAGAGATAAAAATAATGGCAAAAGTTATATTGTAAGGAGTAATTTCAGTCTCTAAAATGATTCTGAAAAGGCAACCCCACTCAACCAAGTAATTTGTGTAGCTACATAAATATTCCCTGTGTTCCTTAAAGCATTTCTTTTTCTCCTGAAGTCTGCAAATTACACTTTTATGAGATGCTGTACAAACTAACTCCTATATCTATTCAGAATATGATAATATCTTCTTGCCTTTGAATGAAATATTTGGCCCTTGAGACTCTGGCACTATCTTTCCTCATAAAATACCTGAAAATTGAATAAGATCTTAAGCTTTATTATGTACATATAATACTGGTACCTGTGGGATTATGTGTAGTAACCTTATTTACAGAACCTTAAGATGTATTTGCAGAATATATTTTAGGCTGAGACAACTCTGTAACATGTATTTATAATATCTTCTTCGTATGTGACTTGATCTTGAAAACAATCCCAAAGGTCTTATCTCAGGAAAAGTATACAGGTCCCCAGTACATTCTGAGTATAACTTTATATTGTAACTTTTCAGAGTAGCAGAAATCAAATTTGTACCTGATGCAATATAATAAGTCAGTCTCTTGGGCTGTGTCATTTCGAAGTCCTTTTTGCTCAAAATGCAAAAAACCATAAGGAAATGTAGCTTTTCTTATAAGAGAAAACATACATTGTGGATGCTGCCTCCACAGAGGTTCTTCTTTGGAAACTGGAATAGGGCCATGAATTTTCAGGTACCAGAGGAATATGTTAGAGACCTAATACTGATGAAAACTGTATCTGTCTTCCAAAAGTGCATCCCCTCTACTCTGGAAGGATTTCCTCCGGTAAAGCATAAGGTGAAGAAGCTGCTCCCTGAAATGCAGGTGTAGCCCCAGGGAGAACTGATTTCTTGCTGGGTAGAGTCACGTGCAAGGGCAGAGAAATGCAATTTCCCAAGGTGAAATCCAGTCCCTTTGGACGGCAGGGAGGGGGGGTAGGAAAACATACCGCTTCCCAATGATAAGAGGGCCTATATTTGCAAGTTGTGAATGGGTTTAAAACCCTTATTTTTCAGGAGGCAGCTGAGAAAACACAAAAACATTCACTTGTCAGAAGTAATATCCACCGCATCTGCTCTGTGTGTGTGAAGTTGTTCTTGGCCAAAATACGGATAACCCGTTAGGGATTTGCACAGTGGTGTTGTGGTATTATCCGTGGAGATGCTGATGTAAAAGTGATTGATAGAAACTTTTGAGAAGTTAAAATATGGGACAAAACAGCTTTTAATCTCAGTTCAAGAGAAGCAGAGATTTTCAAACATTTATTTTTTTCCCCCAATCCTCTTAGCCGTTCCTTCACAGATAAATAGTTCTATTATGTTTCCGTTTGAAACACGTGAACACACTCACTTTTGTGGTATTAGTTATTTTATTTTTCTTTACTAAGCTGTTCTTTACAGGCCTCTTAAAGAGCTGGAACTGAATCCATGTCCAGTCAAACTGATCAGCATTTTTGGGCATGACTTTTCAAACACAGCATGAGGCACAGTCATTTAATGTAACTTTATACAACAGAGTTGTTTAGATTATTCCCTAAGGATTATCTGCAGGATCTTAAAGAGCACTTCAGATAGCTCAGAAGTCTTAGCACTATATATATTTTTCATTACATTCCCGCTGCTTTTGTAATGTTTCCAAAGTGTCAATGTTGGGTACAGTAACAGAAGAGGACTTGCAATTTCCTTCATTGAGATGGTAATGCTGTCTAAGGTGAAATTAAAATAGCCTTCAGTTATTTGTGGAATTAATTATTAAAATGTGCTCAGCAATCACTCACGTCAACCCTCTGTGCTTACAGAGCTTTTTTGCCATCATGCAAATGCCACCAAAACAGTGTTTGGTGGTACCGAGTTGCTTTGCATAATGATAGCAGTCCCTTCTTATGTCTGTCGCATTTAAAATGTGGCTTTCATTAGTTATTCAGTAGAATGCATTTGTGGGGGACAAATTGAGCCTTATTCATTTTCATCAGCATCTAAACCTGCAAATATAGGTAAAAATTCAAAGTCTTAAATTTTTGGACTCTTGATTTTCATTTGGTTGTTGCCAGATGTCAGTTTTTGAGTTAGGCTCAACAAATTTTCATAAATTCCTCAGACTTTGTTTTTAGGCCTGGTTGGTTTTCAGGGTTGTCTTCTGTACGCATAGGGCAACTCTTGGTTTGCCCTGCAGAGGGTAATTTAGGAAAAGCTCTGTGGTGTCAGCGGGCAGCGCTCCCATGAAGATGGCAAGGGAAATCTTACCAGAGCTTCCTGAGATGAAGCCTCATTTAAGGATCACTGAAATGAATTATGTGTCAATGGGTCTCACAAATTGCACTTACGTCACTCAGTGGCTTCATTTAAATGTGTGTATCCGTGAGTGTATCTTAAAACTGGAGAATTTGGGAACGGATGTGCAGTGGGACATTTAGAAGGCTCTCTGCTGTGAAGAAGCAAGTTTAAAGGTCTGAAGTTTTGGGGGTTTTTTGGGTTTGTTTTTATTTTTCAACAAAGATGATCTTTGAAATCTTTTCCATCAATTCTCTCCATATTCCAATTTCAGTTTTATAACACCCCTCACTGTGCAAGTCTTGGCAGGAAACTTGCCCATCTTGCGGAGCCTTGCATGAATAATTCATTTAAGTGTCATGCTGATTCTCAAAAGGTTGGAATATTTCTTTGGAGAAAGTGTTTAATAAGATTCATCCAAACAACACAAAATACAGCTTTGTATGAATTTTATGGCATAGTATCTCTTAAAAGGTTTTGCACAATCAAGGATTTAATGAACTGAAACCCAAAACATATGGTAGTCCCTTCTTACCTATTTGTTTCCTAGGATGAAGCTGCTTAATTGGGGTCAGAAACTTGAATTTGTCAGATCTCAAGGCATAGCAGAAGTTCAAGAAATAGGATACGACTCCTATTTGGTTCCTTATATTTGTGTCTTCATTTGGGTGATACTGTATGATAAAGAAAACGAAGCAGCACTTCCACTTATTTATTTTCCAGGCAAAAAAAAAAAAAGCCACAAAAAACCACACAGCTCCTGCAAAATACTGTCACTCTGAAAGACTCCTGGCTGCGCAGCATCCCAGATGGTTTGTTCAACAAGGTGCCGTTTAGCCCATCAGACAGAGGCATACAGGCGGTTGGAGTCCTCTGAAGAAAGTGTGTTCCATGACAAATTATGGATATTTAGAAGTTAATGAAGCTTTATTAGAATGGAGGGTATTTTTCCTTTGTTTGTTCTTTCTTTTGAAGACAACTTTTAAACGGGCTCTGGTGATCCAAGAGGCAGGCTTGAAATAAGAAGTACCTTGAAATCTTTCAAAAGAACCCTTTCCACTTCTGCTTTTCTACGTCATTTTAGTATTATTACAGTTTTTAATGGGCAATATTTTGCCAGAAAAAAACAAAAGCAAAGCCCAAGTCAAGAACCAGCCAGGGCAGTTAGAATACAACATTGCATCAGTCTCGTCGGTGTTTGCAGAGCGCATTTCAGAGCGTATTTGGCAGCTATAAAATTGGGATGAAAGATTTTATGTTGCTTTGAGGATGGGAGGCCATCATGTTTCCAATAGGACTGTTTGTTGAGAATGAAAATAATTCAGAAGGATTCTTGGTAAATAATTGGTTCTCATTATTAAGTGAATTTACTAGGGGGTCATTATATTGTTATCATTTCAAGCCATTTCATCTGAAGAATTTGGCTCAGATCTGAATTAGGGCAAAGGCTCTCATTGGTGTTAAAGTGGTGAGATAATACACTTGAGCTGAGTGTTGAGGTTATGGGTCTGACCTTGTCAGCAGTGAGTAAAGATGAGGAGACAGCCAGAGCACTTTAGGGCACGTTGACTTTCACACTGTGACTTTGCCCTCTAGACTGTTTCAAAGCTGGAGTGAGTTACAAGATTTCTTTCAGCTCTCCAGTTTAAGAAAGGATGGGGAGCCCTTTCTCCCAAATTTTCCTCCAGCAGCACATTCTCCATCTTTGGAGATTTTCAAAACTTAGCTAGAAAAAAGCCACAGCTGACTTGATCCAGCATGAAGAGCTCTACTTTGAGTTGGGAAACTATGATCTCTTGTGCTCTCCTCTGACCAAGATTTCTATGAGTCCATGAAATCTTCAATGCAAGAGTCACTTCAACGAAGCTTTGAACAACACCCAGTTGCACGGGACAGATTGTGGACCGTAGAATGGGGCCATAAAGTATAGCTCCTTGAATTCTAGTGCAAAGATGTCAAATTTAGCTGGATGAACAGCCTGCCTATGCGCACGCGTGTCTGGTTCCCCCACCTCACGGATCTAGCCTATTTCACGGTCAAACTTCTGGCTTGACAGACTTGAAGACTTGCATGTTCATTACTGCTGAAATGTCTTCCTATGCAGATATTGCTCTTCGTAGTGCCTTCCAGGGAGCTCATTTAAAGATTACATTGGTGGTTGGTGGTTTTCAGTGTTTGTGAAGTAGTTTTCATAATCAGGATCTAAGAGAACTGAACTCCTTAAGCTAGCTGATTATTTTTTTCTTTTTCCTAGTTGTCATTTAAGTTGAAATTAATATTGTAATTGCTTTCTCTGGAGACTCTATAGCTTCATGCACTCTCATTTATGGAGAGAAATATGGATGATGGGTGACTAATGCTGCTTGGTTAGGCATTTTTTAAAAATAAATAGAGAATCTGTCAATCCGTTCTCTTTCAGAGAGAGAAACAGCTCCTGTTTTCACACAGTCTCTTCCTTCAGGGGATTCTGTCTTGGGAAGTAATGTAATAGGGAGAAGTGGATGGGTTTTGACTTCTTTGGCACTTCTCACCCTTTCCTTTACAAATACCCTTCCAGTGTTCTGATAACATTTATGGGTGCTGAGTGCATTGCCTACCAAAGAAGGTTAGAGAGAACTTCTTGGAATGACACTGACCACAGCATGTGGAGTCCATATTCCCGAATTTTGGTAACTAAGGATCATAAAAGTTGAGCAAACAATACCTTTAGCCTGAGAAAGTCATCTTAGCTGTATTGATTAGGATGTTGCTATGTGGATTTAAATTAGCTGAGTCTGTCCTTAATTGTTTAGAGAAAGACTGCTATGTCTACCTTCTCATCTATACCCTTTGCAAGCTGCTTGCCGACAAGTCATTTTTTTTCCTATCAGTAGTCTGGTGATTAATTCAGTTCAGATTCCTCTGACTGCAAGGTTCAACAGGACACATTCTCATTTTGCTCATAAATATACAAGATTTTCTTACTTTCATATTGGCTCCTCGCTCTTCAAACTTTTAGTTCTTACGTTTTCTCTTCTTGTGAATGGTCTTGTTTCCTACTGCTTAAAAAAAAAAACCAGAAAAGGAATCTACTTTCCAAGCCTTCTTAAGGGTCAGCCTCCTGTTTTCAAAATTAGATGTGGGCTGGAAGGTGTAAGGGAACGGAGGGTGGACTATGGCAGCATGAGCAATCAGCCTGGATCCAAACAGAAAAATTCATGATCTAAATGAAGCAGCTCCTTCCAGATGTCAGAACAGTAAATAAATGTTTCATAAACTTTGCTTTCCAGGCCAGCTCCAAACCACAATTTTATGTTTGTGGTTTAACCCTTACTCTTTAGTGAAAGCAGCATGCTGAGACTGGACAAGGAGCAGGGACGTGTTCCTGGACATCCCTGTTCTGGGGAGTAGTTACACCGCTGATGCCTCCAGCCAGGAAAAAAAAAAGTGTGAGGCTGATACCCCGGTCTTGAGGATGAAGAATAATACCACATGGGTTGTCTTTGCAGAAAATTCTGAGGAAGTCACCTCCAAACCCCATGAGAGTGCATCCTAGCAGGTTTAGCATCCTGGGACAACAGCAGCCAGCAGCGAGGGCCGGCTCAGCAGCTGCTGGTCCTATGGGAGCCAAACAAGCCTTCTGTGATCCAGGCCACCTCCCTTTGCACAAGAAAGCTTGTATTTTTACAGTGTGATAGAGGAAAGTAGATGGTGGGTGACTGCGGTGAGGAAGTGAGGGCACAAAGCCAAAATTCTGTTTGTAGAGTAAAAGTTTTTCCAACAACTTGACCCTTGCAACTTGTTGGAGCGCTGGGTGCTTTATCTCCTGGGGAGGGGAAAAACCTCTTACTGCTGCTGCGTCCTCAAAAGTGGAGAAGCTTTGTATGTGCTAATCCTCTGACGCTGAGCAGAGATGCCTGGCACCAAGGCTTCGCTGTATGCAAGATTTGTCTATGTTCTCCAAATTGGCCCCTGCGACTTTCATGGCGCGGGGAACTGTATCATGGCAACCCGTGTCTGAAAGCGCAGCCTGAGCTCGCTGTGCCTATTATTAGGCAGCCAAATGGGACTGCACACCACGCAATTTTAAGTAGAGCGTGGAGATTGTCAGCAAATTCTGTTAACAAGTGTCAGAATTTATGTGCTCGTGGACTAGTCCCCACATTGGAGATTTATGGTAGTCTCCTTTCACGCTGTGCTGTTGCTGCTGCTTTGCAATTAGAGAGAAGCTGGCATTAAAAACATCTGCTACCCACGTTGGCCCATAGTTGCCAAACTTCTCGCTCTCTTTCTGCCAAGTAGTACCTTGCCAGCAATACCGTTGTGCTTAAATGTTAGCTCCCGAAAGCGATGCTTGCAGACAGTAGTGCCACTGAATCAGCACTAATACTGACATTTCACTTAGGGAAGGGGAAGGATTTGTGAGGAAGCGGCACCTCCAGGAGCTTAATTAGCATGGAAGCACAGAGAAAAAGGAAAAAAAAATAGTGTGTCCTACAAAAGGGCACAGTAAGAGGTTGTTTCCCCTGTTTTCCTGAGACTTCCCAACATCTGTTCTGGATATGTTGTTTGGGAACCGGTGGCTGGGTTCCAGGCTGGGGTCCTGCTCTGCCCTACCTGCTGGTGACAGACCGGAGCACCCAGAGCCCCAGTGTGGATGTCCCAGTTGCTGCCAGAAGTCCAAAACCTCTTGCCGTTCCCAGCCCTTCATCTACCCAGCCGTGTTTTTGCGAGCTGTCGTTATCGTGCTGATGTTGTGGTGAGATGCCCCAGGTGGGTCGGGGGCTGCTCTACCTGGTGTACGATCACACGTGGAGATGAGGTCCTTGTCTGCAGTGTCCCAACCTCCTTTCCACATATTTTCGCTCTATTTAAAATGATTACAAATAGATAAAGAAGCTGTCAAGTATTCATTGCCACTCCTTGCTCTAATGGTTAGTGATTTATTTTTTTTTCCTGATTGCTTCCTGAGTGATATAAATGCCCCATTGTAAAACGCGCAACACATTTTCAAAGCACACAGAGAAGAACAGTGGCGAACAGCTAAAAACGCTGCTTGGGAGTGGCGAGCTGGGGACTGGCAATGCTTGTGAATAGCGTGGATGTTGACCCTTTCTGTCTTCTAGCTAGGTTTTGAGATGATGGCTAGGAATATTCAGCAACCAACACGTCATGGGCTTTGTTTTGGTCACTGTAGCATGTTACTGATGGCGGGGAGCGAGGCACCGTGTAGCTCTGGGCTTTGTGAAACCGCAGAACGAAGCGGGGTGTCGCAGGGCAAGAGATGCCAATCTCAAATGTAAAACCAGCATCCAAATTCACCCGCTGTTGAAGGCGAGGCTCGTGCACTCCCTTATGCAGGGGATATGTGGTTGTAGAACCAGTTCCAAGATATTGTTCTATTCTCATTCCCCTGAAAAATATGAATAGTGAATGCTAGAGCTGAGGTTCCACGTCGGTACAGCAGCCTACAACTCTTCTTGGGGAAATGTTGCTGGTGCCTTTTTCAGATTGGGCTGAATCCTGTTGTATGTAAGCTGAAAGTTCAAGCTATAGAAAAAAGGAGTTAAATATAAAAAGTACCAATAGACTCCAAAAATGTTCATGTGCGTTGTTTTCTATTCTTCATGAAGCGATGTGTTCCTTCCTCCAGGCAGCGTTTAAACTTAGGCTGTTGTCAAGTTTCCCAGCTCACTATTGGATTTCTTCTCTTTTCATAGCTGTTCTGCTTTCTTGTAGTTATCTTTCAGTTTTGTAAACTAATAGAGTCTTTAGACTCTTTCTGTGGCTTTATGCATTTGTGATGCTCACTCAATTGCAGAGTGAGAACCCCCTGCTGCGTGAGCATCCCTAAGCATAATACTATTTCTAGCTGAGATGAAATTTCCCTTCCACCTGTATCTGCTGGATGCAATGACAGTTGGCAAATATCTCAGTTTTCGCCCCATGTCAGCACTTTGCTTATTAACTAAACAAGGATATCAAGCTGATAATATGTGTATAACAAGTTATAGAGATGAAAGATGATGCTTGGCATTTTATATTTTACTTCTTTCAGCACAAGAAGGGCTTCAGGAAAGTTTATTATCATTTGTTTATGTGTCCGTGGGTTTGGCTGGGCCAGTTTTACTCACCTAAAGAATTTCTTTACTCTTTGAGTGGCCAAGTGTCACCGCACGGGGTGTTTGCAAAGTGGGACAGTTTGTCTCAATATACAGCTGCAATATGACACTGTTAGTCGCTCTTTTTTCATACCACATTACAAATGTTTCACTTGATCAGAAAGGAGAAAAAGACAGTCGAGCAGCGAGGCAGCAAGCAGAGGAGTCTTTGGTTTGGGGCTGAACCACAGGACTTCAGATATATAGAGATGCTTTTATTTTTAGGCAATATTGTCAGTGTATACTGCTGAATTTCCTTGCTGTCTGCAGCTTCTCTTAGAAAGGTGGAGTTGAGGGTTAAATCCATACCTGGTTTCCTCCTGGAAATGTAAAGCTGAGTATTTTGTGCTTCAGGTGGTTGGTTGTGAGGGGTTTTGCTGCAGGAGTGGAGTGCAGCGGGTTTAATCCAGGCAGTGAGCAGCAGAGGGCACTGATCCAACAGGAGATGGAGGAAACTCAATTGTCATTTTACTTCAGCGCAGTGGAAAAGGACCCAAGATTAATCTGTTAATATCCTCTCATTCCTTTTCCCTCCTATATCAGTGTTAATTGCCAAACAAGTGACAACTTTCTCCAGTATATTATATTGGTACATTATACACTACTGCTGTAGATAAGGTTATTTGCAAATTCGCTACAGAACTCCTCCACAAACTCAAGAGGTTTTTATGTTGCTTCTGTACGTATGAATACAAATAAATAGAAGCTGCAGTTTCAGCTATATCAAATTTAATCTGCATGCTATTTAAAGCAGTCTAAATATTAAAAACAGATTATTGGGATATTCCACAGGAATAATTTTATTTATTGTGGCTTACTTTCAAATAAACTTGTCTGCTTCCTTTGGTTTTATTTTCCTCCAAAAGAGGCATTCCTCTCAGGATTACAGTTTTGGTTTTTTTTACCTATGCATTCACACCTGTATTTAAGAACTGGTTGTCAACTAGGCTGATAAATGTAATCATGGGTGAGACTTGGCAGAGATGGCCATCATAAACTGGCCGCATAAAGCACCCCTGTAAACTGAATGAAATTGAGAATAAAGGGCCAGAATGGTTGCGTTGGGCAACAAATGGGCAAACGAGGGCACAAGCTACTAGTGGTGTTTCCCTGGATCCAAGGGCAGAACGACCCTCCTGTGCGGTGGCTGTGGGATCATGGCGGCTGCGGAGAGGGTTGTAGGCAATCCAGCGTCAGCAGAAGTGATGAAGGCTGGCATGTCTGGAAATTGCTCTGACAGCCTGGGCCCAATAAAATTTTAATTTGAGAAATGAACCTGTTCTAAACTTTGAGAGTCAAGCCCTGCAGCTTTTACTCGGGCAAGATTTTTGCTAAGATAAATGAAAATAGACTTAAGGACTCAGACAGTAGCCAGTGGGCAAACCCCTGTCTTGTGTCTGGCAAATAACCCTTTGTAGCCCTGACCTGTGTCACAAGATTGGGGTCAATAAATAGGTATCAGTTTGGTGGAAGCATATCTTGAGTGTCACAGCACTATTAAAAGCCTCTCAGGTTGAGCAAGGGGCAGTTTTGTAAAGTTAGCCTCGGAAGTGTTGGTCTCCTACATATCGTATTTCTACTGACTTTTATGTATTAGTCTTACTAAAAGCATTATAGCAAACACAACTGTATCCTGCAGAATTTTCTGATTTGGCTTCTCCATTGTTTTTGGAAGAGTTTTGAATGAAAAAAATACCCTATTGCTGAAGGTGCAGTTTAGGTGTTTGCTGAACATCGTGGCCCAAAACAGGAAAGGGATCTCAGTCTTGGCTATTTGGTGTGAAAACCCCAAATGAATCCCAAATGAATACACCTAAACAGGACCCCAAAAGACAGCCCTTCTTGCTGTTTCCTAATCATTGCTGTATAACAATTCAAATGGGCAAATCTCTTCAATGGCTGGGAAGGAGTTCTTCCCCAAAATATGTTTCAAGCAGCACATTTGGTATTTGTTTTGGGAAAATCCTGCCTAAATACAGATTGTACTGTTGGGAGTCAGCAAATAATTACCAGTTAAGGACTTGTCCATCGAACTTGGTAGTCAGCTTGAACAGAGTGCTACCAAATCAGTTCTATCTTAACTGAAGACAGATGCCTACTTAATGCGTTCAAGCTGATCAGTCCACTAAATATTTTCAAATATGGATGTTGCATCCATATTGACAGGTAGTGCATCTTTGTCAGCGCAAACTGCTTTTTAAAATACAGTATTCATATTGCATGGTCATTCTTTCTAATATCGTCTTAACGTCAACTGGTTTAAACTTAAGTTTTGGGGCCAATTCTGCTGGCCTTTTCCTCATTGGGTTCTGCTTTATCCCATCAATATGAAGAAGGCTGGATTTTGTGCTTAATTATATTTTGCACGTGGATTAGCAGTGCCTGTCTGACAGGTAAAGCTAATTCATAACAGTGAACGTTAAGCAGAATCTGGCCTCAGTTCAACCTGGGGTGTAACAGGGCAGGCTTAATCTGTGGTGGCTTTTTGGTTCGTTTGATTTAGTCTTGTTTAGCAAATGCCTAAAAAGAATTTCATAAACTGAATTGGGTTATCTCAAGTGAGGTCAGTCAAAGTGAGCTGCCCAGAAAAATCCCTGATTTTAAGCTGTGTTTTAGTTTATTCACAGCAAAAGGACGCAGCCCAGATTTTCTGCTTCATACAGCTGCTGTTGGGCACTAGGTCTGCCCAGCTTAGGTCCTACTGCAGGATTTAATCTGTGCTGAACTTGCCAAAAGTGTATGCAAGACATCTCCTAGCTTGTATTTACATATTATATTAATATGAGAGAAGCAATGAGTCCACTTTCTTAATGCTTGAGCAGAAAAATAAGTGTAGCTACAGCCACATGTGTAATCCTGCAGAAAAGGGATGTGTGGGAGATATTTAGCAGATGTGTCAACTACTGTGGAAAGAGAACCGGTTCTGTACGTCTGAGTCCAGCAGCTGCAGGAAATGAAACATCCGACTTTACCCATGATCCAAAGAGGAGAGAAGGACTGGGTGTTTCAGGTGTGGGAGGCCATCCCAGTGGAAGGACCGGGTGGGAGGGAGAGCAAGCCCGAGCGAGCGTTTTTTGAAGTGCCCTTCTTCCATCTGCTATTATGATCTAAAAGGAAATCTGAAAAAGAAAGAAGAGAAGGAAGGAAGGGAGGAATTAATTTTGCAGACGTTGTACTAATGACACCAAGCTAGGAAACTCAAGAGGAGTTGTTCAAAGAGGTCTTCGCTCTGGGGTTACATCGCCATGAGCTCGGGGGGAGGAGTGCGGCATCAATCATTTGCAGTGACCCGTGCAGAAAACTCACCACGGTCTTCATTCTTACTGCACCTGGTTTCCTTAAAATAATTTGGCTTTCCTCACAAGCCATACTGCCATTTCACAGGAAGCAAAGATATAGCTAGGAATAATTGCTTTAGCCTTTAGTTTTGAGTGGAGTTTTTTCTTTTCTTTTGCCAAGCAAATAGAAAAAGCACTTGTACTAGTTTAACATATACTACTATCTAAGAAGAAGAAAAATTCAATAGAGACAAAGATAACTTTATTTCTGTCACCAAAGAAAAATATATATTTGTTCCAATCTATGCTAAACTCGTCTTTGCAGTTCTTGAGAAATGCAAAAAAATCTATATATCACACTCTTGGCCAGTACGCGATGACATTAGCCTTCAGTTTTTCCCTCTCTTGTCTTGCTAACAACAACAAAAAAGGTACAGTGTAAGTTTATGTATCAGTAAAGGTAGAGTAGCAGAGTTCCCATGCACCTCATTTTACAATTTGCTTTGACATGAAGTGAGAAATAACTGAGCACAACCTTTACTACAATAATTGGATTTTTGCCATCAGGAAAAGCTTGTTACAATTGTGTCCTCTGAGAAATAATGCACTTTTTAGGTTTAGTTTTATAGAATCCATTCTCAGTAACCTTAGAGGGCTCAAATTCCAGCGAGAGAGATGCGATGTACATGGGCTGGATCCTTCTCCACCCAAGTCAATAGTCTGTCATCATTCTGTCAATACTGTTGGTTGGTTTACACCACCACAGCCCAAAAAATCATTTTGTGATACACTTTAAAACACAGACTAATTTTAGTCTCCTTTGCCGCCGCCTTTTTATTTTGCTTTCTTTTGCTAGTGATTTGTCTCCCTTTGTGCAACTTCCTTGAAGAATTATAGGAAAATATACCTAATTATAAAATCTGCATGGATGTTGCATCTGACAATATGTCAGTTGGCCCATAAGGGTCAGAGCCTGAGGATGAGTGGGCTCTGTGAGCTGGGGTAGGAAGTTCCTTTAGTTTCAGATCTCAAGTGTGTTAAAATCACCCGTGGTGCATCCCTCCCTCATAGGCTTCCCCAGCCCAAGAAACTGCGTAATTACATGCCTCCCACTAAATATCTAATTAATTTCACAGATTTCACTAGTACTACCAAATACAACTTTACTATAAACATTGATCATCATGTACCAGTTTTTCAAGGACTATTTTTGCCATTCTCAAACCTGCAGTTGAAGCTGAAATGAAACTAAAATTTAAAAAAATAAAAAGTGTTGCTTCAGATTTTTGCTATGGTATAAATCTATACTCTAACAACATGGCTGATGCACTCTTTATAACTTTGAGTATGTGAGCAGTAAAAGGACAAATATATTAAAAAATATTCCATTAAGATTGTGTTAAAGTACTTTATTTTAAAATGATAACATTTTGGAGGCCATTATGGTAAGGTTTGGATTATTATTTTTAAAAATAAGTAGTAAACTATTTCACTTAGAAATAAGACTGCTGTGTGTACGGAGTTAACAGAGCTACTCAACGTATGTGAGCTGAGGGATTAAAATTTAACTGCAAGGTATCCCTTGGGACAACGGGCCATCATAGTTTACGGAAGCATGAAAAGTCACTGGAGAATGCAAGTGCTTCAGCCTGTGCCACTGCGGTCTCTCTGTCTTTGAGGTGTTGTTTTGGCCAGTGAAGTGATGGCAGGGGACGGGCAGAGGCAATTCCAGAATGGTCGTTTCTCCAAGGAAATTGATCCTGGCAAAACCCATCTGGATGTAAACGACTGGGATGACTTCAACAGCCGTACCATCAGTACCTGTGGGGATGTAGCTATTGTACCAGGGAATCCATCTGACAGGAAAGACTAGGAAAGACATCTGATAGTTCAAGACTAGTATTAGAGTACCAGAAGGAAAAGACATGAGAGAGATCTGCAAAAGAACCAACAGGACCATCACCACTGGTGAACTATTCGCGTCTCCAGTGGCTACAGCAGCTCATCTCTTCAGCCATCATGAGGACTAAGTATCATATGAGGAATAATCCTGTTTGAGAAAACTATATCCACCAAATTAAAACTATATGGTGTATCCTTAGACTTTCCTAAAGGCACAAACTCTGCAAACTATCAGCTCCCTAAAATCTTTGGATTTTCAGAAATCTACAGCCATCTAATGGAGTGAATCTGATGATATACATAACACACTCACACCTTTGGAGTCAATAGCAAATAGCTCCCATTGGCATTAATGGGAACAGGACTGGGCCTTGAATTATTAACCACATGGAATAATAGGAACCTGGTTTATTTAAATATAACCATTGTGAGATTGGAACTGTGAGGTGGTAGTAACGAGCCATTTTGAGTAGAAGGAGATGCATATTAAGTTAAAGTGCCTTGTACTCAAAATCAATTTGAATTTACTTCAGACTTTGCATAACCTTCTCTTCAGTGCTATACAAATGTCTTGATAGACTCATTAAAATCTGGAAAATGGGAGAGAATCATAAGATCAGAGACTCATGAAAGAGCTGAAATAAAAATCTATAACTGAAATGTGAAGTTACAGAGTGGATCAGTGAGAATTTTAAGTTTCAATTTCTTTCACTTTGTGGGTTTATCACATACTAACTGTAACTTCACCACTTTTATGTAGTGGAACATGCACGTTACAACCTATTTATTCAGATTTCTTTTTGAGGAGTTTTCCCTCTGCCAGTCTGCTTGTGGTGCTCAGAGTGAAGACCCCTACGATGTTTTTGACAGAACAGAAGACCCAACATTAGTAAGTCTGTGAGAAATAATGATTCTTGCGCGCTCCTTTTGAAACTTTAACTTGGAGGCCAAAAGAGGAAAGTACTCTGATTTGGAGGAATCCCTGAAGAGCTACATGGCCATCTTCCCCTTCTAGAAATAAATTGCAAATGCAATTTACCTTGTCATGGGATGTGCATTAAGTTTTTTTTCAGAATGCTCTTCTGACTTGCTGCTAAGCGCCACATCTCTTGAATGCGCGTTTCATCTACCTGTTCTTGTTTACCTTCAAATGGACAACTGGCAGCATTTTATTTACTGCTACACAACTGAGCCAAAATTGTTTTCTCACATCTGATGTACCACTGAGGTTAAAGCTTGGGTCTTATCCTTAAGGATACCTTGAAATGTGACTTTTATTCTGATGAAAGATTTTTGGTTGAAACTCTTATTTACACCCCAATTTGATAGAGAAAAATTGAGATTTTCCTTATCATGATTGTACAGTACAAAACAAATTGCTTCAGATTATGATTCACTCCACTTTAAATTGTTCCATTGTTTAGACTAGAGCTGGCTGACAGTTTCTTCATTTATCTTTCGTAGACTAACGCTGCAGCGGACATATTCGAGGCGTTAGGCTGGTGCTGATTTGTCAACCTTGACCTTCTGCCACATTAGCTCATTGCAAACCTGACACTCTTCATTTCTCAGACGTAGATTTTTTTTTTTTCCCTGAGCTTTCTGAGCCAAGATTAGCCACCACTGCTTATGTGAAAGATATATGGACATGTATCAAAAGCCAACATACAATGTTTTCTTTTTTGCATTGGATTCCTATTCACCAACTTGTGCTCTATATTAGAAACATATCTCATCATTCACAGCTTGTAACAAAATTTAATTGCTATTTGTCCTAACTCTTATTTATTTTATAGACTTCGTCTGGCTTCGTAACAGCTTTTACACAACAGACCAGACTATGCTTGAAATTAGCCATTGAAATTAGCAGTGAGCTCTTGCTACTCAGCAGTCCGAACTAGTCTGTGTTGGGTATACTAGTGGTTTCTTCTAAAAATTTGGTCAACTTTATATTTAAGCTTCATAATAGGAAAGGATTGCAGTTACTGGAGCTGAAATCTGAGGAACTAGGCTTGCAAGTTTGCAGCTTGTACAAGCATGTAAGTACTTCCACGAGTGCTGGAAGTTGATGCCATTTTTGCTTTAAATTGGATAAAACTAAGCCCTGTTTCAAAACCACCTGGAGAGGCAGCCAGCATGGTCTCATCAGCTTCTTTTCACCAGGAAGCTCACCTCACTTCTTTACAACAGTTTCTTGCCAACTTTGCACGTTCAGATGTTGGACCTCCTCTTGGGTCCTAAGTGGAATTAATACCAAAGGGAAATTCTCACAACAGTTGTCCCTTTGAAAGACACAAGGTGTGACCCTCACTACAAGCTGCCTCTTCAGTTTCCCTGCAGGTAGAGAGTCATGAGAGAAAAAAACCACTATTGCAGAAACAAACAAACAAAATCCACAGTGACACCACTCACAGTTAGGGACAGTGGTCTCCCAGATCACTTCATTTTCATATCTTGATGCGACTCACCTTTAAAAATAGTACTGCTCAAAAAGGTCTCAGGTAGATTGTGGAAAACCAATGCTTTTGGGAATCAGCTGCTGAGGAAACATGAAAACAAAGGTGCTGATTGCAAGTGGTGGGAGAAAGGAGGCTAACCTCACCCCATCAGGGAGATTTATCAGTGGAGCTGGCTCAGCTACTGCGTGAAGAGGAGCTCTTGGAGGAGAGGGAGCTCTGTGGCACCCTTCGCTCATCACCGAACCCACTTGCAGCTGCGTGGCTGCCAGATGTGCTGGGTTTAATGAGTAAATCACAGCTGCATCACTGAAAATGCAGTACATAAGACTCAAATCTATGCCATTAAATGCTGATGTCTCATTTTCTGTTTGGAGAATATTTTTCTTTTCAGTTCTTTAGAACTTTTTGGTGAAGTTGGTTAATTCTTTTTTTTTTTTCCTGTGTATGTAGGGATCTTTGTGAATGAGTGGACTTATCTGTGGTTATTCAAGCAGAGGTCAATAAAATAGTTGAAGTAATGCAGTCTTGAACTGAGTAACACTCCCATTGAAGTCAATTTAATAGATTTAAATACTACAGAATGTAGCCCTACATTTAATTGAGTATCACAAGAAACTAATCAGCCAAGTAGGAGGTCTTAGGAGCCCTTTTTGCCCCCCTAGGATAAGCATTGTGTTTCATATAGTGATAGAGATCCAAAATGAAAATAAGGGTCACCTCTTTTAGTTTAGGTAACTGTTTCATTAATATTTACCTCTATGGTACTTCATCTCTTGGTGTAGGCTGATCTGACGAAAGGTAACAGGACACAACGATAACTTACCTTCACTGACTAAAAGTTACAAAAATAGAACAATCTGCCTTTGATGAAATGCTTGAATTTTTAAAAATCTTTTAACAGCACTCTTGACCTGCACTGTTTTGCAACTTCCTAGACCTCTGCAAGCAAATATCACAAAATGAGCTACAACTATTTCACGAATGTGGGCATTTCAGTAGCGTTATCCGATACCCAAGTTATAGTTGTTGATTTTGCTTTTCTTGAGTGGCAGCAACTACTGTTATTTGCTTCATAGTCTGTGGGGAAAAAGTAAAACCATAAGATAATAAAATTTTATTGTAATTACTGTGAATAAGTGTGAAGCCAGGAATAACTCTCAGATTGGAGTCAGGACCTCGTGCTTGGCAGAGGGGTTGAGCAATGAACTGTAATAAGGAGTTACTGCTTGCTACTTTTAGGGCAGACTTTTGTAATTACAGTTCTTATTTATGAACAGGGAGTGAAAGTCTTTTTGTCTGTTTGTGCTGTTCCTATTCTTAGTGATTGCTAGATGCCATATAAAAGCCCACCGGCATCTTGTTCAGATAAAGAAGAAAGAAATCTGTCCTTGGTGAATTGCTAATGATAAAGGAAGGTAAGACGATCAGGAAAGATTTGAGGGAGAATCGGGAAACAATTGGCAGTTTAAAACAGCCTAAAATCAGACTGACTTGCAGATGGCACAAGGCCTGGGCATGTTCAGAAGATGAGTTTCTCATGACTACATTTACTGTGACGACAAAGTGTTGATCTTTATCAAGTCTGAGCTATCTACATAATCTCCTCCTCTGACTGCTAAGCTCTCTGAGCAAACCCCATGGCTAAGGGGACAGAAAAGTAACATTTTCCAACTTTTTTTTGAGAAGGATCCTTCCCACCCAGCACTGCAAGCTGTGGAGGTCACACTCACCAATGTTTTGTCTTCAGTGAAGGCCAGACTTCGTCCAGCTGCTGGGGCAGGAGAAGGCTGTGATCATCTGCTAGACACATGTTTACATGTAGTGGGAAGTGAGAATTCCCTTCAAGTGAACTTCACAACTTTTTTTTCTAGCTCCAAACTGCATAACATATTAATATTTGTTGCCATTTTATTCCATGTAAAACATAAGTGAGGCCATGTGACGTTTCATTCATCTCTCTGTAACTGTAATCTACATCAAGAGTTGTAAATTGCCAGACAACGGGAAATAGCATGAGGTAAGTGCTTCCAAAAATGCTTTAATATGAGAGCTAATAGCTATAATATATGTTTCTTGCAGCTCAGTTCAGTCTAAACTGATAATTAATTGGATTGTCATACTTACGTGGTAAGTATTCAAACATGTCTAAACTTCGTAAAAGCTGCTGCACAGGGAGAAAGACAGCATTAGAGCAAAATCAAAACCAAACTTTTAAGCATGTTTGCACAGTAGGCTCAATAAGCACTTTTGCTGATCTGCATGAAACCTGTACAGTTTAAATGCCATTATTCTTTTTGTCAATGTGCAGGCAAATTCTAGTACTAGTGGAAAACCTAAAAATATAAAGTTTACTTAATAAAACCTATTAAAATGGGTGGCATGAAACTGAATTATTTCAACTGGAATATATACACCGGGGAAAAGCAAGATCTTGAATATTCACATTACAGCTCATTGAAAAGGCAATGGGCTATGCAACAAGATTGACAACAAAGGGAAAAATGATGAGGAAAATTGCCTTACTTATCTGCTAGAGTGCTCTTGACTGCCAACTGTAATTTTATGGTTCATTATATAAAAAAATACCATTAATGTTAGTACTTGTGTATCATAATCATGCGAAGAAGGGAAGAAGTTCATTGAAATGTGCTCCATTTTTAATCAAGACACTATAATTGTGTGTTTTTCAGGCATCATCAATTTCCATCAATTTTACTGCTGCAAAAATAATGTGCTGCTATAGTTCTTCCAAAGGTCAATTCCTGCATGAGGTGCATTGACTGCAGGGATGTAAACTGTAAATAAACAGCAGCATAATTTATCTTCTCTGATATTACTTGATTCATCACGAGCTTCAAGTTGATAAGTGAAGAAAATGGAATCGCTGGTTTTAAATTTTGTGGTGTATCAGATAACTTTGAAATTACAGGAACTTTGGTTATATAAATGTTGTTGTATAAAATGTCAGGCAACAGCCAATATTAGCATTGCAGAGCCAATATTACACAGCAAATGTATCTGTCAACCTATCTGTGTGCTTTCGGCAGTTTTGAAAATCACAGAACAGATAAAATTGTCTGAAACAATGGCAGGCGTGTTGTGTGCCTCCTGGATTAACCATCTCAAAACAGCTTTGATTACCACAGAGTTTGCATTCCTGGCTCCTAAAGGGGAATGGCGATGTTACTAACCTGAGCACCCCATCTGGTTTTTGTTTTTTTGTTGTTTTTTTTTTTTAAAGGGGAAGCAGGGAAATACGGTGACACTAAATTAGAATATACAGAAAGTTTTGTGCAGAACAAAAGTCTTTGGAATTAATGTTTATTATTCCTGTTTGATTCCGGGGAACAAGCCTGGAGCAAGGCCTCGGTCCCAGTGCAATCCCAGAGCAGGGGAGAGTCTCTATTCCCAGGACTTGCTTCTCACCAAAACAGAAATTATTCCCAGATTGTGTTTTCATAGTTAGAGGATACTCAGTCTTTCTTTATTCCACAATTACACAATTGACGCTGACCTTGAGCAATAGCTGCACTTTTCTCTGGGGAATCTGCTCTGAGTTTTGAAGCCTGGGCATGCTAAACTTTGTTGAGAAGTTACAGCTGGCCAGTGAAGTCCAAAGGATTCGTGGTAGACATGTTATCAAAGTTTTTCAAGGCTGTCCTTCATCTGCTGGTGCAGATGTGCTTTATGGTCAAACTCCGTTGCAGCTGATGCTGTATCCCGCTGAACACGTTCCCTTCTTGCAGAACTTCTGCCAGTGCTTCTTGTCATGCCCGGTCCTGTAATCTCATCCTACATTTCTTGCAGTGCATTAGATGATGACACTGAGGGCACCTCTCCGCAGAGGCTGAGCGTTGCCTTTCCACCCTCGCAGAGAATCCCAAACGCGCCAAGTCCCCGTTCTCCCCGTCAAGTTCCCTGGGGACCCCGAGGAATGGGCTACAGCGCCACATCCCCTTGAGCAAAGCCAGGAAGATGCTTTTAATTTTTATTAGCCTTGTAGAACACTTTGGTCACAGCTTTTGCTGCACCATGTGAAAGGAGCAGTGGTAC
Source organism: Chionis minor (assembly GCA_013398295.1). NCBI lineage: Eukaryota > Metazoa > Chordata > Aves > Charadriiformes > Chionidae > Chionis > Chionis minor. Next base: position 77,379 of record VZSF01003594.1, on the reverse strand, counting down.
ACACTGCAGCCAGAAAGAAACACATTTTCTCTCTGTTCTTCATCTTTTAAAAGATGCCTCTCCTTAAATAAAGCAAGAAAAGTCCAGTAGACTAGAAAGGACTTCTGCTGGGTAGCTCATATTAGGGCAAACAGATGTAAACCTGGCACTACTTAAATTATACATTCAGGAGTATTTCACCTGTACTAGTGTAATACACTAGCAGACTTGTGTTGCTTTGATGATATATTACTTGATGTAACAAGGTCAGCTGTCAAAAACCCATTCCAGTGTCTGAGGCACTCGAAGTTTTGTTGGGGGAGAAGACAAAAGACAAAGAAAAATTCATTTTATTCCTGAAGAGCGCATTCTTCAACATGGTGAATGAAGGATGGTAAGGCTGAAGCTGAGAGGCTTTAATGAGGCTGACGAGCCCTTCAGAAATCCCATCACTTAGCTGAGCCCATAGGGCCCAGGGCCCTGGGAACAAAGTGCAGCGTTTGCTGCCACCTGGAACCTCTCCTGCAGCTCAGCAATAAGCCTGAAATAATACATGTATTTATGCCTATTTTCAGATAAATGTCACTGTATGCCTAACGCCTTCGAAGTGGGACCATCCTGTGGCAGATGCTGAACAGTGGAGAGGTAAGTGATGGAGGAACCTCTCCCTTCTTCTGCCCCCAGCAGAAGTGAGTGCCTGGAATAACGCTTTGCAAATCTTCCTGTAAAAACACGACGTTATTCATAGCGTATGATTAGTCTTTCATGCTTTCCTTGTTATAAATATGTAACACATGCTGCAGTGCAGAATGTGATAATATATTCTAACGTGATCTTTAATGCTGATATTTAAAAACCTGTTCCTGAATATGCACAGTTTAAATTTCACATGAATGTACATCCACCACTTTTCCCGTTTCAAAGTATGAAGTCTTTTAGGCAAGAAGAAGGTTTTATAGCAAACCATTTTTACCCTTTTCTTCAGTTCATCTATCTACAGCTAAATATTTTCTCATCTTCCACAGAAAAAATGAATTATTCTAAAGCAAAGCGTGCTGCAGTGTGTGTGTGTGTTTGTTGGTATGTCAAAATACAAACACTGGGAGAAGATATTCTCATTTGTTTTCCGTTCCAGTTTTTAAGTGACATGTTAGGAAGCAATCATAATAAAGAGGAGCTGAAGAAATTATTTCTCAGTTAGACAGCAGCCTGCTGTTATCTCTAATCTAAGAGGCACTGGATAGAGGTCATCTTCTGATCAATGAGGTGAATTTCATTTTATGATGCTGAAAACAGACAGTGAATGGTACAATCAAGCGCTTTCAAAAAGAAAGAAGAAGCAGTCAGAGTGTTATGGGAGAACCATAACAAAAATAAACAGATTTATTACTATATATAGCCCTTTTTACAAGGACTCTGTAGTGCAGAAAGAAGATGTTACTCTACTTTAGCCCTCCAGATATACAGAGTATTGCCAAGATTTATAATCACTTTACCTGCCCAGGACAGTCTTCTGGACAAATGGGGTTAACATGGTGCACTGCTACATTCAAAGATTATCTCTCATAAAGGATAAGCAATTTGGTTTCCAAGCTGAACACTTAAGCATGTAATGTAATGCGACTTTCGGGAATCCCCACGCGCAGAGTGCTGACAGCTTTTCTCTTTCTTAGTCTCCAGAAACTCCAACAGAACCGAGCTTCTCCCATGCGGACAGGCTCCGAGGGGCTGCTACTCCGGCCAGCCATGATGTTTGCCTGTATTTTACTTTTGAAGTGGAATTTGCCTTGGCCAGGTTTTACCCTCAGCACTGTCTGATAGGACTTTGAGTCATTAAACAATATGGATTGCAAGGGCTGGTTAAAATGGTTGTTACCAGAGCTTTATAGTTCGTTTGAAATATTAAGCATGGACGTGTTGTTGTGGTAATTGAGCAATTATTGGATGTATGCTATAGCCTGTGCCATAGGTTAGCCTTAAACAGGGTCTGCTCTTCCGTTCAAGAACTGGGGAAAGGGATGGAACATTCACTGTGGTTTGGAGAGTTGGGTTGCAAACGGCTGCGGAGCAAGAAGTTCAAAATACTTTCCCCTGAAAATACTGAATTTCACAATAAGCACAATTGTCTCTTTGAAATGATACATCCTGTACCAATCTGGATAAGTTTCATGAGAAGAACCAAGATAACCAATATTGATAAAAGCACGCAGATGAGCAAGAGGAAAAGATTGTTTGAATACCGAAAAGGACAAAGACATTTGAGAAACGTCTGTACCAGGAAATGGGCGGCTGTGTACCTGCCACGGTGCAGCGGGACGTTTCTGAGCGTCTGACTGTGTGTGATGTGTTGATTGTAAGTGAAAGCTGGGCTGGACGCACTCCTTGGTTATGGTTTTAGGAGTGACATTAGACCTATACTTGTATCCTGTGCAACTCTGGATGGAAAAGTGCTGCTCAGCCAATGACGGCAATGAGCGAATGGTCACATACATGAATAAACCAGGTACCAATGGAATAAAGCTGCAAGAAGAGGAACCTAAAATGGCAGAACAGCAGCGTGCAAGGGAACCTGGAATTTTAATTGATTTGCTGCTGTTGTGTCTATTGGAGGGGGCACAAACAAGGGTGAACTATTCCGCTGGCAATGAAATGTAGAGACAACTTGTTACGTTTTTGTGTGCCTCGTCCAAAAATACGGCCTTCTGCATATGGATATTTGAAAAGACGGTGCTTACCCCAAGTAGCAGAGCTTACTTTTCAGCAGAACATATAGCAGAGGTGTTTTTTCTCAAACCTTGCAAACTCTCTGCACAATTGATGGAAAGCTGAAGAGAGCCCTCACTGTCAGCGTGGATTAATCTGGAATTCCCTGGCATCTTCAGATCCTTGTGCATCAAAACATTAGTTTGCATCAAAAGTTTGACCAGTGACTCAAAGTATTCAGGAGTTCAGAAGATGACAAGAGCAAACGAACTAAAATGCCTCCAATTTCTGTGGCTTGCAGACTTCAAAACCTGTAATTGTGCTGGAAGTCTTTGATCTCAATATTACGCTTCTGTTGCCTTTGAAGTCAAAAGCGTAGGGCTATTGCGGCAGCATCCTCGGGTGTCAGGTGTTAATTCCCTATAGCCACATTTAAGGTACATCATATTTAGCTATTGACCACTAGGTGCTAAAGAATGTAGCTGTATGCAGAGAGCATTTTCTTATTAAAGAAAGTTTCACACATCAGTCGTTTCGGTGCAGATTGGTTTTTACCAACAAAGAGGTCACCGCAGACCACTGACGCACAGGACCTCTGGAAGACATTTTCTAGAACAAATGAGCAATGACTTATTTTTAATAATTGACTGTTGCAGCTGAGCGAGAGTTAAAATGATGCCAAAAGTTACACGCTAAACAGCAGCTTATGTTATATTTGGTGCTTAGGAGGGAGCCCTAGAAGGGGGAGGTTGGCGAGGGGCTGGGCTGGAACATTGGGAATCTCTGCCTGCCCCTGAGATGGGAGCTTAATGCCGTAAATTGGTACCAGTGTCTGCCTTCATCCAGCAGAAGTGGAAAAGAAAAATGGAAAGGGCTGCATTTATATGACTTGTAAAATATTCATTTATGTGCTGCGCTTGCAGAGAATCGATCTCTAGAGAGCGTGAGGTTTCTCCATCTCAGTCAAATTAGATTAGAGGTAAGAGCTGAGTGGGATAAAATGTCATGGGGGCGGGAGTGGGGTGAAATGGTGCAGGTCTGTGCTCACCTCGGATCCCCTGATGGGCGCAGGGGGTCGTTAGGAAGGGCTGAGACCACAAGGGGACCGAGACACCAGCTTGCTCCTGAGGAAGCTCCTCTGGGTTTTGATTCCACTAGGTGGCAAATGGTTGAAATCTTTTTGTAGATTTGGTCTTCAGTGGCTTGTTTTAACTGTCAAATTGTAGCAAGGTTAAATAAGGTCAGTGCTGAGGGAGGCAATGGTTTATTCCTTTTATTTATGGTATTATTTTCAGTGTATGCTTAGAGAGAATGCAGCAACAGGGGCAGCAATGGGCACAGCGGGATTTATGCTTTGCTCCTCCATGGATGTCCCTAAGCAGTGCCCATCCGAACATCGGTGGGGTTTTTCATGGTGTAACAGTGGTGGTTTGCAGGCAAGTGTGTTTATTCCTCTAAGCCCGGGTGACCCCCAGCCAGGTCCACACGCAGGGGATGAGACGTGGCGTGGGCAGTTGGAGCCAGGTTAACCCATGGCTGGAGTGACGGATCTCACCAACCCAACCCCATGTTAAAATGCTCTTTGAAGACTTTAAGTGAGACGTGATATTGTGAGTGGGACTCCTTCAGCCTTTTTCTGATGTTAAGGAATCCCAAAGAGTTTCTAACAACAGACTTTTACTTAGTTAAACTGAGAAATATCTTCGATGATGTCTTCAGCTACTTCTGACAATAACGTCTTTGCCTCGGGAGCAAAGTATTCATGATGATGTCAATAAAGACAGCAGCTTTGACAGCAGTTTTATATATCAGCGTAGATGTAGAGTGCTGAATGTTACCTGTATTATCAATTGGCTAACGCTTTCCACGAGAAAGATGTCTCTTTAGAAAGCTGTGCCTTTTATGAGTGTCATCAACGTCTGTCAGGCTTGACATGGCTGGGTTTGACTGAGCTTGAGGTTTTTGTTGTTGTTTAAATTTGTGATAAAATAAGGGAGCATCTTCTGAGAAGTGGATGTTGAAAAATGTGTTACGTTCAAATATAAACTGCTTCATTCTCCTGTTTTTTTGTGAAAGCTCTGAGATCTGTGAAGGAAAAGACTTAAGTAATAGAGTGATTTGCCATGATTTTGGTATTAAAACAGGACAGGTACAGCACGTGCAGAGGCAGTGACTTATTACAGCTCTAAATATCATTCCCTTTAAAAGCTCTGGGATTTAACAGCTTTGTGCAGAGTCTCCGTTGGCTTTTGGATAACCCAAGGGCAGAGGAGGAAGAGAAGCGAGTGCAGGCAGGCAGCTGCGAGCCTGTACAGGTGCGTAAGATCCTACCAATAAGATACAACTTATTTGCAAGTATGAGGGATGTTTATTTTTCCACATTATGAAAAAAAGATTCTCTCTATTTCTAAGTTAGCACAAAGTGGTATGGATTCATACTTTATTATTTCAGGTGCAGTCTCTTGATGGATGCAGGAGGAGGGCAGGCTTACTGACAAATTTCTACCATTTCGACTTTGTCAACAGTGTCTGTTGGTGAGCGGAGCGCAGAGAGAGGACATAACATGGACCATACGTCACAGGTCACCACCGGCTTGTGTCTGCAACTGGTGGCTGAGGGCCACGCTCCTGAAGAGCAAGGAGACATCAGTCATGCTTCCAGCAGATGACGCTAAGGGTTTCCAAAATGACCACTGCCTTGAGTGCCGACTTGTAAGGCGCTGATATAAGGTTCAGCAACCTGGTCTAGTGGGAGGCGTCCCTGCCACGGCAGGTGGGTTGGAACTAGATGGTCTTTAAGGTCCCTTCCAACCCAAACCTTTCTGTGATTCTGTGATATGAAGCACAGCTCCCAGTTGCGAGCCCTGGGGCAAGTGGTGGAGGCGTGCAGCGCTGTTTCAGACCGCACCGCATGTCCCACCTGCTTTTCTGCCTGTAAATCCCCGGGCACACAGACCACCCGGTGGCTGGGTGACCCACCGATGTGCCCTTCCCTCGTATCAGCACTCCAACGTGAAACGCAACTGGAGACCGGCGAGGAGCTGCTCTCATTGCGGGAGGCCTCTTTCTCAATATTTACGTCTGAGAGATAAATCACGCTTAACACATCACTCAGTGTAATAGGTTCCTATAATTAAATGAGAGCTTTATTGAATAAATTACCACAGTGGTAATTATATGTGTAATACTCTTGCTGTATCTCCAGCAATTCCTTCGACTTTATTGCAGATAAAACAATGACCTTGTCTATTTTCATAACGCTTGATAATTTAAGGAGACTGAAGAAATGTTAATTTTGAGTTGCCCAAGAAGTCTTTAGAAATCTTACCAGTAGTAGTATAAGCTAAATATTGAGACAATATTATTTTTTCTACTTTTTTCATGCTCCCAGTCCCAGTGACACTCCTGTTACCTTTGGAAACACAAACTTACCTGTATGAGCAATGGAACTTGGAATGTGTGACAAACACTGGTAACATAGTGGGAAAATGTTGGTTTAGTCTGTAATATCCCCAAACTGATTTTTCCCAATGGAGTGGAGAGCCAGAATTATCTGCATCCAATCAGCAAGGACCTTTATGTAAATTAATGCAGAACCAGAATAGCAGAGTGCATCTTGGTGGCATTGGCCTTATTTTTTGTATATTAGTCAGTACTCGCTAAGTTTACAAGTTCCCCTTTCCTTTGGCTCAGTTATTTATACATGCACACAAGTACAAACTCGCCCATTGGATACTTAAATTAAATTCCAGTGAGGCTTCATTTTTATTTACTGCTTTCTCCAATATATGCATATCTTTCAAACCTCCACAGAGCTGCATTGATTCCTGTAGTATCATCTCCTAGCTTATTGAGTAAAAGTGGTGACTGATTGTCCCTTGATACTTCAGGAAGACCTAAAAGATACCAGAATGTAGTTTTAAATAGGCTACGACTTCATTAAGCTACAGCCACATTTGGGAAATCATTTGAGATGGTTGGGAATTTCTTGACAACTTTTTCTCCTACTGGAAAAAAATGCTGATTTGCCAAAATCAAACCTGTTTGCTAAGCAGAATTTGATTCGACACATCCAATTAAGAAGAAAAAGAAGCCAGTGCAATAGCAGGTTGACACTGTTAACCGAAGATTGTGCTGTTTCCTGTGATGGCAATTTTTCAAAATTTTAATGAACTTCTACTTTAAAAAAGTTGAAACCAATTAATTTGACTGCCCTGACAAAAAAAGGCGGGGGAGCGGGGTAGGTGGAAATCACAGATTTACACCCTGTCTCGCATGCAACTTCTCTGCAAACTGTTGAAAACTTGTGGGACAAGGAAACTCAGTCCCTGCTCAGTGGGGAACTTGCTTGCCATGCTGCCGCACTGCTGGTACCCTCCAAACCCCTGCTTATAGAAAACTTGGGAAATCGGGTGAAAAAATCAGCCTCTCAATGTAGAAGACCCTAACAGCCCATTTTCCTCCTCCTTGGTATCTTCTGGTTGATGTCTTCTGCTTTCCTGAGAGCAGCTGGCTTCCATCGCCCTGCGCCGGAGTTTCGAGCTTGGGTTCGTGCTCGTCTTTCAGCTCCTCGTTAGCCTGTGCCAGCCCATCCCGGGTCCTGCTTAGCTTTGCGGGGATCTTCCTGAGCATCTCCTCTTTGCCTCGATCCTACTGAACATCACGTTTCCATGATAAATCGGTATCAATCCATTTCTAATAGTGACTTTGCTTGAGTCTTGCATTCCTGTAATATCAGGATCCTGTCAAGTTAGTTTGAAAACACAGTCTGATTCTGAGAAAACACTTTAAGTAAACACTTTGCATTTATTTTAAGTAAAATCCGAAACTATCTTTAATTAATAACATTTAAAAAAAATAATTTCCACCTGCACTCAACAGGGTGCAGGAAGGATAGCAAGGCTTGCTATTGTGCTTTGAAGAGCCATGGCAAATAACTTCAGTAAAGGAAAAATAACCTAATAGCAGCCTTCTATGGAAATTCACAGTATTTCTCTGTTCAATGGTGCGTGAAAATACATGTGCTTCATATGAATATAGAAATGAAGAAATAATTTATCAAGCAAATACATAGCTCCTTCTTCAAGAATTTCTATTGCTTTGGAAACATTATTCTTTTTTTCGACACAGCTCTACTGATCTGTTGTCTGATGGATAGATCTAAGAAGGGAGAGGAAATACTTTCCTTCATTTTATGATGAAGAAATGGGAAGAAAGAAAAACTAAGCACTAAGATGCCAACATGTGTTTTGTCTACTTCAGTTCTGCCTGAGAGAACTAGATTCAGCAGAATGGTTTCACCTTCGCAGAAGTTATTGCCTTACCTTCTCTGCCTCTTCTAACAACTTTTCCTGTCTTTTTCCTTAGTTTCTTTGTATTTTACCTTTCACAAGAGAGTAAGCATCTGCTGTCTAAGGTTATAGAGAAATCAGTGCCATCAAGTACTGAAGAGCCCTGGGTCAGCCAGACTGAGGGGAATATTTGTAATATTCTGTATATTCTGAATTGTGATATTCTGTAAATGCAATTAGGTATTTACGTACCTCTAAAACTTATATAGAGCCTATACAAACCTTTAAAAACCCTGCAGCTAGACGTTTATTGACGAACAGCAGGAATAGGTCTTGCCATAGAAGATTTTGGCCCAGTAACTCTCTAACCTCGTCCCCTTCTGCAGGGGTGAGGAGGGGTGGACAGCCAGGCCCACAGGTGTCCAGCTGCCCCTGCCCCGCGGTGGCCTCTCTGCCAGGGGCGGCCGGGCAGATACACCTGGGGAGGGAAACAGGGGTCAGAACTCTGAGAGGTTTTTCTAGCTGTAGGTAGAAACTTCACACGCCTGAGCTGTCCTCTGCCCCAGGGCAGGACCAGCCACACTTGCCAGATTTTTGATGGCCGTTTTTCCAACCGTCTCTGAACCATCAGTGATGGAGATGCCATGGTCTGAACTGGCCTTGCCATTAGACTAGCTTAAACTTCCCTGGCTGTATTTGTTCCCTAACTCTCAATGGCCAAGAGAAGAAGAAGAGAAGGGAAGGGGAAGGTGAAGCGAAGAAGGGAAGGGGTATCAAAGTTGCCTCAACAAGAGTATCCTCATTTTGCGGAGTAGAGATTACTCAAACACTTCCAGAAGTTGCATTTCATAGGTGCAGCAGGTATGACAGTATTATTGTGACATATATGTCAGCATCGCATTGTGACAGTGCCATTAAATTTCTCAGTAAAGCCACAGTGTTAATAATAGGCTGAGTAACCTGAGGTACTGTTTTTCCTTTTATATTACTGCTATACGCCACGGGAAAATCATCTAAGACTTTTGTGACGATAATTATTCTAAAGTCTGTATTGCCAACACAGCGATTGCACTTAGCTTAGACTGAGCGGCACACAGTTAGGTTAGGCTGAGTACTAGCTGTAGGAAAGAGATGGATGGAAAGAGACTTACGGTTTAGGGAAAACATGTGGTTATTCATTTTTCTTCAGCAAAACCTAAGAATCATTGTAATTCTTAGAATTGACTTGGAGCCAAAGGCTAAAGCTGTCTTTTAGAAAAAATAAAATGTAGTGTCTGTTGGGAATTATTTCACTTTGAACTCCACGGTCAGCCGATATCCTTGACCCAACAGATGGAAAGGTCATAGTTAAAATATAAAGTAGCTACTATTTTAAAAAGCAAATATAAAAGGCATTTATCTCAGCAAAATATTATTTCTAAGCTTTGTACACTGACAAGAAATCCAAGAGTTTCCTGTAACCTCTTTGTAGTTAATAGTGTAAACATCTTCCTTCTGTTGCAAATAACAGGGGTATTTTTGGTACAGCTTATATGGCGTGGTATTTCTGACGCTTCCTTATTTTTTGTAAATACATTTTCTAGAAAAGACAATATCCTGGCAGCAGGCTTTTGGGATACTCCAGGTCGTATTCAACATCGCGGCCTCTTGGCTTTCTGGGGATGGATACATGGCTCTTTCTGGGATGTGCAACTGCCACCCCAGTGTCATCTGGACAGCCCGGTTCAGAATCCCACTGGGGAAACCATGCAGCCTGCTGTTAAGTTGAAGGCAATGCTTAGCTTCTCCATCCAGTTCCAAAACCCAGCTAGCAAGCTTCATGCCAAGCATGTGCCTTGCACGTTCATCCACATGTCATGCTTGGAGAGCCCTTTCTGCAAAGACCATCCCTACGTTTCTGGAGCGGTTGTTAGATTGACAATACACAAACAGAACTTGACACGAGGCAATAGAGGAATATTTGACTGAATGCGACAAGACAGTGTTGTGGCTGCCTCTGATAGACGAGAGCGCACCGGTTGTTATTTTGGGCAATTGCCTGTAATGAATGGGAATGTGCTGAACGGTGAACAAGGAGGGAAGGCGCAAACTTGGACGTGCACGTGCGTTTCTGTGATCTCTGCCCACTACCTTCCTCACACAGAAAACACGTCAGAGCAGATCTTCGGGACTGCAAGATCATTGCTGAAACGGGGATCACTGCGACCTTGACCATCGGGAACTTGTGCCACAAGCTGTTGATGGGCGCTACGGCCCCTGAGGGTAAAGGGAAAAGATGCTTAAAAGTGAACTTTGCGTTTTGCAAATACTTGGACAGATGATAAGTTGGTGTGGCCTCAAATTTGTGCTGGCCGTGACCTTCCCAGGAATTTCAATCTGTAACAGCGGCCCGGTAAAGTGCACAGAAATATCCCACCTCAGCAGGCTGGTGAGTACAAAACCTCTGCTTTGCTATTGTGACTCTAATGTTCAGACTTTTTGATTTAATTAGTGCGCTTAACCGGTCTACTTTGAGGTGAATATTGATCAGTTCTCTATCCCCAATGTTATTCTTATTTCTCTGAGAGATGTTAATAGAACAGTTAATAGAATAAAATACAGAGATTTTATTTATTTGACTTCCCCTCCCCAATTACTTAGGATTGTGAACAGCTACCAGCTGGAGACATATATCGGAGTAGCAGGGGTATTTTTCCTTGATTGAGTTTCTACTTGTACATTTCCCAAAGCAAATAAAACCATAATAGAATTGAATTAAGGGGGTTCACACAGTGTTTTGTATTGGTTAATTTAATAGGTATAAAACTCACCTAATTAGTTAAAGCCATACAAACGTATGTCAGTTTGAAACGTCTTTGTTATGTATACAATCAGCAATGTATCTCTTACGTGAGCTGTGGTTTCTAAATATTATGGAACATGATTGCTTTTTAAAATATCAAGCAAATTTGGTTGCGTCCTTTTTTTTTAAGCAAAATCTTTGCCCACAGTTTTTTTGGGGGACAAGAAAACCTTTTGGATGACTTGATAGGCACTTATCAACCGAGACATGCCAAATCACTTTTAAAATACTTTTTTTATTTTTTGTCTAATTTTACAGTTGGACTCTTCAGAGGCATCTACAGAAATCAGGTTACCAGCTCCCACTGAACTTCAGTACAAGGAAGCTCTCTAAAGCCTACAGGAATCTCAGATTTTCCTCAGATTTGGGAAAATAATTAGATTACATTAATTTTAGCAAGAATGGGGCGCATTCTTGCTTGCTAGAAGAAAAAGAAGCAAGCATGGGAAATGTTTATTTACTGGATTCTGATAGTCTCACTGCAACTAAGCATAATTTTCTTTATTTTCCATATCTTTTTGACAGTTCTGGAAGTTACCAAATGTACGCTTTGGGGGGAAAAACCCCACAACCAACCATGCAAAAAAATGAATGCCATGAGTGCAACAAAGCGTGATGTGAAATACATAGAGAAAACTAGGATGGGCTTGTAGTCCAGCGGAGTTCCTCAGCCCTGTCTCTCTTCACTCTCTGGAGTGAAAATGATCTTCTCTTTCTCTTCCTGTTGTTAATCAGGGATTCAACATAGTATCTGGCTGGAATTCTCTTGTTGTACGTTAACACATCGAGACTGTAGGAGAAACGTCAGTGAGTCACTGGCTTCAGAAGTATTTCCCTCTGCTGTACTGCAAAGCCCTGTGTCTGAATTACTCCCTGTGTCAGTAAAAATGCAAAACCATTTTCCATTTAAAATATTTAAGTTAAGCAATTTGATAACACAGGCAACAAGGACTGGTAAATCTCATCTACCATCATGAATATAACAGTGACAGATACTAGTAATACTTCAAAGGGAGGTCAGCACTCCAAACAAATTACTTTGGGGCCTTCAGCTGAGGCGTCTGCTCTCCGTAGCATGAATATATGGTGGAGACAAAATTTAAGGATATTAAGTTATTTAGCCTCAGAGTTTGACTTCATGATAGACAGTGGCACTGAACTCCACAGCTTGCAGCTTGATTGCAGACCATAAATAGTGCATGTGTGCCACATCGAATACACGACCTAATTTCATTTATCTTGAGAATACATCTAGAATAGGAAGTAGAGGAAACTGAGAACTTTTATTTCTTTTGTTTCTTTCCAAAGCTTTCTGTGGGAAGGGAGGGGATGCAGTTGAACCAAAACCATTTTTGTGCGGATTTCGCAGCTTTGCTGCAAGTTTCAAAGACCAGCTCTCTGATCCACAATGGTTCTTGCTAAAAGGTCACAGCCTCCAAAGGGGATTATTTTTCCTGGCTAAGGCAAGAACACTTCATTTTCAAATGCTTGCTGTGGGTCAAGAAGAAAGACTTGAAACTGGCAAGTGGAGGTGCAAGCCATACTTGCAGCCGACAACATCACCAGGTTTGCAATATTGCAACGATAACGAGAGTCAGGTAACTTTTGGTTCATTTTCTTACCAATACTACTTAGCTGACTGTGCAACATGTTGCAAATAAGTGGCACGAGAAAGCCTCGCTAACGTTCATGAACTGCAAGAGGCTCGGGTCAGCGAGCATTACCAGTTGATAATTCCCAATACACACTTTAATGAAGTCTGACATATAACTTCAGTTTGACCTTGTTTTGTAGAAGAGCACTAATATCGTGAGTTACATCAATAAAACCTGAATAAGGGTTTTTTTTTCACTGGAAAGAGTCTCCGACACCTGCACTACTATAAATATTCATGGGAAAACCAAACCAAATAGTGTTAAGGTTTACTTTTGGCAGGACTGGGGCCTGCATTTGGCTTTATGCCACGAGAAACTGAACAATTTAGGATCGTATTTAAGAATATATAATGTTAGGAACAGTAGTTAAAGTTGGAGTTACAAATGCAGATATAGGAGTGTTTCCACATGCCTTTGCCGGAGATATTTAGAGAAGCTGGAAATGGACCACGTACTCTGCTGACCCCAGAAGTTATGAAGTATACCGCAATGGCCCAGTGCACTCTAACAGCTCTTGATGACTTGTTTTTCTAGGGCCTGTGCTGTATTTAAACGCTCATTTTCTTTTGGAATATCCCAAGATATGATCTGGGATAAGTGAAATATTCCATCCTTTCTTAAGACAACTTCCCTGATGAAGGGACAGCAATTCTTGGTGATCAAAGTAGTAATGTCTGCATAGTCAAAAATATGATAACACAGCTTTTAAATACTTTTGTACTTGCTTTTTGTCAGTTATGATTTTATTCCCTTTTTCTTTGGAATGTAAAGATTAGGACCAAGATTTAATTAACTTGAGTTTCGTCTGCCTGATGGCGGTTGCAAGGACATGTATAGAAGCGTTGATTGAAAGACTGCAGATCTCTGTTATTTGCTCATATTTTACCTCCCTCCTTCAATTTTATGCCTCTGTTGTGTTCCTGAGAACACTTGAGGGCCGTGGATAGTCTGCTCCACAAAGAAGACTGCTTATTTTGGGAAAGAAGGAAATTACAGTGAAGCAACAAAAAAATAAATCTGGAGTGATTTCACTTCATATGGTTTTAATGTTCTACTCTCCAAAAAGAAAAAGCCTTTTAAAATGAAAAGGATACTCCTCAAATGTATCCACCAAAGAAACTCATTGGTGGATATCACAAAGCAGAACACAGAAATGAAATCTGCTTTTTCTTTGGAGCCTTTTACACCAGGAAACCCATTCTGATACAAGCGTGACAGTTCCCCCACTTCAGTCCTCGGGGAACTCTGCCCCCGTCTGTGAAGAATGAGTCTGGTGGAGGAATCTCCTCTGGAGAAATTGCCTCAGCTGGCCAGTTAGGTAGGTTAGGATGGGTTAGGATCAGGTTTAAGACACATCTTACTACAAACTGAAGATGTGATGGTGCCAAAAATCTAACCCCAAGCTCTGCCTCTGTGCAAGGAATAGCAAAATCCGCAGCTATGTCAGTAGAGTAGCGAGTGTTGCGCTGAAGATGAAAATCGCTTCACCTTTTGTTCCTTTCCTTAACATTATTCCATATGGATTGAAAACAGAATATGAGCTGCTGGGGAAAGGCCATAAGAGCCTTCTGAGTGTACAGATATTATAGCCGGCTCAGAAGTTTGACAATTCCCCACGCGCTCTTTAATAAGAGCTGGCACGCAACCGCGGAGTAATCTACCCGGCTTTGCTCAAGAGCAGTAATATTGTGGGTTACATCAATAAGGTCTGAATCAGTCTTGTCACTGTAAAGATTGTCTTTTTTGACACCCGGATGGCTCCAGACGCTCATTGGAAATTCATATTGACTGGTATGGAGTTGTATTTCCTATTTGGATACTCGATAGATTCTCACAATGACCTTCTACCAGTTATGCATTGAAATATATCTGCATATCTAGATGATTACAGCAATCAAACGTCCTGCCCAGTGTCTAGCACGCAAACCCTGCCTCAGCCCTCTTCTGCATGGAGGCTGGAGCAGCTGCTCCTCGTTTGGGGAGCTGAAACCAGCACATCCCAATTTCAGCAGCAAGCGCACCCAAGCCAAATGTAGGCCAACCTCTGCTCCTCCGCTTATTACACAACATTCATCAAGGCACAGCTAATGTGGCACAGCTGCATGTGGTAAAGTTGGGATTTGTGTAAGCATGAAACTATTTTTCCAACATTGTTATTTTTAGCATTTACCCATTGCTCAAACTTAGTATACAGGCAGGCATTGTTATTTTCAGAGGTTTGGGTTTTTTTAATATGCATTCTGGATGCGTTGAAAACAATATTTTAAAAATATCTACATATATTAAAAGAACTATGCAACTGTGTTTCTTGAACTCAGTGACAGCCACACTATGGCTTTACCTTTAATATTGCCTCTTTACTGTCTTAATGATAGAGTTTTCATGCAGGCAAAAGACAGAATGACTTTGATGTGAGCTTTGTGCATATGAATATTATTGTCAGAAGCCCTGTGTTTCACCTTTTGTAAGAAAGGGAGGAAAATACATAGGAAATATCATGGCATTTATAGCTAACAGAATCAGGATTTTGCTTCTGTGTTTGGTATTTTTTCTGCTGCTTCATTCAATGGCATTTTTGGCTCATCATGTGTTGGTTTAGCATTGCAAAAGGCTTTTATGTTACTCAGCAGCCGGTGTTGATGCTGAGAGGGGAACAGAGACCTTGGTACAGGTAGATGTGGTAGAAATTATGTCATATCTTGTATTCAGGCAACCTGCAGTTGGAATTCTGACGTCGTTGCTCATAGACGCATTGTGTTGACCTGTTCCCTATGAGCCAGCTGAAAAGGGGATTCCCACGCTTCCAGCTGTTCCAGCTGATGCACCGGGGCCAGAGCTCCAGCACTGGGGGAGGCATTTTGGAGATCTTCCTTCTACCTTGGAACAACCCGACAGGATCAGTGGTAGCTTGCCATTTGCCCATGTGTTATAAAATCATTATAGAAATATGAAAGATCTCAGGCAAAATGAATAGAATGTCTAGATTTTTCCAAGCAAATGCACTTGTTTAAAAGAGAACGGATTTTTGGCTTAGCGTGCTGGTATTACAGGTTGAAAGCAATTGAGGAATTAGCCTGGGCTGTTCTTCCACTGAATCTAGATGGCATTTTATAGAATTTCTGCATTCTTGGATGATGTTTACACAATGATATTTTATTAATACACCACCAAAGCAATAGGAACTGCTGTGGTAGAGTTGTAAGTGTACAACACAGGATGATGGATGGTTCAAGGAGAGGTTGGGCTGTTCTTGGAGACACAGTATCTTCAGGTCTAAAGGATTAAGGATTTAAAGGGCTCCAACCTTGATGATGTGCTTATGTGACTATAGAATAGGACCTAATTTACTAATCAGGCACAATGAAGAATAGAGAGAGAAAAAGAGGATATTTAGCACTGAAAAAGGCTAGAGAATAGAAGAAAAAATGAGTAAAGATACAGGAGATGCAATCTAAGTTCAAATAAAATATACATGCTCGTCTTATTGCTAGTACTTCTCTTCTTTCATATGCTTTGCTGATCTCATGTAGTCTTCACTATAAAAAGTTGCCCACAGCTAGAGTGATGCTTCTAGAAGGTGAGTATATGTATGTCAGGAGAAAAAATAACACTCGCATTGAAGGATGATTTAAGATTATTCTTCCACACTTCTGTGTGAGATTGGATCTATTGTAACCTTCCTAAACCTTTGTTACCTTTGTAATTTAAACTGACAGGTTAAATGCTAATGCAATTGATAGGGGTGAACAACTGGTCAAGGAACAACCTGATCTGACTGTATAATGCATCAGAGAATTGCAAAAATATGCAGGTCAGATGTAATTTTGACAGAAAATGGCTCGCTGCAAGGGTTTATGTTTCCCTGGATAGTCTTAAAAAGAGTTGGACTATAGTAAGTACCACATTGCTTGAAAAAAAAAATCAAGTTAAACTTAATGGAAAAAATCCAAGTTCTCAATATCCTCAGATTTCATTATCAGTTTTTACTGGAGCTAGGATAATAAGATTATAGAATTAAAAGAAAAGTTATACCCATTTTCTTCAGCTCAGCAGTCCTAATGTGCAAAAGGAAAGCGACACTCAT
The DNA here is from genome assembly GCA_013398295.1 of Chionis minor. Lineage (NCBI taxonomy): Eukaryota > Metazoa > Chordata > Aves > Charadriiformes > Chionidae > Chionis > Chionis minor. The sequence continues at coordinate 60,825 of VZSF01003594.1, read as the reverse complement.
TTCTCATCATAAATACACAGTGAAAACTACTTGGAAAAAGAAGTGGTCTCTGACCATATACAGCCCGATTTGATCCTTACCGAAGTAGAAATTCCGTTACTTCAACAGGCACGGGTCATGGCAATTACTTGTAGCAGTAGGTAAAAAGACATTATCTCACTAATTAATCCTGAAGTTAATGGTTTTCCACTTGGCATAACATGGATGACCGGTGAGTGAGATCGGGATGTGAATTAAGTGCCCGGAGCAGCTGCTCAGAGAAGCAGCCTCTCTTTTCCAGGTGTATTTAAGTAAGTGAAACAGTAATACCTGGGAAGATTGAGAGCAGTTCAACCTAGATCATCTTATTTTCAGTTTAGGGAGCGTCCTCCAAAGTAAAAGACCCACATTTAAATCACTGTGCTGACTGGTTGAAATAAATTTGAAACAAAGTTGGGCAACTTTCATCTTGTCCAACATTACTCAGTGAATTACACTTTTATTTCTTTATATGTGCTTAAAATAGCAGTCTTTTGAAATACAAATTAATTTCCATTTGGGGGCATTATAACACACTGTTTATTCCAGTCTGAGCATTAGCTAAAATTGCATTACCTATTTTCCTAAAAACCACCTTCTACCAAGGATATTGGAGAGGTATCGCTTCTTCTCTGAAACCATTCTGATCAAGAAGAGAGCTGGTGAATCCAAGATTTGTCTTCAGTGACATTATGCCAATGTATTTTTAGTACCATATTGCTTAAAAGAGTGTTTGTTTATTTGCTTTTAAACTCTGAAATGCCAGAAGCCGCTCAGATTGTTGTCAAGTGCTCCCCAGCTCCCTACTCCAACAAGAAGCCACAAGCAGGTAGTAAATGGACTAGAAGAGAGAGAATATCAACATTTGACAACCCACCCCCTTCAATAAATTAATTTATTTTTAATATTTAACCTTTTTTTTTGCTATTTTAGTGCTTTTTTTTCTCAGAGGATGTTTCAGGGTTGAATTTATCCTCTTGCCTGTGCAAGTGTTCACTGTGTTCTTCCTCTATATAAATGTTTAAAAAGGAACATAGAAATGGCAATTGCCTCAGTGCTTTTAAAATCTTAAAAATAATAATTCAGTGACTACTATATGAAATGGAACTATCCTCGCTGCTTTAACCTGCAGAGTAGGTTAGCATAACATGAAATCAATTATTGTACTAGACGTATAAAAGCTGTCAGGTTTAATACTTAACTGCAGTGTCTCCCCTGAATGTTTGATTTCTAATCACTTATGTGAAGCTCTAGAAATACCGAGCCATCAGATGGGTTCTGGGGTAAGAAATATATTTGACTGTCCTGAGTCACAAAAGTGAAATTTGGAATGAATAATGCACCCTGTGAACACCACTCCCTTTTTAATCAAACGTTTTCTAGTCCCCTAAAGTAACGCAGAGCACAAACTACAGAACGAGTACTGAATTTCTATTCTGCATTGTCATAATTGTGACACCATTTCATTTCGGCTTCAGCTGGAACATTATTCTCATCATTTTTCTTCCCCCCCCCCCCCGTGTGTTTCTCTGCAGAGGGAGGATCAGAAATGCAAAAGAAATACCTTGATTTTCACAACCCTTCTACTTTCTACTACTAGACTTTATTACATACTTATTATAAATAATGAAAATCATTATTAGTCTTTCTTCTGATATGTGCTTTATTATGTGACCTTGTTATGGTTAAGATTGCAACCTTTCTTACAGTTTGCATTGGTAGTGGTAACCACAGACAGCGAGTCCTTCATTTGAGAGTCCTAAAAATGATGGATTAACCAAGCATTAAGGATTGCGAGGTGCCAATGTTATGACAATGGGCGCTGGTTGAAACAGAGCTGGGACAACCGCCTGGTGTGGTGGGGATGGAGTCAAAATCTTGACTCTGACCCCTTTCTCCTGCTACATACTTCTGTAGGGAAGGGGAATGTTGAGAGTCCCTTTGAGAAGAGTCATCTCAGAGCCCGTGTCCTTCAGCCAGACAGCACTGTGACCCCCAAACAAGGCCAACAGCCAGGACAGGTTTCTGTGAGCTGCTCCTTTGCACATGCCTATTTAAAGTATCTCAAAAGCAAAACAAACCCAATCTGTTGGGGTTCTCAAGTCGTGTAGGGTCTGGTTTGAAGCTCTCAGTCACTTGACAGCTGTGGTGTATCGCTTCTAACACCAGAAACATTACCTGCCCGGGCTCCATAATAATTTGCTACGATGAGTGATAAAAGCACGGAGCCGGAGAGGTGCTTATCTTGGTGTATTTCAAGTTAGAAAAGATGATCCTAAATCGATTCCTTCTGTGAAATACAAACTCTATGTTTAGCTCTTCTCAAAAAAAAAACACCTGAAAAAGATAGAAGAAATCAGGATTTGTCCTCAAGATAACTCTCATTTTCTTTCAGAAATTACGTTCTAGATAATAAGTAATCATTAGGTGCCAACAGACCCGAGAATCTGATTTTAACTTTCAGGAACATATTAGGGCTATAACCAAATCTGAGGACTATTATGATAGCAAAATGACTGTAATGCTTCAAGGCTGTAATAGTCATCACCTTTTTATCATTCATATTATCATCAGACCCAGAAACAATGAATTTCTTTAATGTTATTCTACCATAACCTTAAACTATATGCATTATTTCAAACATCTGAAATAATCCTTTATACGACACAGTAGAATAATACATTTGCCGCTCACTGCACACTACAGTTTGCTAAGCCCAGATTAGTGCAAAGACTTAAGTCTGTTCTGCATATTGTGAAAATACATCTATTCTCTCAATCGCGCTGTGGCATGACCTTTAAGTGATCCATAAGCTGAAGTAACACCAATAGAAAAGGTAAAGTCCATAAAAGTCTGGGAATATGCTTTCAGTTATATCACCATTATAAAAGTGTCCTGCTTACACAGTTTTGGGAGGGCTTTACTTGGCTAGCTCTCACATATTTTACGTGGAATATACAACATAAATATTCCATGGGTTCATTATAAAACTGTGCTTGTGATATACCTTTCCAGTGTCCTTTGTGTTCTTTCATGAAATGTTTATTCCTGTTATATCAAGTAGGTGCTAATGCATAATACTAGCACTATACATAGACCATCTTGATAAATAATCATGCGTATGCTCCAGTGATTCTGTGCATAAACCCTCTTATATCTAAGTTACTCCAGCCCTCTGCCCTGAATGGATCAAATTGGTAAATACAACGCTATATTTCTTACCTCTGTTGAAGTGTATTATGATAGCAGTACCAGCATTTATCCAGGCTGTTGATATGAAAGCTTCTAGCCACACAAGCAATGCATATTGCATTATGGAATTTTATAATAAACTGCTTGAAATATTGCCAGAGATGGAGGATCTTGCAAAACATCAAGGGAGCCCTGAGGCAGAAAGATTCCTACTGAGTACAGAGTGCTTTGGATCCGGCCCTTGGAGAATTCTACCTCTAAAATAACAAGTTTGAAGAATTTAATTGCGACTTCTTCAATGTCATCGTGTCACTCTGAAAACCGGATGCTTTAGTTCAATGAAAAGCCTCAGCAATACAGAGCAGCTTTTTGTTAAAGTTTAAATACTTCAAAGAATCTGAGTATTTCATTTCTATGACATGAGGTGTGGCTTCCAGTTGTACTCAAGTGCTAAAATAAGCGTGAGCATGTAAATATGCTACAAAACCTTTGGTTCTTCAGCTCAGTGGGATTGGCTTGTGCTTCTCCTGTAGGAAACTTTGCTCCAAGATCTGTTTGGAGCTTCTGGCTCCACTACCAGTTCAGGTTCCATGACGTTAGGCCTGAATAAAAAACTAGTGGTGATCCAAAGTTATCAGTTATTCCACGTCCCCTCTGCTGCAGCACACAGCTGGCAGTGATATGGAAACGTAATCTTAATGAAGCTAAATTTGCTGGAATATTTCTAAACTACATCAAGGAAAAGGGATTCAGATATAAAGGATTCAGGCATAGGATAGGGACAGTTATTCTTCTACTGTTATTGGACTTTCGGTCTAATTTTTCTGTGATTTCTCGTGTGACCTTTTACAAGCCACACACTGTCAGCCCAAGGAAATCACAAAATGATTTCCATTGGCTTCAGCGGAGGAGAGATTAAGGTTCTAATTTCTCTTTGAATCAGTTTTCTCATTAGTAAATTACCAGCCTCAGAGCTTAATGTTTCCAATGCTCTTCAGTATCCTTGAAGGGAAAGTGATATTGGAGTGTTAACTGTCCTTATTGCCAACAGTCCCCCAGCATACAAATCTAGATTAATATGAGCATTTCTGTGGCGATGACAGCACTGTGAAACCTGTACCTGTGTTCCCTCTATCCCATAAGAACTAGGCAAGAGTCAAAAAGATTCAATATTATAGCTAAAGAGAAGGCTGGTTTCTCAGCAGGTACCTTGTATTTCCTGTAGGTTTTGCTGTATTTTAGGATGGATTTTCATTTGCTGTCATCCTAGCACTCTACTGAACTAGTCATTTCATTTACAGAGTTAATCAGCAAGTTCACTTCACCTGGATTTGAAATTTCTGGAGCTGAATGTTCCTCTTGTTTCAGTACTTGAGGGCTTACAATGTTCAAACAGCGTTATGAACTCCAAGCTCAAGGAGAAGTAGAAGTTGTTCATGCTGGCAGTGGTCATCTTTAAATATAAACATCTAAAAGGGAAAGGTGAAAACCTCAGAGTAACCTTCAGTGAAGACGAAACGAAAGGCTGACGGCAAATTTGCTGATAGGCTAAGTATTTCAAAGACGGCCAATTCCGAACACTGAAAAGGCCCAGCAGGAAGTCATTAAAACTGAGTGATAAAATGGGTTTATTTTAATTTGCTAGCTTGGATTTCATTAACAATGAACGGATTGTGGAAAATATTCGTCTATAGCTTGCAGCGTGACTTAGATAATACCTGTATTAACCCAGTCAGACTTCCCATCAGCAGTTTCTCTGGACTGTTTTTCATCATATGCCACTTGCATCACCGAAAAGGTAACCTTTTATATTGTTTAAGTGCCACAGGCTAGACCCGCTAGAGTATTTCAATCTCTGTAGCTGTGATATTTTTTGATGCAAACATTTAAAGAAATGTCCTACAAGTCTCAGCTTGGATGTCACCGAGCCCCGGCGTTACTGGCTGCTGCACTGGCCATGCAGATGAGCCTGGGTCAGAGCAGGTATTCCCCAGCTGTGGTACTTGGAGGACCCAACCCAATAGATGTCATGGTCTGAGCTTCACGCAAAACAGCCCCTTGTGTCTTTCCCACCTAGAAGGCTGTTAATTGCATGGCTGACCCGGGAAGCGAGCATGTCCCTGTGCTCGGCACTGGTGAGGCTGCAGCTTGAGTGCTGTGTTCACTTTTGGGTGCCACAGTATAGGAGGGACATGGAGGTGCTGGAGTGTGTCCAGGGAAGGGCACCAGAACTGGGGAGGGGTCTGGAGCACAAGTCTCCTGAGCAGTGGCTGAGGGAACTGGGGTTGTTCAGCCTGGAGAAGAGGAGGCTGAGGGGACACATTCTGGCTCTATACAACTGCCTGAATGGAGGGTGCAGTCAGGGGAGATTGGTCTCTTCTCCCAAGTAACAAGCCACAGGACAAGAGGAAACAGCCTCAAGTTGTGCCAGGGGAGGTTTAGGTTGGATATTAGGAAAAACTTCTTCACTGAAAGGGTTATCAAGCATTGGCAGAGGCTGCCTAGGGAAGTGGTGGCATCGCCATCCTGGAGGTGTTTACCAGCTGGGCAGACGTGGTGCTGAGAGACATGGGTTAGGGGAGGCTTTGGCAGTGTTAGGTTTATGGTTGGACTCGATGACCTCAAAGGTCTCTTCCAACCTAGGGACTGTGAAGTGGCAGACTGGGGTTGAACTCTGTGCTCTGCTTGAGGAGGGTTGAATTCCTGCCTCCCAATGTCTTCCCTGGACTAGGACACCAGTTAACCATCAGGAATGACGTCTCACTGCTTCTTTTAAAGTTATTCAACTTGCATAGATTTAACTGCTACAAAGCCTTCATGAACTCATTAGAGCAGGGGTGGAAAGCAGATTTTTTTTTTTTTTTTTTCCTTTTCCAGGGTGGGTGCTTTGACCTGTAGTCACCACCGCCACACTCACCATGGAAATCTTGCTTTGGGCCTGGGCTCATGTACAAAAGTAAAGACTAGGTAAATCTAGTATTAGTATTAGTATAATCCATTATTTGGAATAAATGCCTATTATCTCCTTCATCCCTACACTCTGCTCCAAACCAACCTCATTTTACCCTCACCAATTAAAAGCCCATCCTTGCTCTGTCTCACATATGCTCATTCATACCCACCCTTTTGAACTATCCACATGATTCCAGCATCTCTTCTCAGCCCTCTATGCACATGATTAACCCAGCCTTTGACTCATTAGTTATACAAAATTCCCCAATGGCAGATTCAATTGTATCCTGGGTGAACAGGTGATCAGTGCTATGCATAAATTTCGTATCAAATGGCTCCATCCCTTTATTGGTAATAACTAGAATGGCAATTCTTAGATTGTGACAGATGGTACAGACATTTTGGAAGACGGGTATCTAAGAGCTTAGGTAGCAGATGAACAATAGTTTTAAATATACTATGATGTGTAAATAGAAGATTTAAATTATGTAGGAGTCAGGATGGGATTCAAAACTGGCCCAAGGTATAAAATTAGGGCATGTAAGGTACACATAGATACATAAATCTAGAAAGCATGAAAGCATTGAAGACATGGCTGGTACACCCATGCTACTGTCATGGCTGTGCTGACGGGTACCCACCATTCTACATGACTCTCTTATTTTCCTTTGGTCAAAATACACCTTGGGGCACAATCCTGAGCTGACCAGAGCACAGCGCTGTTCCCAGGAGAAACATGTAGAGGCTTGACTGGATCCCCTCCTTTTCCAACAGCATCATGACATGACATAAATCACAATGCTTCTTTCTTCTTACTACTACTTGGGATCGCCAGCAATGGAATATTATTATTGTCAAAAAACATTCATGTACTGCTTGCCCAGCCTGAATGTCCCAGCTGCAACTGCAGAGGTTAAAGCCTCAAATCAATCCTTCCTTTTAACAGCTTGGAGAGCAGGCAAGCAGTTTTCTAAGGAAAGATACAGAGGAGAACTCTGACCAGCTGAAAGGATAGAAAGGGTACAGACCTAACACTCCGTTTCATTTATTCCATTGTGTGCATTTCTGATTTTATTAATATGGCATATTAGGCACTTATTTTAGCCCTAAATGGAACTGTGCACGTGCATGTACACTACATACCTTGTACAAAAAGTTTCTTTGTAAATACCTCTGTCCCGCAAACACATCAACAGTCTTCTGGGTGAGGGGTGGAGGTGTGTATCCAGTAGCATTTCTTGGCAATGAGTCCTTATAGCCTCATCTCTCTGAGAACAGAATGTGCCTCTTTGGTAAATTAAAAAAGAAACCTCCATCTTTGCTGTGGCGTATCACCTGACACGCTTGTTGATTTACTCAACTTATTTTTCATTCCATAATTCTTCCAGTCTGTGTTCAAGTGATCTCATCCTGCATTTGTTTGATGAAGGTTACCAATCTGGAAAAGCCATCTACTTCCACCTTCATTATTATGACTGATATTTCTGCCGCTCTGTTTAGTTGCCTTTAATCTACTTCAAGGCTAACATTTATATTTGGTCTCATCCATAAGGAATTCAGCAGTAGTCTACCTGCTAACCCCCATCTAAATAGTGGCAACCTTTGCATGACAATGATTCCTTTGCCTTACATTATTTTAACATTTTATTTACTCATCAAAAGCTGTGGAAATACCACACGGTGTAGTCAGAACAAATCGAACGGATTCCAGCCACAGCCGGAGTGATTGGTCACAAGAACCATTTCAAATTGGTGCAAGTGATCATCAGCAGCTGCTCAGCTTTACTGTTATCCCAGCAACGCTGCTGGACTCGTTCTTAGTCCCAAGGGCCAGGAGGCACCATGAGTAGAACAGAAACGTTCCTAAGTTATTTCAAAAGCCATCAATTTTCAAAAGTGTGCTGTGGTGAATTAAAGCCTGTCCAAACTATTCAACCTGGTCATATTTCTTCACCATCAGTTATGTATATGTCATCTGTTGTTTCACCACCTGTTAATCCGGCTGTGCTCTAGCTGTAGATTTGATTTATAAAGATGCCTATATCTTACCTGTTGGCTACACACGACCAATGCAGTTATTTTTTTCATCACTGTCTGTCTTTTCATGCTGCATCCACCTATTAGTCTAAATTCTGAAAGACAGGAATAAATGAAAAATTTTATTGCCACAACTGTCATTCAAATTTTTCTACCTTTTTATCGTGAATTATTGAAATCAGATCAACACAACAGGACATTGCTCAAGTACATATTTTGATTTAGAATTTTTCACTGCCCTCGTTCATTGCTATCAAAATCAAATTTTAACCAGGAGTGATATGCGTATAAACCTGATGATTTGTACCATAATGAGCTAAAGTTACAAGGAATCCCCTGCTGTGGTTAGTCAATGCAGACATGAGCAAAATTAATTTGCTCAGAACCTGCAATAGTTTTAATAATATTGTTCTATTTCTTTCAAAATTCTGGGTAACATTAGCCAGATAAACGATGCTTTTTGATTACCAAGCATATTCTCTTCTTCAAAGACCAGCTTTGGACTGTAAGCATCAGCTCCAATAGGGTTTTTTTTGTTTGGTGGGGTTTTTTTGTTTTTTTTTTTTTTTTGGCTATCTTAACTTTATGCCTGGGTATTTCTGTTTTTCAGTTCTACTGCTGTGTTCCAGTATGCTAGCAATATTTTTCCTTTTACTGGTTCATTTAACCTATGCAATAAAGATGCTTGTCATGTCATAAGGTAAGTATTCTCCCTAGAAATTGCTACAGAAGTTCATATCAAACTGGACATTTCTATTGATTTTTGAATTGATATTAACAGGTCTGTTTCTGCCTTCTTTTTAACAATTGACTTTCAGACCTCCACATCTCTTGAAAGAAATATTGCTGTAAATTGCAATGACCCAATGTAATCTTGACCCACTCTTTTTCTTCCCTTATCCCTCAGTGCCCTACTATTCTAATAGCTTTTCTTATGCTCCTTACAATTAGTTCACAGAAAATTAGAAGAGATAATGGTTAATGAACAACTGCCACTCACTGTCGGTGAAGTGCTACATATGAAAAGGCACTTTCAGAAGTCAGAGAAATGAGATAATAGTACAGGGACAATGAGCCATCTAGAGTTGGGGAAAAAAAAAACAGGAAGAAACTGAGATTTTCCTTGATCAAGACCCTTTTGAGACCTTCAGAATATTCATGTCTGTGTGGCACTCACTCAAGTCAAAGCTTGAAGAATTTTCCATCCCTCAGTACACGCAGTGAAATGACCCCATGACAATTTAGGCCAGTGATATTGTTAGAAATATTCTTATGGTCTTTCACAGGCTTGTCTTAGACCCTTTAAAAGATATATGAAAAAAACCCAGTTCTTGTTATTAAACCCATTTAACAGTAAAGTACCAATATTTACACGCTCATCAATGAGTGCCTTCAGTGATGCTGCGGTCAGCATGCTGAGAGGCCAGTTTACCCTGACTTTTGCCAGAAAGTCAGGGTCAGAAATCCACAGCGTCTAACACATTAGGATACTGATTTTCCACTTATGATTGTTGCTGTCATTCCTCCAGGATGAAACCAGCAAAAAGTCGTAATGAAATAAACCCTCTTTTTTTAATTATTGCATAATTACTGAACAACATGTATCTCCTTCAGGTGATTGGCAGTAATATTTTATGACTGTATTTCTGCAACAGTAATTTAACTGGCTTGAAAAATGCACGAGCCATATTTGAATATCTTTGAGAAGTGCATGGTTGCCTAACTAATAAGCGTGCCAGCCGTGATCGTTTTGCTTTCTGATTTTACTTATATTTGTGTTCAAGCTACACTGTTCAGAACTTTGGTCCTTTCCTGGGGGTATGGAGATACATTTTTTGCTATTCTTAAGGTGGATGACAATAGATGCTGAGGGCTACATTTTTAAAGCTCGGTAATAAGCATGAGCTCCAGGTATTTGCCTACGTAGACATTGTCAAGTGGTGGGTTTTTTACTGGCAGTTTGGAAAAATCAAAGCTGATAGTTTCACGATGAATTAGATTGACAGAACAGTATTATCATTTTAGGAAGTAGCGTTTCAGGAATACTGGAAAGTAATCCCACCTTGGTAGACTCCCTATACCCCTCCAGTGCACAGGGAAAATGAAGAATCTTGAGTTCTACTTTTCTTTTGGATTTAAAAATAGTCACATCAAATTTCAAGTCATTACTTCCAGAATAACATCCCATACAGGATAAAACTCTCTAGCAAGATATTACTATTACCTATTTCCCTAACTAGGCTTAGTCAGAAACATCTCCGAATGTGGTTTAGAATGCTGTTTGTCTTCATCTAGGAAAAAGATCAATTCTGTTGAGGAAACACAGTGCACAGCATGGGATCACACCAATCAATTCAGGCAGGCCTTGGTAAAACTATCTGTTACTCCGCAATCCAGCAGCATCAAAGCCAATTAATACTTTACTCAGCTTTAATGAACGTATTAGTGGTTAATATTTGTGTATAAGCTACTCATAACTCAATAATCCTATCACATTTGCATTATTAATAGGACAGGTATGTGCCTTTGAGTTGATTGATCATAAAACCTACTAACCTAGATTTGTAATATGTCTCCAGTTACCTCCAAGGAAGAGCAGTAATCGCTATGGGCATGATAGCAGGCAGCAGATTTAGTGATGTAAAGGCCCTTTCAGATTCCAGGTGACTGTGACTGAAGAATTACAATGATAGATCCATTTTAAGCCACACGTGAGCTGATCTAGAAGGTGATAAATGCCTAAAACCAAGGACTAAGTGCCTTGGATTATGAGATTCCCAACCTCTTTCAGCTCAAACCCCATCTACAAGGGAAGCAGCAAAAGTGGGAGGGGAAAAAAAAAGAAAAAAAAAAAGCCTAAGCATGGACTAATCTACTCTGTGCAAGAGAGAATTTCCATTGTTTTCTTTATTCCACTCCACACATAAAAACCTAGTGTGTGGGGTTTTTTGTGCAAGCTTATTTATTTAAATGGATCTGTGGGTTGTTTCAGGTGGGATATGAGTAAATAAACCAAGTACTTCTCTAGTGCATGTTAGAGAAGAACAATATTTTGCAATTTCCTTCCTACAGGCCTTGTGTCCTACAAAGAGAAATAAAAAAGTACTTCACGCTTTTCAGCAGTCTTGAAAGCTTTTGCTTATTCATACCTCCTTACAATAGAGGACAGATAATCATCCTGAAAGGGGAAAGCAACATTCAAACACTGTGGAGGGAATATGCAGTTAGATGGATTCCGCGTGAACAATAATAAAAAAAAGATATGAGGAAAAAGCAGTTCATTCCTTTGGAGACTCATCTTTTTAATGCACTATTTCCACAGGATCCTCTAATTGCTTCTTGTGGGATTGAAGTGTTTCCCCTTGCAACCTTGGTTTAGAAATTTGTTACATTGGTTGTCACATTGTTCATGTGCTTTTTTATTTTTAGGTTTGAAGAATTGTTTTCTTGAGCTTTTTTCCCCCTCAGATATTTTCCCCATATCTCACATTTTCTTGTTCACGTTGTTACTATCAATGAAATTTAAGCTTATATGATGCTGCGAAGCTGAATCCTCTTTTATTGCCACACTTTCTTACGTGGTGGGATGGCAGTGAAAGCTGGTGGTTAATCAGTTCTGAAGTCCTACACGCAGGCAGGAGGATGTGCTATTAATTATCCAGCGAGGTGTACCTGCGTGATTAACGTGAATTCATTTTTCATTCTGCACTGTATTGCTTCTCCAGTTGCAGTATCTTTGCTAGAACGATGTATAGAGGGAATTAAAGGGGGAAGAAGTCATGCTGGGTAAAACCTCAAGCAAAAGAACACACACATTGTGGCTAAAAAAGGAAACAAGATCAGGCAGCAATGCCACTATTCCCAGCTCTTTCCAGATGTTTCTCATCTTTTCCAGCACAGCTCTCTATTGTCGGCTGCCCCATGACAAGTTGCAAAGTTAAGACCTAATAAGTAATTTAGGCAGTCTGTCATGCAACTGGGAAAAATGAGGAAAACAATGTGCTTTCACCTCTTCTCATAGAGCTTTGATTTAACTGGTTGAAAATGTTCCTCTATTCTGCATAGGGCTGAGCAAATCACTCATCATAAATAATGTATTAACCTAATTTCGTCACTTTTACTCTGTGAAAGGTTCCTGAATAGATTTTAAAGTTTGGGGTTTTTAAAGGTCTTAGTGTTGAAAGCAAATTACCAGATATTTTATCTGCACATGATAGTTACATACAAACAGGTAATACCGTAAATTGAGAAAGCCTAATAATTACCTCTCCATATACTATTTGAGAAGCATTTAATAAATAACTTCAAAGAAAATTTTTATAGCTAAAATTAGTGTGTGAGGAATATTTTGTGCAACTGAAGCTTGCTCATCAAGTGCTTGAGGAAAGTCATTGTGAAGGACGCAGGCTCAAATAAAAATTAATTATTTCTTAAATGCCAGCAAAATTATTGCTATCACTTGATCTGTTTTAATTAACAAAGTCTAGCTTTCTGGGGTAGACAATATCATCTCAGGTATACAAAGGCTGTGTATTTATATCCAGATATCGAACCGCTCTAAGACAAATTGCCCGTGTTTAACTAAAACGTGTCTCAGGATTACATCAAATCTCTTATTTCCCTTGAAGGTCTCTGTGCGGAATGTCCAAACAGAGGGAAAAACAACTACTGAGGTAATGCAGGAAGATACAAAATGAAAAGTGTGTCCAGATCTCTGCTGGAAAAGAAATTGCACTTCTGGTAAGCGGCAGAGATCAAATAAGACCGAAAGAGCCTGACTGCCCACCAGTCTATTAAGGGCAACAAGAGTCAATGGAAGATCAATATGTTTTGGGTAAGGCCTTGAAAGAGACCTCTAAATGTGCATAATTAACCATTCTTGAAAGCGTTAAAATAGTTCACAGTAAAACGCACTTGAGTATATGAAAACACGGGAGAATAGAGCCGCTGCTCATACCCACCGGAACTCCAGGCTGACCACCATGTGTGACAGCAAATATAAAAGCCGGGAGAATGACAACAAATAAACCGTAGAATATATTATATCCGTCGTTCAGACTTTGGACTTGTGAGAGCATGAATTAAAACTTTTCTGTGAGTGCCTGAAACCCGGTTGGTGTGGCCTTTGGGATCATGGCTGTTTTTCAGGGTGAACAGCAGCAGCAGAGCCATTCTGCTCGTAACCATGCACAGGAAATACGCATTAATCCTCTCCTGCATCTGAAGAACAGAAACTGAGAGACCTTACCATTAATTGGAGTTTTAGGAAAATATTATACTGTAAACGAGGGCTAATATTACAGTATAAATACAGACTAGCTGCCATCCAAGGGATTGCATATTCTCTAAGGATTCCAGCAAAGCACATTTTTACTCATTTCCTTTCTAAAGCAATATCACAAGAGCGCTCTCTGCCACATCCTTTGTGAAAGTTTGGGGTGCACAAGTCTGGGATACGGCAGTTTTGGACCCCTGCTTGAGTACATTGTAAATGAGGTTCTGCTTTTAGCATTTGGAGGGTCTCACCAACAGGAGCTCTGTGTTTTGCAGTTAACGGAGTTCAGAAGACAAAACCCAGTTGCTTTAAGAAGCGTTACTAAAACTCCCTTTGTGCCACGCAAAAACCAGATTTCAAAAAAATCTCTCGGTCTATTTATTATCCTTTTGGCATCCGTTCACAACTCTCAGGAGCTCTAAACGGAGCTGTATGGACGGATCGTTTACAAATGTGTGTACCTGGCTGCAGACACTCCAAACACACCAGGACAAAAAGCAGCTACTGTTCATTCATTGCAAATAGGCTTTTACTCTTAATAACTTTTACACTTAATAACCCACCAACAGATTTATTCTCTGAACAGCTAGCAATCCTCAAAACAGCAATATTTTTTTCAACGAGGCTAGGATTCCTGTTTTAATGACTGAAGGAACTAAACTATATGATTAGGTTTCCTTCTTTTTACTCTCCTGTGACGTTAGACTGGAATTTGAGAGTTATCATTAAAAGTCTCCGGTGGTTTTACAGCAAAAGCCCAGAAAATGCAACAAACTGAAAGATACGAAAATATCTTTATTCCCCCTCAGGATAAGATTGTGCATGTATTCTGCTATAATGTATATAACATGTATACAACATACTGCATACGTTTTTACTGTCTGCTGTAGGATACTCAAAGTCTCAGCCTATTTATTAAAGATCAATTTTTGTGATACCATTGATCCAGCGAACACTGGAACTGTCATCCTCGCTCAGGAGCAGCTGCAGTAGCAGCTGAAATACAATCCTTTCTTCTACATTCCCCCTGGATTAAGCCCTCGGTATACACATAATAGACACTCTCTTTGTGAAGATTATATGCCACTGGTAACAGACAAAAAAAGAACAATAATAAGGTAATATGTTTAAAAAAATGTTGAGGAATTACAGACCAATCATTCGCTGCTCTGTGCCCAGAAAGATATCAGAATAAATAGTCAGACAATCTATTTAAGCACTTAGAAGATAAACGGTGATAAGAAAAGAACCAGCGTGGGTGTTTTGAGAACAAATCATATCAAGCTAACCTAATGCCTTCTGGTGATAAGGCTGCTAGGGAAGCAGGATCGGGAAGATGTCTGCAGGAGAGGGGCTGTGGTGACAGAGAATAGGAGTGTCATTAACAGAGAAAAGCAGACAGCAAGTCAGGATAAATAAACAGGAATAGCATCTTTTAAATGTGAAGTAATTCTTCAAGGCTGCTCATCAGTAAGAGTACAGCTGGAGCACTCTGCCCTCCTTGGACCCAACATTTCTAAAAAAGATAGGGATTAACTAAAGGAATTCTGAGGAGAACATGCCTCAGAGTCAGAACTGCAGAAGACGTGGCGTGCGAGGAAAGCCTGAAAGAGCAGAGCTTGGTTTGCCTGGAGAAGGACGGGACGGGAGGTGAAATGCTTTCGCCTCAGTGAAAGTTGTTCTAAGCGCTAGGCATCGGCTCTAGCTCTGTCCTCTGTGAGGAGGAAGGCTGCAGAGCGTACTCCTCGCCATCAGGGAGGGGAGAGGATAATTTCCATGATTAAACTGCAAGGGAAATTTAGGTTAAACACTTGGGGGGAAAAAAAAAGAAAGTTCAACCTAATGGCTAGATAGGTAGTAGAATAAATAATGTAGAAGTCTGTGGAATTTCCATCAGTGGAAGGACAGGTTAAGCAGACACCTGTCAGATGCAATTTAAGCCTGGTTTATGCTATCTTGAGATAAAAATGACGGAGTGGGTGACTTTGTAACAACTCTTCTTCCCTCGTCCCTGCTTTATATGACTCCATTTTTACTTCTGTGCTGACAGCCAGCTTAAGGCTAGATTTAATTAAAATATTTGAAGCCAAATAACGTTATCTGTGATTTCTGTGTCTCGCTACAAACCATTTCAATTGGCAAAATTGGTGGCTTTTGAATAGACTGTGGTACAGCAACAGATTTCAAACGCATCTGGGAAGAACCTCCCTGGCTTTTCTTTTACTCCTTCATCTGATCACCCCCAGCATGAAATCACCACTGCTGCCTTTGCAATCATACTTCAGTTTCCCAGTGTCTGCAACAATTCCTCTATGATGGCTACAGCCTCTTCAGCAATCCACTTGTAAAATGTATTTCCTCATTTTCTGGGTTCCAAATACCGTATCTTTTTCAAACACTCTTTTCATGGTGATTGTAGTTGAACTACTACTGTGTTTCAAATCCTTTTCTGCACTCAGGCCCCGTTCTGGCTAATGTACCACACGCCCTTGAGTTACATTAAGTCAAAATACATCAACCCCAAAAGTTTTCACAGGCTTGAATCAGTTCTTTGGAAGGTTCTGCGCAGTTTGCCAACAAATTGCATATAAAGCATATCCTAAAAATGGCGACCATTGGAAATATAACTACATTAATTCTTCCATTGTGTGGAGTAAGGCACTGAGATTATTTATCTAAATTAAAGGATCTACCAGCATGACAGACTTAAGAGTATTTGAAGCTGATGACATACCAGAGACATCAGGTGTTACTGAGAAACGGTGAACTACGAGTGATTCTTAGAAAGGGGGATGATCCAATCGTTGAGGTTTTTTTGTCCCCAAAACCCTACAAAATAAGGTGCATGAGATTAAAATTTGTACCTTCTTTTATTCTCCAAACCCTGGAGATCCTGGACATCCAAGGAAATAATCTCTGCGCCACAGGGATGGTGGGCAGAATAAGCAATATATTTGCATATGGAGAAAATAACTCTGATAGGATGGATAGTGAAACATTGGAATAAGTTGTCCAGAAATACCTTGTAAGATGTGTGGAACATTGCAGTCTGCAGGAACAGAGCAGGCAAATATCTCTTCAGATGGAGCAGAAGTCTGGTTGATCCAGCCCGGGAGCAGAGGGGAAGGGACGCGGATGGAGGACTTCCCAATGCCCATTCTCATTCTCTTCTTTTACCCATTGCAGGGATAGGAAGCCAGACTTTGTAAGAACTACAGGTTTTTATAAACAAGCGTAGCTGGAAAGAACGCATCTAACAGGAGTATTACAAACCTGTGACTCCCCATTTCCATTCAAAGGAAGAAGTCTTTGCTACAGATTCTGCTGACTATAGAAAATTTCGAAGTGGAAAACTCAAAACTTTTGGGGAAAGCTGTAAAAATTCAGGTTTGAATGCTTTGACTGAACCAGTATGCAACTAATTCACGTTGTTTTCAAGCTGAAGAGGTCATCTGGACAGCTGCTGGACCAGAACTGTGAGGAGCTGTATTCAGAGAGAATTCCTGTTTATTTCTCTCGGAAAAGTACCACTTGAGTTACCACAAAAGTGGTGTTGCTCCACACACATACTGATTTCAATAAGAACTGCTTTTCACTATGCAGTATATTTTTAAGGAAAATATAACCCTTAGTTCACGAATCTGAAAGCTAAAGTATTTGGAGAAGAAATTAATATAGAACACCAAAGACAAAAAGGAAACATCTCATGCCTGCATTGCTGATGAAACTATGAAGGAAAACCCAAGCATAGCTATGGACTTGCCCTGCTATCTTTTCACCCAAATGCAAATTGGTAGGCTTTGATGCATGGTAGCTGAGTGAAATTCCATGAGATAGAGGAGATCAAACGATTTTCCAGTTGTTCCAATTTCAATTTCCTTTCCAATTTCAAAAGCCATGAAAATTTGCCTGTTGAGTGATAGAATCTCTTCTTCCTCCTATTCACAGCTCATACCCTGCCTCGGTACCCAGCCTCTCTGCAGAACCTACCAGCTGGGGCCACCTTCCACCTTTAGTTCTTGGTAACAACAGTGATCCAAAAATAAATTTCAGAGCTAAGACTTTCTATTATTATTTTTTTTAATATGCTAAATTTTAGCGACAATTTAGAGAGATATCATGTTTATTTTTAGTTGTGAGAATCAAGGACGCAGAAAAAACCAACCTCAGTTTAGGACATTTATCTTAATTTTTGGATCCCAGTTCTTACTTTTTGAGAGCAATAAGGGCTTAGGTATGATCCTGCACTGTTGATTCTGTGGATTTATTTCCAAGTGTAAAAACCTGTAGAGTCAGGGCCAAAGATTTCTTTAAATCAGATGCTCAGTAGCCAACAGATATTTGTTATTATTGTTCATGAAGTCTTGTTCTCATGAGATAAATACACAGAGGCAACTTTTATATTTCACTTTGTTGAATTCATTTTATGAGATCTTCGGGCTTAGTGGTGCTTCGTTGCTCTTTGTGGACTTTTTTTTTTTTTAAGATTATATTTTCATCCAATTGTCCTTCTACAGATTTACAGTAAAAACAACTAAGGACACTTTGTACCTAACCCTTTCATAAAAAGTGATTGAAAAGTTCAGCTGAATATGCTCAGTGCATTTTTTTGGCTTGTCATCCTTCACAGATTTACTTCTTTCCACGCCATCTAAAAATATTGTTTTGTTTAAGAAGAAAAAAACCCTATCCTTGTGACAATTTGCATAATATGTTAATGCTGATATGCATCCAGACATCTGGATGGCATTTTAATATCTCATTCTCATTCAAACAACTAGAAACCACACAGATGGTAGAAACAATTTTAAGAGCATTGTTGTAAACAAATAAGGCAGCCAGGAAATCAAACACGCTTTAAGATGGGCTTTAGAGCCGCCACTGCTTTCTGTGTGCGAATATGCATATGACATGTTTTGACTGCAAGAGAGAGCAGCCTTCTTCACTTTCAGATAAACTCAGAGGTAAATGCAGGATGTTTAATTGAGCTCGGGGATCATTTTATGGGAAACTCCTTACCCTGCCCAGCATAGCTGGCACCACGGATTATATTCAGCACTTGGGAGACTAAGTGGTTTGAGGCTCGAGATGCTGCTGGGCAGACTATGTGTTTTATTTTCAATTAGCAGCAGAAATATGAAATATGATTGCTTCAGGAAGAAGACATGTAAATTCTGGTTTCATCCTTTGCATAATAATGTAACTTCTAGTAGTTATTTGCTCCTGTTGTTAGAAATTCATCTACGTGAAGCTGCATAGGACGCAGTAATCCCCTGCAGTCCTCTTTAATCTGCTTCTCGTTTGTACCTCTTTATAGGTACGTAATCTTTCAGAACTAGGGCAACTATTGCAAGTGTTGATGTTTTAGATGTCTGCTCAATACGCTTATGCAAGAGCTGTACAACAGCCTTTTCTGTAGGAGGAGCTGCTGTCTCAGCAGATGCTGCAAATTGATGTATCTCTCTGGATTGCATTAAAATGACTCACTCCTATCTTTATCAAATAACAGCACAAAGTGATTATTTTTCCCTTCACTATAGGTGCTCTTGGACCTCTTAGCAGTTATCCCACACAATTACACTGACCTTATAGAAGTTTTCAGGAATTCAGTTGTACAGACTCATGTATTCAGAAGACTCCAGGACCTCCTCCTTCATCTCCTGCAGCATAGGTAAAAATTTAGTTTAAATTCCATCCCTTCACTATGTAATTACAAGTAGATCAAAATATTACAAAAGCTATTGAATTTTACATTACAAAACTAGGAATCTAAGCCTCTACATTAACATTTCAGGTTAGTGAGCACCAAGGAGTTATCTGGAAAATCAGTTAAACATTTCTGCCCAATTCAGCCAAGTTAACTGAAGACCATGGGACTCTCCTGAATTCAAGAGAAGGGATTAGAAGCTCATGGAAAGCTGGCGGGTAACAACTTCAGAAAACAGTTTATCAAGGGAACCTGTGAAAACAGTAGTTCCTAAAATAGGTCTGCTTTTCCTCTCATGTCAAAACCCTGGATTTGCATACAGTAAATGCTAAGAAGGGAATGGAAGGCAACTCATAGGAATAGAAGACAACACTAATGGAAGTTCTACACAAAAAAAAGGCCTTAAGTCAACTCTCAAACCTAGGAATAAAAACAATACTGCAGCATAACACAACCCGACAGAAGCCTTTCAGAGTCAACGCTGAACAAACCAACCTTCCTTCACGACTACGACCTGCTCCTAGGCTGACAACTGTTCCCGTTGACCTGCAGGTGATGCCCACTACTGGGTGGATCCTCTTCTTTCCCATAGATGTTTCTCTCAAGCTCCACCTCTTCCACTTTTCCTGTCTATAAGAACCCTTCTGCACCCAAGTTTGGTTACTTTGACCAAGCTGGGAGCCAGGTAGGTGCAGTGCATTGAAGACTCGTCACCGTGATTGGGATCATCAGCTCTTGGCAGGCGAACCGGAGGCAGCAGGAGTTGGAATCTGGGCCAGGAGGTCTTCTGCAGTCTAATGCAGCTATGAAAACTTTATGTACTGTATTTTAAGTTTGCCTTAAAAAAAAAAAAAAATCCATAAAACTTTAATCCTAAGCATGCTTACTTTGACAAATTTAGTTAGTGTCTGGCAGAAAGGGGAGGATAAAAATAGTCATTTAATTTTTAGTCTGCAAATTGTAAGATTGCAAACAGCATTTGCTCTCAAAGACGATTCTTTACTTTGTTAATACAGCTGGATTTTTGTAACGTCTGGTACATGTTTAAAGAAAATCATGATCTAATTGTTCATACTTCAAGCCTGTTGATGATGGAGCTATTGTGGCAACTAGAAAGGATGGAAAAAAACATTAATAACAAATGGTGCAAGCACCTCCCTCTGATCACAGAGTGCTGGAAAGCAGGAAAAAGATTAAATTATGAAAGGAATAGTCAGAAAGCAAGAGACAGGCACTTTTAAAGCACAGATTTATTCTTTGTTCTTAGGCGGATGGGGTCGATGTATTCTCTCACCAGGCTTGGCAGGTTGGTAGAGGAGGAAACAGCTCCAGCAACAGGAGTGCTTGGCCAGGACGTCATGTTCAGTGTCACGAAGTTCAGGACATGCCTCCACCTTTCCTCCTCTGCCAATTGCACTTTCCACCCACCCTGGATTTACAGCAGCGTGCATTAGTGAAGCAGGTCAGAGAATCCGAAGTTATTTTTGAAGTCCATCATTTTTCCAAATATCAATCTTCCTGCATCTCAAAAAACACAACAAGCAGGCATTTTTATAGGATTGCAAGAGCTTTTGGTGAAAGGTTTTCATAAAATATGTATGAATTCATAGTATATACGCAATAAAAAACAAACAGATCTATCACAGAAGATCATATTTTTGTGTCATCTTTGGTAAGAAAATATAGATCAATCGATTCTAAACTCCTGTTTTGCCAGTACAGAAACAGTACAAAAAGCACTGAGGTAGCTGATGTTGACACCACAGGAAGAGTTATTATCTAATGAATTTTCTCTGTTCAGACCTGTAACTTAGACAATTCCATACTGAAAGAAATTCATTTTGTGTCTACTATTCTGTATCAACTTATGAACAGAAAAGATGTTCCAAGTCACTTATTTAAACTATAGAAACATTAAAGCATTTCAGCTGAAAATTTATAAGAACGTTATGTAAAGAATACGTCTTGTTCCTTACATCTGTTTCCAAAATGAATCTCTTTTTTAAAAAAAATGGAAATTTCTCCAAAACAATGTGGCTGGCCATTCAGGCTGCATGATTAAATTTGAAGATTTGAGAGCAAATGAAAACAGGGTATTAAATCAACCAGTATTGATCTGCATTATGAGTATAATCCCCGCAGTTTGAATAGGTGAAGAGGAATCGCAATGCCTGAAGATGACGTAAATCTTTTATCATTAATTTGTGCAGTCTTAGGTAACAGAAAATCAGTTGGTAAATTGAGGGGTCACGATAACCAAACTTCTAAAGAATTTTTAAAAATATTACAAGGAACTTGGATTCCTTGATTTCTGTAAAGAAACCATCATTGCAGGTATGTACACAATAGCAGTAAACGGAGATATTTGAAGTTCTATGTTATGACAGTGATATCAAAAGGTACATTATTAAAAAAAGAGGCATAATTAAAAAGGAAGGTACTCCTTTCAAATTGTTCCAGGATTTAGTTATTTACCTTAATCACTTATAGAAAAAGGTAGGATTGTCCTCTCCATTTGGATGCCTAGAATAGCTCTTTTGGAATTGCTCCAATACTCTGTAATTTTTAGGCTTAGGACAGCTGCTCACTCTAGTCAAGCTGATAAAATTTCACAAAAAATACATCACTCTGTGTGCAAAACTAGATGGAGGCAAAGAAGTATCAAAATGCTTGATTTCTCTCAATACCTTTCAGCAAAGCTACTCCTGCTCTCTGAAATACTGGGGTGTGTGCTACCATGGAAAGCCTTTGACTGTAACAACGTGCCAAGGGGGAAAATGTAAATGAAAGGGACGAAATGCATTTTCTCTGATGGGATTTAATTATGTTGCTGCCTCTCTCTCTCCAGGATCCCGTCTCCCAGCCATCCTGTACCAAACGACATGCAGAATAGTCTATGGTGCTACACTACAGCTGTGTGTGTCGCTCTGTGGAGTCCCAAGGACGGGGTTATTTACGCTCTGAATCTGGTTTATTTGGGAAATGGCTTCCTTCTAGTACTGTGTCTGTGCCATCTGTGGAAAAGTCGTCTTTACGATCCTGCCTGCCACCAGCTGGTCTTCTGCTGGTCTTCAGACATGCCTGCACGTCTGCTTGCCATGGAGCAGCCACCTGCAATGCATTCACAGATCAATTCACTACCAAGTGGCTTGGAGTGATTCTGTGCTCAGTTTGAGATGGAGTTGCCCTAAGTAGTTGAATTCCAACGACTGTTTCCTACAATTGTACTTACAGTAAATTAAGCCGTTTCAAAGGTTTTTCATTTAGACACTGGCAAGTGTTTCTGTACTTAATGTTGTTTTGATTGGGATCTACTCCATAGGACTCCTGTGTAGCTCTTGCTACTCCCTGCAAGCAGGTGGTGAAGCAGAGGTTTCTATAGCACATCCTAGTTCTGTAAAAAGCTAATTGCAGACACCACGAGTGAGCCAGGGTGATTTCCAAGTCACCCCTTCAATTCAGGATCAGCCCTGGTGCAACCAGACTCATCTCACTCGTGCTTCAGTGGGAGCCCTTCCTCTGACAACCCATTCCCATCTCTCTCAAGATTGGTTTTGTTTTCCAAGCCAAAGATAACACTTCCCTACCAATGTGCTTTACACATATTATTAGATTTCCTTGCTGGTGTATCCTTCCTTTTTACAGACAAGCTGACCAACCCTCCCACCTCAAGGGGCAGAAAAGATCGATGCAGGCAAAGCCCTTGAACTCCAGCAAAAGGGGATCTCATTCCGCTAATGCTCAATATTTCCTCTTTCTTTTGTTTTGTGGACCACGTGGCAAAAGACCTGCTGCTTCCTTCTCCTCTAACAACTTGTCTTATTAAAACTCCCCTCCACAGAATTACAGAATCCCTGGGGTTGGAAGGCACCTCTGGAGATCATCTAGTCCAACCTCCCTGCCAGAGCAGGTGGCACAGGATGGCGTCCAGGCGGGTTGGGAATGTCTCCACAGGCGGAGACTCCACCGCCTCTCTGGGCAGCCTCTTCCAGTGCTCTGCTTGTATTTAAGACAGAACTTAGTTCCTCCTCGTGTTTAGATGGAACTTGCTGTGTTCAAGTTTGTGGCCGTTACGTCTTGTCCTGTCCCTGGGCACCACTGAAAACAGACTGGCCTCCTCCTCCCTGCACCCTCCCTTTAAGTATTGCTCAGCATTGATGAGTTCCCCCCTCAGCCTGCTCTTTTCCAGGCTAAAAACACCCAAGTCCCTCAGCTTTTCCTCATAAGAAAGATGTTCCAGACCCCTCATCATCTTTGTAGCCCTTGATACACTCTCAATCACCATGTAAAATAGGTAATGTCCTAAAATTGTATCAACTAAGCAAACTCAGCCTAAAAGGATAGGGAACATTCCTCAGCAATTTGTAGGAAAAGTGTCCCATCTGTGTAGATGAACCTCCATCTGAATGGAGTGAGGAAATGCTTTGTTTGTATGTTGCATTACATGTGCGTGCACAGTACCTGTAATATAACTGGTACTTTTTAATTTTCTTTGATGTTTTTTGTTTAGCAAGATCAGTTTTGCCCTCCTTCTTTGGGAGGTGGATATCTTAATCATTTTTATAGCATTTGTAAAAATCATTCATAACTTCTTATATTTTATGAGATCTGAGGTATCCAGTAAATTTCTAGAAAGAAACCTCTTTTTTCCCCCAACCTAACAGAAGATAGGACTGCATTAGATTATATGAAATTTAAATGCATTAGCTGTTAGCCAAAGTGAATTTTCATATAAATTAATATTGTTATTGTATTTTAATAAAGCAATAGCATTTATGGAATTACATAGGCATCAATCACTTGGAGGTGTCTTGGAACAATTATTGACTTCATGCATCATCTGCTTCTTCACTTCAAAATTTGTTGCACTCTTCATAAATACCATGTACCAGCAAGCCATAAAACACATTTTAAATGCCTTCTAGCCCATCACAGGCACTGTTGTTAGAAAAAGCCCCCTGAGCTGATGACATCCTAATATGTGACTGTGTAATTAAAATTTTGACATATGCAAAGAGTTGTAAAATAGATAAAAGACTATGTATTGTAAATAGAAGTTTAAAGGCTCTGAGCAGATGGTTCGTTTGTGAGAGAGGTGTGGGGAGCGCCAAGAAACGACAAACAGATGGCTTAGGTGTGAAGGACAGGCAGGGAAATTTGGAAGAGTTAAGGATGTAATGGACAACTCTCTGGATTTTTGCACACGCTAAGTGAATCGCGAGGCTTGAATAGAAGGTTAAACATTTTACATTTTTCTATTTGCATTTACATAAACGTGTCAGTGGAAACCATCCAGCAACAGAGCCCAATAACAACAATCAAGACAAGTCATGTTTCATAGGCTTCAGGGACACAAAGTCTGTTCAAACTGCAGAGATCACTTGAGCGACAGCCCAGGCACTTCTATCCCAAGTCACATGTGTGGGCTGAGTTGTCTTAATTCAAACAGAAATATTCCGAATTGTAGCAAAACCATATTGCCAATATTTACAGGTGCCTGAAAAATAGTTTCGGTAATGTACTAAATGAACTAATGTTTGCCAGCTGCTGCTCCTTGCTTGTCTACTAACTGTTGTGTTAGCAGAACACTGAGTGAATTCAGTCCAAATTTAGGTGATTATACACCAAAATCATGTCAAAAAAAAAAAAATCTCATTTGGGCAGAAAGATGAGGTCAAATATTGCTTGTCTTTTTGGGGCAATGGCAAGTCTTAAATCATGACCAGACTAAAATTATGATGCTGATAAATCTATCCTTAAGTCTAATTTTCTGTTATGTTTTGACTCATATTTGTCAGACCCCAGGCAACCTTGAAATATACATCACCAGCTACAAAACAGAACAATTTCTGCACACAAATGGGCAAAAATCAGTTTTAGTAATCAAATTTCCTAAGAACTGTGAAGGTGCAGGGATTTTGAGATCTTTGATCTTTGATCAGATTCTGTATGAAAACTTGATCACTGTGGTAAGGGGGGATATTTATGAACCCTTTTGCAGAGGTCTGTTAGTTTTGTCACCAAGTACACATTCATTCTGAAAATGGCAACTGAAACAAAAAAACCTTAGGCACAACCAAATAAAAATCCTCATTTTATAGCAACAGCTAATACCTGACTGAGAAAATAGAAACTTAAAAGCATCACAAAATGATCCTCTTTGTATCTTTGGGAAAACTTGACTGAACAGATTTTTCAAAGCTATGGAGAAAGACTTGAAGGATTACTCCAGAGAAAAAATAAAAGCAAGATAGAGACCTCAAATCCTTGTGGAAATTGTGCACCGCCCACCTTGCCTGGACTGGAAATCTCACTACAGCAAGTTAACCTAGCACATTGTATTCATCTGCCTTAATATTTATTGATGGCCAAGTATTCAGAAGTGCTTAAAGCTACTGTAATGCACTACATGTTCTTGAAAATCTAGCTTTTACAGGGCTGAGATGGAAAAAATATGGTTATCCAGCACAAATTACTAAAAGGTCACCACCCTTCTGCAGGTAGTTAAAAGAGATGTAACAGTCTTCCGAAAGGGCTTAATTTTGTATATTCTGAAAACGATATTTATCCTTTTATGACAAAAAGCTATTTCCATTTGACACAGCAGTCATGTTTATGAAAAGTGAATTTTTGCAAAGCACTTGTTACCTGGGAATCTTTTTTTAGGTTTGCCTAAAGCTTACCTTGCAGCTTTTTCACTTGCAAAAAACCCAACGCCATCGTTCCTTCTGCATTGCATGGTTTCCTGCATGAGACAAAGCAAATGGCACTGGCAGCCGTGCGCAGTGTAGGTACTGGGGTAGTGGGGGAACACTGGAGCGCTAATAAAAAACCTGGTTTTTGCTAGCTACTGCTGCGTTATGTAAAGGGTTGGCATTGTTCATTACAACTATTTGAAAGACCAGCAGAATATGGGTCCTCCAAGAATCAAACCAGAGTTTCATTACAGTGTGCCATAGTAAATATTATTGAAAACAACAACTACCTCTGCTTGGCTTTGAGGACTTCCCATAAACTGGTTAAAGCTAATTCTAGTTTTCTGCCTTACAAAGCCCCAGGAGTTATTCCAAGTCCGCTCTGCGGAGCAATCTGCCTCACGAGGTACATGTACCTTTTAGGTTTAATCTATTTTTTGAACTTCATCTGCATTTATTTTGCTTACTGGATAATCTCTTTAATCCCTGACAAACATCTTTTCCTCAGCAATCTTGTCCTTTTGTATACGTCTCTCTGCTTGGTTAATTTTGTCTCTGCATTTCTCAGGCACGCCAAACCGCAGCCAGCATCCTCCCAGCTGTCGCTTCTCCTTATGGTGGCAATCCCTTCTCCTGCCAGCTTCTCCCTGATTTTCCTACTCAAAACTCCTATTGCTTTGCTCTCCATTCCTATGGTACTCGAGCTCGCTATCATGCAGCATAATTCTCAGCATCGATCCATCCATTTTTCCTAGGATGTTGGTAAATTTATCTTTTTTTGCCTGGAGAGGAGCTGCGTATTTGAGCTCTATGTTATTCTCAGAAGGATGAACTGATTTGACCTCCTCTTTTTTTTTTTTGACTAAGTGAGAGACTGTTACTTGTGATGTTTTTTTATCTCACTCCTGTATTCGAGGCTATCCTGGTTCTTCTCCTTGATTTCTTTAATCTGCTAGGTATCACACCATACCAGCTGTCCAACGGAGATGAATTTGAGTAGGGCTGCTTGTGCTATGACAGCTAAGGTAGTGTCAGAAAAGTATTACAAATGACATCCTTTAAAAGTTTCCAGGAGCCATCAACATTTGCTCTAAAAAGCTGTGGAGGTTTTTGCTACGGATATTATTTTTATGTTTATAAATCTATATGCAATTTATATAAATAATTATGAATAATGCGCAGATAAAATATATTGATATATTCTAAATGCCTACTAGAATCTATACAAGCATATAATAAAAACTTACATAACTACAGATTACTATTATTTCAGTGGGGGGATTGCCCTTATGTAAAAATATTCTTTGAATAACAAAACAGCATACCTATTTTGGGATATGTATTTTCCAATAAATTTAGAGCATAGAAATTATATTTAGGTATCAATGCTCCTCAAAGCTAAACCAAAACCTCACCTCCGCCCTAGTGTCTCCGTATGTTTCTGAACTTCCAAAAATAAACCTTAAACCAATCCATAGAGCAATACCTACTTTCTGGGTGAAGCACAGAGATGGTAGAGGCATTCCTCAAGACAAACAGAAGATTGCCAATGCCACATCGCAAGACTGAGAATTAAAGAAAAGGATTAAAGCAAGGCCAGTCAGGAATTAAAGAGTAATTGAAATAAAGGGGTAGATCCTCTTTCTCCCTTCCAGTCAGTACATTTGTGAGGATACCAAATGTTTCAGCCATTTGTTTAGCTTATTTACTAGGACTAAATATTGAGGTTTCTAATACAGAAAGGAATTAAGAGTTGCAGAGCTCCCTTTTCTCCCCACGAGGGTGGTTCGTAGGAGTCAGTGCGGCAGAGCAGCCCCTGCACACCTGAGGGTCAGAGGTGGCTCTGCCACACCAGGGCACATCCCTGCCCGGCACAGCGCGGGTGGGTTGCGAGAGGAAGGCAGATCCAAGGAGGAGAGAAAAAAGGAACTTTGTTATGGATGTCTGACAGTCATACATAATCTTTTCTCTCCCCTTCTATCAGGGCTGTGGCCAAATCATAGTAAATTTTGTTTGTTCCGTTCTCCTCTGTGAGGATAAAAATCTTAAGCTCATTCCAGCGAGGAAGGCTGTGCCCTCATTTAAACGGAAGTCAATGATTTCTTCAGATGACTTCAGATTTATAGTGCCCCGAGTGAGAGAAGAATTTGACCCATAATTTTTTTTTAAATAGTTATGGTTTTTTGCATAGTCTTCCTTCTGAAGACTCACTTTACTCAGCCATCAATATTCACACTTTAAAGGCTTATTTCCATCAAGTTCCATCAATGACCTTTAGAAATTGGTCCCTTCAAATAAGAAAAAAGACCTCAATTACAACAACATCTGCCTCCATCTAGCACTTTATTTGCCTTAGAGAAGGGATGGAATGATGATTAAGTTAATGGATAGGTCATTTTCATTTTTCACATTTACCATGTAAGTGGCTCCATGAATCACCATTTATCTGGAGCCCAATCATGGAAGGCAGTGGCAAAACATCCATTGACTTCCACAAGCTCTTTTCCTGCACACTTCAGAGAGGAAAAGTGGAGTACTGGCATTAATCAACCTTCACAACCCATGGATAATACATCTGTCTTTACTTAGGGCTGGAAAATAAACACTACTGTCCTCAGGCTCCCGTTTCTCTAAAATCTCCATTGGCTACCTCAACTTTTTCTATCGGTGCTCCATTAGGCAGCACCACAGCCTTACATGGCCACTTGCAAGCAGTAACCTGACAACTTTGCTCCCTCAGCTGGGATAAAACAGAGTGAAATGACAGCAGAAGAGAATGATTTCTCTGCCAACTTATTCCTTTTTACTAGTCCGTTGCAACTACGTAACCAAAGCGATATGGCCAGTGATGGAGTGAGACATCACAGTGTCCCGCTCCGTGTACGTGTCACGCCACAAAACGTGCGGGGAGCACGTGTAAAATACAGGATGCGTGTAACGTAAGAGGATACGTGTAAGACATAAGAAGAGCCAAAACCCAAACAGTTTAGGATTTGGGGAGGAACTCAGCCTCAGTAGGGAGAAAGCCGCGAAGTCAGAGGTCACCAGCTGTCACCACCCCAGCAGCCTACCTCTTCCTGGGTCTTCTGAAAAGACAGCCCGCAAACCGACCGCCTCCTTCTTCAGTCCAGTTATAGCCATGTCTTTGCAGAGTTGCAAGGATCTTCCCCAAAGGGTTCAATTCTCTGACCTTACTCAGCTCTACCGGTCTGTTCTTGGACTTCCCCAACAAAATGCTGCGAAATTCCCTGTGTATACACATATTTATATATGAACATATTTATATATGGACATATGCACCCATAGGTCTCTGTGTGTATATATATATATACAGGTTCAAACTGAAAATACAGAACCAATCAAAAGAATTACATTTTAAGAAAGAACAGAAACTTTTAGCAAATTAAGGTTAAAGACATTAGGTTGTCAGTGGAAAAGAAAATAGGCCCCTACTAGTATGGTAAAAAGGAAAAAACTTGTCAGTATGCACGTTACCGCTGAGATTTGGGTTTTGATACATCATGTATTAAAAAAGAGGGAGGAAGCAGAACAACTTGTAGTGCTGGAGATGACAGCGAAACTTTAAAAGACTGAGAGTGCACTGTGACAAATGGAACCAAGTGGGAAGCAAATAGGCACAAAGCAGAGCCCTCGGCAGAGCAGAAACGCGTTACGGTGAGAGGCTGTTTGACCATTCCATTTGTTGACAAAGTTATAAAGCTCAAAATCATTAGACTGAGCAAGTAGTCCAGATTTACAAGGAAAGGAACAGTAACATGAAAAAAAATAGACATGGAGTTTTTTATTTGAACTGACAAATTACATTTATTATTCAAACACTATAACCATCAACTGGCTTAACACCAGAAGGAGCCTTGAAAGATGAGATATAAAAAGAACTTAAACACAAGGCTGGAAAGAACAATATGATCAGCATTAAAGGCAATGAAAAACAGCCTGGAAAGTTGCATTCTGAAAAACTTACGTGGCCTACAGAGATGACACAAACTGGGCTGAACGACGGGGACTTCAGTGTGAGCAGGGGCTGGACCGCAAGGCACGCTGGGCTGACGGGAAATGCCAAAGGGAAGAAGCAGCATCAAGTGCGTGCACTCAGTTGGCAGCACAGGATCACTTGTGTCACACAGCAAAGAGAGACAAATCAGCTTATTGAAGAGAAGCTCAACATGAGCCAGCAATGTGCGATGGCAGGCCAGAAGGCCAACCGCATCCTGGGCTGCATCAAGAGAAGTGTGGCCAGCAGGTCAAGGGAGGTGATTCTGCCCCTCTACTCCACTCTGGTGACACCCCACCTGGAGTCCTGCATCCAGCTCTGGAGTCTCCAACATAAGAAGGACATGGACCTGCTGCAGCGTGTCCAGAGGAGAACCACGAGGATGGTCTGAGGGCTGGAGCACCTCTCCTATGAGGAGAGGCTGAAAGAGTTGGGGCTGTTCAGCCTGGAGAAGAGAAGGCTCTGGGGAGATCTTATTGCGGCCTTCCAGTACTTAAAGGGGGCTACAGGAGAGCAGGGGAAGACTTTTTCCTAGGGCATGTAGTGACAGGATGAGGGGGAATGGCTTTAAACTGGAAGAGGGCAGGTTTGGATTGAACATTAGGAAGAAATTTTTTACTTTGAGGGTGGTAAGGCACTGGAAGAGGTTGCCCAGGGAGGTTGTTGAGGCCCCATCCCTGGAGGTGTTTAAGGCCAGCCTGGATGTGGCCTCGGGCAACCTGGTCTAGTGGGAGGTGTCCCTGCCTATGGCAGGGGGGTTGGAACTCCATGATCTGCAAGGTCCCTTCCAACCCAAACCATTCTATGATTCTATGGGTCTATAACTGAAGTGCCTCTGCAGCCAACGTGCTGCCTGCGCCGCGGGACCAACAGCAGTAACATTCTCAGCAAAGAAATACAGGAGCTGCATAATTTAGCTGTGTATAAATGCATATTCAGAAAAACAGCCTTTCATCCTTACTGAGAGTTTTGAGTGTACATACATATGTACACACTTGCACACACATAGGTGTGTATATATATATGTATATATATGCATTTTTTCTAATGGCAGAAGTTTGCTCTGTGTCCAGATAGCACGGAATGCCAAAATAATTCAGTATGACATTGGAATATATCAGCTGTAAAAAGCAACACATCTGGCAATGTGATAACCTAAACACTCCTGAGCAAAATTTTATTTCTGCAGAGAATCCTTCTGTTTAAACTGCTTTTCCTTATCCTTCAAGGATACAGCATTTAGCTGTCTGGAGAGAACATATATCAATTCTGAGCCACGTTTATGAACTTCATTCAAAAGCCAGGGCTCCTCTGAGTTATTAAACCATTAAAGACCTCTGTCACTTTTCATGTCAAGGCTAATAATCAAATGATTAAAAACGTTCAAGTTAGAACTGCAGCAGTAAAAATGCAACATTGTCACCCATTTTATGAGATTCAAGAACAATCCTAGATGGTTTTTGATGTGAAAACTGTGCTGAACTGTTTGCAATTAATGGGGAGCTGCTGGGAAAGGAACTTAAAACACTGTTCATAAAGGAAGGTGTTTGAGTCCTCTTTCCAGTAAGGAAATTTCTCTTGCATTTCATTTAAATATATTAACAATCCTTCATCACTTTAATTTACCTGAGTTTGTTCAGATTAGGAGTCTGAATGTGCTTCCAACGTCAGAAGAGCCTCGTGAAGAACAAGGATGCATTTGCACTGCACGATTAACAGCTGCTCGGGTCCTGACAAACCCTGCAGCCAGGGAGGACAAAGTCTCTGAGCAAAACCCACCCCACGTACGACGACATTTTTACTTACAGGCTTGCCAGCACGCAGGGAGAGTCCTGGCAGGATAATCCTTGTAAAGGATCGCCTTGAGGCAATGGTAACTCCAGCGTTGGAGCCACCCTGCTGCGAAAGCCTCGGTGCGGTGGGCCATTCCACGTCCCAGAGAAGAAGCCTCCAGGATGGAGCGCCCCAACTTCAGCGTGAAGGCAAGAAGAGAGAGTCTTGACTTCCTTTTGGCTTCTGCAGGGCTGCAACTTCAGGGCTGGGGGTTTTTTTCAGATACTCATGGCCTCAAGTACACCTGACAGCTATGACTTACCAAATCTTCCTTCTTGGAGCAGCCTAGAAAAGCACCACTCATTTTGGGCGAGTCTCCACCTGGCATTTTCTGCCTCCTGCCATGTTCTGTGGAGGGTGCCCAGCCAGGTATTTGCAGCTCAGTCAAGTAATGCTAATTCAGTAATGGTCACTACTGCTCCATCTTGTTACATTTTGGATTTGGGCATCCTTAATTCATTTCCTTATTGAAACAGAATTATTCATGTGCTTATATGTGTGTTTGAGCATTTTGCTGTTTAGAAACTTATTTTTAAAAGGCTAACCAACAGCTGGAGCTAGTGTTACATGAAAAATTTTCATCTAAGTCACATTTTTGGTAACTCTTAACCTTCTGCAGCTGGATTTGAATCACCCAGACATGGCTTCTTTAAGCGTAAGCTATTCTGGGGAAACCTGACCAAAAAATGTGGATTATTCTACAATTATATGTAAATACATAGATATGTTTGCAAGTTATTTTTAATAGGCAATGGAAAGTTGAAATTTGCTGTAGAAACACTTGCTACAGAAACATTTTCCTGGAGGAGAAAAGTGTTGAAATTCCTGCAGGAAATCTTGCTGACAACTTTACTGAATTCTACTGCTGTTTCTCTTTTGGGACAGTTTGCAGAGGATTTATCTGGTTTGCGAAAAGCTAAAAGATGGTGTTGCACATTGTGTGGTGCTACAACGAATTCAGTCTGCATGTTACCTTTCAGACCTGTGCACTATGGCAATTATTCAGTTTTATGGTTGGATGCTGTGTATCAAACGTGTACAACACTGCAGATTTCTCACACCTTTAGTTAGCGCTCTGTTGCTGTTAAACATTGCTACGGTGTCCAGATGCTGAATTCTACTGTGATACAAAACCCCACAAACATGCAGGACACGACAGGACCTCCAGCCAAGTGGCCGAAAAAACACTGGTATTTGAGACAGCGGCGTTCTCATCTAGGTCATAGGAGCAAATCATACGAAAAATAATTTACTGAAAACATGCGTAGTTGAACAAAAAGCAGAGCAAAACTATTCCAATAGTTGTGTACCAAATCACCTGAGTTGTGTTTAGAAACATCTGAGTGAAAAAAAGCATGTCCTTGAATGATATCATGGCTTCGGTGCACACCAAAATACAATTATAATTAATGTAACCAGTACCTCTAATTTGCCATAGCAAAACATGCCTGTTTGTCAATAAACTGCATTCTTGCGGTGTGCTTCCATATAAGAAAAATAAATTCCCTTAATTAAGGTAAAGAAAAGAGGAAAGAAATAGGAAAGATAAAGCCCATTGCTCAAAATCCAACTTCTAAGTTCAGTTTGGGGTAAATAATGTGCGTGTAGACATGGCAGTATTTGTATGATAATTTGCTAGAAAAAACCTACTAGAATTAACTTCTCATTCTATTAGTTTGCCATTGCTGAAGATAGCAATATAATGTTGTAAAAGTCACTCCCTCGATGTATATTGTTTCTTTATAGTAAAATGTCATGATTTATTATTTTTATTTCCCATTGCCTGTTTTTTTCTCTGGAGGAATAGCTGATTAGTCTCACTTCAGGCAGTTTCAACCGGAAAGAGAGAAACAGCTAAAACAAGCTAGGAAAAAACACTACAGGAGCTATTTTGCTCTCTCCATAATTTGAAAGAGCTCTTCAGCCACTGTGCTGTTAAATTCCACCGGGTTCTGCTGGAAGAAAGAGAATGCTGCAGGCAAGGCACCGAGGAATTAACTTGGGTTTTTTTCAGCGGCGTCTCTCCTTTTTGGAAAATATTTTTAGATTAAACCCTTGTTGTAGCCTAAAATAAATCTCATACTTGAGATACATAACAGCAAATCTTATTTACTCTGTGTGGTAGTGAGAAGTCTGTTTCTCAGGCATCACGAGAAAATGGGATTCCACTTGTCTGGCAAGATGAGGATTGAAGATGATGCTATTGCAGCAAGGGGACATGGCATCTTCTTACTGTCCGACACACTGGTTACTACCTGCGGTGGCAAGCACAGATGAGGAAGAGGGGATCTCAGGGCAAACTCATCCTGAAGACCTGTCTATCACACTGTGCATGTTTCAGGGCCGTGCACTGAAGGCTCCACTCTGCAGTGGCTGGAGCACATAGGTGTGCTGCTCTTCCAGAAGACACCCAGTGTTGGTACTTCAAGCTGGCAACCAAAGCACAGTAAGGGGAGGCAACCAGGAGGTGTGTTTCAAAAGGGCACTCCTGCCTGGGCTGAATGAAACCACATTTTTTAGCATTTTTTAATGCACGCTTTGAGCAACCAGGTCTAGTTGGAGGAGGTGTCCCTGCCCATGGCAGGGGGGTTGGAACCATGCGATCTTTAAGGTCCCTTCCAACTCTAACCATTGTATGGTTCTAATGCAGAAGCACTTTTTCTGGTTAAGTCAAGGCAGAATAACAACATGGTAAATGGTTCAGTTGTCCAGATGTGGCGAGGCTACTCTGGCACTGGCAGCAGAAAGAGGTCTGCTGAATGGTTCTTTACTTCCTCATGAAATGATTGTTTCATATGACCAAGAGGGGGGAAAAAAACCTGCAGGAAGCAGCTGGAGTAGCTTTGCAAGTTCCCCAGGTGAGACGGGTGGGAAATCAGCTGACTTTTCATGTGATGAGCCTGGGTAGGTGGTGTGCGCTGCAGGCCAGTGCGGGAGATGCTCAGGGTGGAGGTACAACCTCCCCAACCTGCGTCTGCAGATACCTTGGACCGACCGCCACAAAGAAGAGTTAGAGATCCACGTGCCACCATTTTTAGGAGCACCTGAGCACCTTACTGCTCCTCCATAATACGCAATGACACCCTGTTGCTACAACCTTGCTTTTATGTGAGGCTCTGGAAGAGAAAATCATCTAAGTTACTCCAAGTTCCTCAACAAAGTCCACTCAGGGAAACAAACAAAAGCTAAACAGAACAAACCCAACTCTTCCTCCCAAAACCTCGAAAAAAAGGCAAAGATAGGGATAAAATCTTCATGTTATCTATAATAATTCAGAATAATTACATTAATTATTGGCTTATTTTAATCATCTTTAGACACACTAGAATAGTATTTTCCTTTCAAATTCAACAGAACATAGAGTTTTAGATGACTTATATTTATGAAAGGAATTATATGATGTGATGTGCCAGCAGGAGACAGGATATGCCAACCCAGGAGATCCCCACTTCTATTTCTCTTTCAGTGTTCCTGTGTTCCTACTTAGGAGGCTGGTATAATGAAAGTGGTACTCATAATATGCAATATTTTTTTTTCCAGATTACTTTAATAGTGCCAAAAAGATAACCAGTGAATAATCATAATAAAATATATGTAAAGGGGATCACAAATCTCACTGATGCAGAACAGGAAGAATTTATTTTCAAAGTGTTGCTAATGACTTTCTGCCTGCCCCTTTGAAAATTGCTTTGAGCTTAGTACTATCCCTTGGAAATCCAATTCATAAATTCACAAGCAGCATGAAATTCCAGTAGGAAATAAAACACTTTTATTCAAATGTTTTACAGCATGTTAATGCTGTTTCTTAGAACATAAACTGCGGTAAACTGCACTGAAATACAAACGAGGAGTGACCTTACTGTAGGGTTTTGAAAAGTTTCTGGGTTAAAAGCCAAAGCTCAGCACGCAGCCAGCTCACAGCTTATGGAAAAACGGAGCCAGATGATGTTCTGTGTCGAACGCAGTCGAAGAGAAAGCAGCGCTCCTGCGAGCGGTGCATCCCTTCCCTGTGTCCAGGAATCGATACAGGGAGCTGCTGCTTCGGGGACGGGCGCAATGCTCCCCAACCCTCTGCCAAAAAAAGCAATATGCAGAGAGCAGGTGCTGCAGCCTGGTGCTTTGGCAACAGCGCCGTGTCATTCAGCAGCTGCTGATAAGTGATAATTTTTCATGGGAGCTATCTCAGAAGCGTTTCTCCAAGTGGCTGGTTCTCATGACTGCCTCTGCTCTCATTTTACTCTGAGTGCTCCTCTTAAGCCCACTCAACTGATCTGCTCTGCCTGGAGGGCGATAGAAAGTTGCTGAATTTCTAAATATTGCCACTAAACACACTGGTTTGCAACAGGACTCGGGGAAAAAAACTGGTCTCCTTGTATGATACTCGCCATAGCTCTGCCGAATACGTTTTGCTCAGTGGAGATGGAAAAGGCTTCTCACACCACCCAGCCAGTGCATATTTGGCTGCCTCGTGTCAAGAGCTGCTCGTTACCTTCCCCTCTTCTCTCTTTTCAGGGAAACTAACCAATATCCCTAGAGAATCATAAGAGGAAGCAACAGAGGTATCCAAGACAGAAAACAACAGGGAGCTCAGGACTTCCTTAGTACCCTTAGATGAGTGCGATGGGCCCAAAGGGTGGAACGTCTTTCTTATGAGAAAGACCCAAGGGATTTGGGTGGTTTTAGTCTGGAGAAGAGCAGGCTGAGGGGGGATCTCATCAATGCTGAGCAATACTTCAAGGGAGGAGGGGGCCAGGCTTTTGTCAGTGGTGCCCAGTGACAGGAAGAGAGATAACGGGCACAAACTTGAACATGGGAAGTTCTGTCTAAACATGAGGAGGAACTTCTTTCCTTTGAGGGTGGCAGAGCACTGGCACAGGCTGCCCAGAGAGGTGGTGGAGTCTCCGCCTCTGGAGACATTCCCAACCCGCCTGGACGCCATCCTGTGCCACCTGCTGTAGGTGGACCTGCTCTGGCAGGGGGTTGGACTAGTCAATCTCCAGAGGGGCCCTTCCAACCCCAGAGACTCTGGGATTCTGTCCTGCATCACAAGAGGTGTGGGACTGCTCAGGGGCTCTGGTGAGCACTCATGTGAAACCACTGGCAACACTGAAATGGCGCCTCTTTGGAAAAAAAAAAAAATCCTTAATTGCAAATCAGAGTAATTACCTTTGAAAAAAGAAAAGGCTAATTAACTGCAGCTCCTGTAGGTCCCGAGGAATGGGAGGTTGTCAAGCCCAGTCCAGTTCTTGAGACAAGAAGTGAAAGATCAGCCACCTGGAACAGCACCGCCAGGGAAGGCTCTGGAGCAGCGGACGTGGCTTTCGTGGGAAACCTCACGTCTCTCCCATCTTCTGCAATTCTCTCAAAATATTAAACAGTAAATGAAAGTGACCTCTGCTGAATGTCAAGACTCATACAAACTTTTTCAATAACCAATTCACCCCTACATATCTCACTTTTAATTAAAATTTAGTATTTTTTAATTACAAATTAGTATTTTTTAATAATTATGTTAAGTGCCTATAAAACAAGAAAAGGCAACTTCATTGACTAGAATGACTGAATTACTGGAAGGACAGAAAGACTAAAAGAAAGGAGGAAAAAAAATCTGTATTTATCCATAAACACTGTCTTGATGCCTCTATTATCAGCGTGTTGATTTATAAGACAGGTTGTTAAAGCTGCCTGTGTTTCTAAACAAACATTTTCATAAGTTAAAAAAGTCTTGCTGAGTTATAACCTTTCCTCTCACAATTTAAGGATCTATGTTTTATGGAGTACATGGGCAATTTCCAATGGTGTCAGGGAGTGTATCTGCCTCCAGGGCTCAGGACTCAAGCGCTCACTCCACGCAAGGTCTCTGCAGCGACTCAGACCATCCTTCCCTTCAGACACCGCTCTGCTACTGGAGGCCAACGGCCTGTCCCCGTACTTCTCTTCCCTCTGGGATAACCCACAGCCAAACAGCCTCTTTAAAATACTATTTATTTTAACACAAGCACTGGGGAGAAAATCTGTTTCAAACAGCAATACAGAGCTAAATGTCCCTTCAGACACCACTGCTGGTAACTGGGAAAGGTCAGTTCCTTCAGGCTTTTCCACAAGCCTGCACCAGCTGGGGCTGCAAAGCTCCCCTGGCCCCAGCCCTGGACTTCTTAACTATTTCCTTTCGAACTCCAAGATCCCAGGCTGGGTAAAACACTACTGTCACTCAAAAGAAGCAAAATCGTCAACGTAAACTGCATGAGCCCTTGCCTGCCCAGAAAGAACCCAGATATTCCATTCCAGTTTGATGGCAACAGATCAATTTTCGCGTTTTCCACTTTACTCTTTCTTAAAAATTCAGTCATCATGATGAATAACAAACACTCTGCTGCATTTGACTAATGGCCTCTCTCAATAACTACGTTGTACTTCAGTATTCTTACACTGTAGCCTCGGAAGAGTTTAGTACATTATTAAATATCAATTCCAGTTCTGTCATTTCGGGCTTAATACAGCTGAAGCTGACTTCATATTTAAAAATCGGGTCTGAAGACAATCACATGAATATCTCATTGCTTTAAATTAGACATCTAAGTTCACCTTAAACATCCAAA
Source organism: Chionis minor (assembly GCA_013398295.1). NCBI lineage: Eukaryota > Metazoa > Chordata > Aves > Charadriiformes > Chionidae > Chionis > Chionis minor. The sequence goes on along the minus strand of VZSF01003594.1, from coordinate 22,502 downwards.
TAAAGTCAGAGGAGTCCTCAAAAAAGCCCAGAATCTGCAATTTTCACAGGCATCAGTGAGATCGGACAATACCCAGCTTCTTTAGAAATAAACAACGCTGTTTTAAACAAAAAATGTACAGGCTTACTTGCTAAATGTCAGGTACCCACACTTGAGTATCTTCTTCAGAGAACTCTATTTCATATCCAGAAATGTTTTCATTTCCTGGAATAGCTATGTTTATTACTTTAATAAACTGAATTAGGAAATATGGTTATTGGTTTCCTAACTAGGCCGAATTAAGTTTCATTAAAAAATAAAAACTAGGACTCCAGTTTATACTTGACATAAAGGCACTTAAAATGTTATAACAACCATATTCCTTTTTTTTTTTATATGTAGATAAAGAAAATCCTTCCTGCATTAAACCTAGAGCTATCCTCAACATTTCAAATGGACTAAAATACCATAAATAAAAGTTTTAATTAAAATATCTAGTAAGTAATATTTCTATACTTACTATGTGCATGATTTTTTTCTGTTTGTGGTAGATCACAGAATAAAAACTGTAAAATACCTTTATTAAACTAGCAGGTTGATGCTCCAAAGCTATTGCCTCCCGTAGGAAGGGAAGTCACCCAGTCCAGCTGCTGTGGGCTGCAGACGGTGCTGCTGCTGGTGGCCACCATCCCTCCTCTGGAAGCAGGTGAGTAACGTGGACATGGGCTGCAGCATCATAGCAAAGTAAAATCCATGAAGAAATTATGTGCTGTTCCTAGATGAAATTAGCTTGTCTCACACACAACTGATTTAATGGCCATGGTAGATGCACATCTCAGTTATGAAAGGAAACACCAGGCAGTAGCGTTTTTTGGGCTTATTACTTTTAGATCTAACACCGAGACAGTTATGTCATGGCTTTTTGAAAGCAGATACCACGTTAGTTGTACATCCAGAGATAATGCTCCTGGGGCTCCTGCTGAGGCATTATGGTCCCTCACCGTCGGGCTGGTCTCTAATGGGCATCAGCTAACACCTTCCTAAAAGCTCTGCTGCTGCAGCATGATTTACTGGGAACCAGGGTACCTGGCAGCAACGCAAACGGGCACAACATTAACTTCAGATGCTTCAAAGCAGTTTGCTGCTGTGAAAGAGGCCTAAAATACAGCTGTGAGAACAATGTGCCAACTTGCTTCGTTCTCCTGTGTACCCAACTTCACAATTAAGCTGCAGCCTGTGGTCTCCCCATCCCCACATCCTTGGAGAGGCTATTTGGGAAGCCCATCCAAGAGACCACTGATGTCTATCTTGCTAGGACTCGAGCCTGTGGCATGGGTGGCCCACACTTACCCATGGCCCATCCTGCTCCTGCGGAAAAGAGGCCAGGCAAAAACTGCAGCAACAAGTGCAGTGTCAAGTCCTGAGAAGGAATAAACCAGGTTGACACAAGTCCAACAGCACATCACCCTTCAGTGGGGTCATGGTACCTTACCTCTAGGTCTCTAGTACAGCAAAGCTAATGTAGTAATGCTTTTTTTGTTGGAAACACCACAATAAGAGAGAGTTACACCGTTAACTAGAGTCCCCGCGTGACAGGACTTGGTTCAAACTGAACTTGGAAAGGCAAAAGCAATAGTTACTGCTATGCGAAGCATCTGTCAGCCCTTTGCTTGTCACATCCCTCGCAGACCAATTCCAGCGGCATTTATTAATGAAGACTCACTGAAGCACGAGCTAATTCTTTTATCTACACTTTTATCCCAGCAATTGGTGTTTAATTGTCTGAATGAAAAAAATTGTGGGTGGACACTGTAGCAGAGATAAACCCATCGATTGTCATCTCAGAAACAGTTAAAAGCCCTGGTTATTTCCATACAGGAACCTGTTCAGTGTATTTATAAAAGCCACAAAGCTGCTTTGGACTGTGGGCGGGTTATTGTGTACTAATTTCCACTTGCAAGGTTTTCATATGATAGATTGCATCCAACAAAAATGATTGCGGAGCTAAGCTGAAAAAGTTCCCTAAGCTGAAAAGGTTCAGTTACCTCTAAATATAATGGCAGGTTCAGTACACGTTCATCTTCTGCCTTGAAAATTACTGTATGTGTGACAGAAGGAAGTTTTGCAAACTTTTTTCCAGATTTATAATTAAAGCACTGCACTTTCTACTTACTTAATTTGGGTGTTGCAGGGCTATAATATGGAAAAAGAGAGAAGGCATTAAATACAGTTTCTGTGACAGCAGTTAATGAAAAGAGAAATATTGAAAAAGCTTTCTGAGAGGTTTAATAAGTAACTAAATGACCAAAACCAAACAAAGTAGTTACTACTGGGAAGTCAAACTGTGCCAAAGCCCTATTTGCAAATGTTGAAGGCTTAATGACACAACCGTTGAAGTCTGTCTTCTCTCAGACTTTTCTCTTCTAAGCTCTATTAAAATGTACAGACAACGCAGCTTAAGATAACAGCCACCTTCGTGCAAGCCGGGCAAGTCAACCCACTCAAATCAGGGACAGCATAATACAGCTTCAGACGTAAAAATTGTATCTTTTATTTTATGACAAATTTTATGACCTTCCAGGACCCCCATTCAGCCCAAAGCACATTCTTTCCTCTGATAGTTTATCAACAGCTAAAAAGGTAATTAATATATCTTAACCTATTAATCTGTCAGGAAAGTGTAGGTTTAGAAACGACAGTGTCTCAAAGATCAAGAATACATGCAGACTTTCCTGAGCCTTTGAGTCTCTCAGAGAGAAGTGGCACTTGCATAGGCAGCAGCTCAATCCATCTTCACAGGTCATATGAGACAGAAACAGAAATGCAGTAGAGTAAATCCCAAAAGAAATAAGAAGACATCCAAGAACAAAATGCTTTTTTGAGGTTTGCTCCACATGGGACTATCATACGTTCATGGTCTGCTTGGACAAGGAGGACACGGCGCAAGGAGAGGAGGACAAACCCGCGCGCTGTTCCTTGCCTAGCACTGCAGCAGGCGTCTTTGCCTTTCGGCTGCTGTTCCCACTGCTGCTGTGCCTTTGCAGACTTCGTTCTTGAAAGGATAATAATTGAAGGGATGAGTAATGCTGCGAGGAGCAGCAATGGATGACTGTCAAATTACAATCTCAGGTTTTGGTTTCACATCCGCTCTTCACAGAAGTAACAACAACAGAGCAGGACGTTCAACGCCACCAGGCAAGAACAGAACAGTCAAACACGAATTAAAATTAAAATAAGCCAAAACTGCACTATTGCCTGGAGCCTCGAACCATTACTTATCTTCACAAAGAAAACAATTTAATACAGCATGAAATATTGCTCATTGCTGCTCTCTCTTAGGAACAACTCAAGATGTGTTAGGAACAATTCAGATTATAATCTCCCCATATACTCACTGCTCCAATGCAGATGTTCCCGTACTGAAGTTACATCCTCACCTCATTTCTTCCAAAATCCTGTTGAAATTATTGGGAATTTGGCATAAGAAAATATCACAACATACCACATCGTAATCATTATGTTACAGCATGTCAGACTAACATGACAGTAGCTGAGTGGGAGGCAACAGCGGTTTAAACTGATACCAATACATAACACTTACCACCACCAAGCATTTTTACTAACTCCCGCAGTGGTAATTGATTAACAGCAACATGTTAAAAAGCACGTAAATAGATGCATTAGCTAATTACGAAAGAATCACTTTCTTGTCTAGTTGCATGAAGAGCACAGGAATGATTTCCCAGCTCATTAAGTTAGTAAATGAAAGAATAAAAATCTCAAGCTGCATGTGGCGGAAGCCAGTTAGCAGAGCCAGACCCGTGCTGCAGAGGTAGACATTTCCCTGCCAGTATAAAGGTACGGCCAAAGCCCAGACAAAGGGAGGCAAAAACTGGATGTTTTTGCATGTGGTATATTAGCAGACACGTACGTGAACAGAAGAACAGATTTGTGTCCGTTATTTGTCCGCAGCACCCTGTGCCTCTCAGCCTTTCGGGCATCAGGGCTTCACTGAGGGTGATGCTTTATGCCTTAATTCACACGAAGGACAGACAGACAAACAGCCGGGTGAGCGGAGGGGTCCACACTGCTCACCCAGTGCCAGGCTCTTGGTGTCCCACAGCCCAGCTCGAGCTGGGAGGGCAGCAGCGACGGAGGGGGGCACAGCTGGGGGAGCTCTTCCCACAGCTGAGATGGCTTCCCGCAGCCTGGGAGCGTCAGAGATGAGCAATGCCTACTGGTGTTATTGGGCCATGAAGCCAACATCCCAGTAATGAATTGAGAGACGACCGAGAGAGGAGAGGTCATGAAAATGAGAACAAGTAGCTTATGTTTGCTGCGGCACAAAGAGGAGCTAATGGCAGAGCACTGCCAGAGGGATGAATTGCTCAGATTAGAGAACCAAATATTCATTACTGAAATATTTTGAATGTATACGAGTGGAACAAGATGGGATTTGTCAAGGCCAGAGAAGAGGATAGCATGCCTTTTCTGTCCTCTGGCCCAGGCAGAAGTCCCTCTGAAAAATCTGAAATACTTTCCTTGGTTTTCCCCCCCAAAACAGAACCAGCTGAGTTGATCAGGGGTTACTGGGGGTTTCTTTGTACCCTGAAACCCTGTGGCAGGACACATCCTGAACGAGGGCAAAGGGGCAGTTATAATAAATATTTTGATTACAGCTAATTTGTTCGCTACAGCATACAAACAGGAGACTCATTAAATGGGCCAAGACGCAGCTCACATAAGCAAAGTCGAGATACCAGGTGTTAGAAAGTGAACTGAGAAAGAATTGCCAGGTTTTATATTTTCCATGACTTAGAGAAGCAAAACTGCTGATGATCTGATCACAAAACTTGCTGTGAACAGCATGGCACAGAGGTTCAGGCAAACATGCTGTAATGAGAAGATGTAGAACGTAAAAATAATTAGTCAAGGTTTATGGAGCCTACCAGCTAAACACAGGACACTGCGAAATTATCAAAGACACTGTACAGGACTATAATAACATGAAAGTGTGGTATGGCAGATTCAGAGAGCGGATCTGCAGGCCTTCGTAGCGCAATTAGTATAACTTCCCTGCCAGTTAGTCCTGTGGTTAGTCATTGTAAGTACAGGAAAACATGGATAAAACAGCTTACTTGCACTGTATCATCCACTTCCTTGTCTCACAAACTACTTTCTCCACTTCTGCTCTTAATGTATTTTGAAAGAAAGACTTCTTGAAAGTCATCTATGGGACTCAGATGCTGATTTCCCTTTAAACAAGCAGGCTCTGAATGCCAAAAATCACAGAAGTAGCTTTGAAAGTGTCCGCCTTCATCTTTCCCTTTTCTTGTCATTAAGAATATTCTTTCCACATTGCCAGTAATGTTCATCAGCCAAGATCAGAGAATTCTGCCTGCTGGGGAGGAAAGACGGACACTCACCTAAACAGAAAACAATCGCCACAAGCTCCTGGCGAGGCAGTTGTGTTACCACAGGTAACGCGGGGAGGTGCGGAGTACAAAATATGCACCTGCAGAAAGCTTTAGAGCAAACAGCCACCCCAGGGGAAGGCGAAGACTAATTAAAATGAGCGCTACAAAAAGATGTTACTGTTCTAACATGTGTTAGTACGAGTGAGTGCACGAGAGAGCAATAAGAGAAATGTCAAAGGAAGCGAGGAATCGTGGAAGAGCCTGAGCTAAGGGATGCAATGACAAGTGTCTGGGGAAGCAGGGCAGAAACCCTGTTTATAGCAAATAAGAGTTCTCTAAAAAACCAAATATACCTCGATACCTGACAGACCAAATTCATTCCTGGTTCACATCCATTACGATACACAGCACTGCTGGAACTTTTATTAGAGACCATTTTAAGTGGCAAAGTCATGTGGGTTACAACCAGCATGCTGCAAACTGAAGCCTAATGAGCACCTAACCCTCCTCATGAAGGAACTAAGAACTGGGAGTCCACCTTCCCCTCCTGTCTTCAGCCTCCTAGATAAAAACATAAACTCCCAAGTGCCTGAAACCAGGCAACATCCAGTGCCCGAGCCTCTGAAAGCAGTATGTTAAATCCTTTCCCATCTGGTTGGTCTTCAACTAATTAGCTGACATGGTTGAAAATGAGCACCAGCTAATTGGAGCGCTCTGTTCTCCCTTTCCCTGGCAGGAATGAAATGGATTCCAGATGATAAGTGGTTCAGACATTTTCCAAGTAACCCCAATTCAATGCCCCCAGTCCTGGGCCAGCCTCCCTATCCTCACCTTGGGCTATAAATCCAAAGAGCATCACTGGAACGGGAAACGTGCTAACTATTCTGAAATGGAGGGCAGATGTGTGTCGTCTCCAACTCATAGGACATACTGGAAAACACACCACCTGCAAATAATAAGAGGCCAGCTGAGCTATAGCATGCCTTGTCTCTAAAGCCAGGGAAATCCTCCAAGCTTCCCCATGCAACCTGGAGGCACAAAGGCCACCTGCAGCGCTCTTTGCAAGAGAACTGCAATTTTAAACCGAAAAAAAAGACCTGCTCTTTAGGAAGAGCTGGTTCTGTGATTGCCCTGCAGGGGATGGCTGCCAGATCTCTGCATCTCGGGTTCCCAAGAAGTAGAAAAAGCAGCTGCACACCGCTGCTGAGGAAAAGAAGTTAAAGCATGAAGAAATCTTGCATTACCTTATGGACTTGCAGGGACCACCTGCCCCGAGAAGTGCGCTGGCCCACCTGCCAGGCGAAGCAGGACAAGACATCTGCCGGCTTTTGGGAGCGGTGGCTGGGCAGAGCCCCCACGGTGCAGCCTGCCCCGCTCTCCCCCAGACCACCCTGTCTCTTCCCACACTTACGTGCTTCTAGAGAGACTCTCACTCCAAACGAGTGATCTGTGAACCCCAGCTGTCATGTCTCATTCCTCCAGGAAAACCCTTCCCTCAGACCTGCTGCAATCTGAGAATTTTATTTCTCCATCCTTTCCTGCTCCAGCTCCTGCTAGTATTCCTCTGCCAGGCTCCTAGTTGCTTTTCCAGTGACTTTCACAGCAACATCATCCACTCCCAAACACAAGGAACAGCTTTCAATGACAGCAAGCAATCCCTTAAACACTCTCCATCTCTCCCAATGTATAGACTGAGTGGAATAGGTTAAACTGTGGCCACTGCCAGTGATGAGCCCGTGATGTCTCTGTCCTGCTGTGGTTGTTTGCCCACAGGTGGCTTAAACTCCCCTGCCTCACAAAGCACAAAAGAAGGAAACACAAATCACCTCCCCAAACACACCGGTGAGCAAAACTGTTTGTAAAAATACTTGCAGAAACACGAGCACCAAAATGCTATGAAGATCAGGGCAGATGCTGTGAATCAGCTGTATTGTAAATAATATTTACAATATGCATCCCTGAAATCTAGGGATGAGTGCTGTAATGTCCATGCGAACACAGAGATGTCCTTTAAGACATATACAGCAATGAATGCTAAACCCAGCTGTTTTCATGTATGCAACTCTGCACAACACACAACGGGTTTTCTTTAGTTCTCAGCTGCAAGACTGTAAAGCAGGGTTAAGCCCTCTGAGGTCGTTAGAAGGGCTACAAGGAAACCAAGGTATGCGAGAACAGACTCACATCTAATGGAGATTTTCTTTATTTCTCTGCAATGTAATTTTTTTAAAAATTCTCCTGGCATGTCTTGTGTTCTGTTCTTTAGTGGCTGTTTAAAAAAATGCATATTTTCAGTCCCAAACTATGACAATTTCAAGTATTTTTTTTTCTATTTTCATCTTAAATAATTAAATTCTAGCACAACTCAATTAAAAGCTGGATTGACTAAGAGGAGTTGTATATGCCTGAGTTTTATTTCTGAGTTTATCAAGTTTGGAAATAAGAAAGTGTAAATAAAATACCTCCATAGGATGCTGATTCACTCCTCTGTATTTAATTCATGAAATACAGTTGTGGAATACAGATCATCTGCTAGCTAGAAACATAATTTAATATTTAGTACTACACCATTGGGCTGTGCAGATATAAGGACAGTATCACCCCACATCTTGACCTGTGATCTTTTTAGGGTCCTGACCTCAGCACACGCCATCACTAAACGGTGATGGACCGGTATTTATTTTACCCCAGCGAGCAAAGTTCACTTTAAACTATGTAAGTTTGGATGTTTCTCAGTCTCAAGACTTTTAGAAGCACCAACATAAAGTTCACCTTTCACTGTAATACAAGCAAACAGCTCTGGGAAACCAGTTGAAGGAATCTCTTTCACTGTGGAAAAGGGAGCCTTATCAAACTGGAAGAAACGCTGTGATCCTGCAAGGGCAGAGTCATGCTAAATCGCCTCTGCTGCAGCGGTTTCCATTTCCCAAAGGGCTGCATTAATCAGGCTATAAAAGAGCTTTTCAATGGCTTCCAGGAGAAAGCAAATTTCACGTTGTGATAAAAAAGTAAACTATACTTTTCGGGAAAATGTAAATGTGCTCCATTCTTAATAAGCACTGATATTTTCTGTGGATTTTGCGCATTCTGAGCGATTTGGGCAGGTGGGTGATGTCCGGTACTCTTCACAGATGTTTACTTGTGCTGGCTTCAGCTCTGTTGTATGTATATGTATAAATACACACAAACACACTCATCATATCACTTGAACATAACTTAATACAGTGTGATGTACCTATATGATAAGACTGATAATAGGTAGTGATTTTTAAGTAGCTTCACCTCTCTCCTTGCTTCATATACTTCAAAAAGTGACAGTTTAGAAGAGGGAAAAGCTAATTTGCTGGCAGTAGTCACCCTGGAGTTACTGTGTGCTCTGAATCTCTAATTTATTTTGAGTTATGGTAATAAACTTAATACCATTAAGGGCCTGCTCCATCTCCCAGATGGATATGACACAAACCCCAAGCATGTCAAAGGGAAAACCACTGTTGATTTCAACAGCTTTTCCAAAGAGCGGTTTAAAGCCAGTGAGAACTCTCAAGTGCTGAGCACTTTTGAAGATCCAGCCCCTTTGAACACGAGGCAGAACTGTCCTAAATAGCCACGCCTTTGCGTTCCCCTTCAGGTGGCAAATCATCTTCCTTCCAGTGTGAAAAACAGGTGCTAATAGGAGGATATCTGTAAAAAAAGCCAACACCCCAAAGCTTGACTGTTTCTCTAGCAAAGATCTGCGGTTCAATAGCCACTCCGCCTCCCTTCCTATTCATAAAACTCAACAAAATGCACCGACAATTACAAGATTCCACATGAGGACCAGGCCTCTAAAATGCCTCCACCTCCTTGTTCCCACCGACACCGGGCAGAAACACCTACTGCACTTTCACTTGCATAAACGCGCTTTGCTTACTATCATGTATTTAGCCCTTGAATTTCTTTTCCCCTGAAGAACTGAGCACACACCACACCTGCTCTGGGGCTGGGCAGCCTTGCAGACCCCCGCGGGACACCATGACCCCCAGAGCCAGCCCACTACCAAGCCAGGGGTCCTCCTTGGACACATCAGGACTGCTCCGTACCGCCCCAGCGCCGCACACGGAGATACCCTCCGTACAGACCCCCCGAACTTGAGCATCTTCCAACATAATGAGCTCCGTAAACCAGAAACGATGACCACCTTTCTCCAATCTCTTGTGCGGTGCTGACTTTGGGCTTTTGGGCATGTTCGCACCCACCCTTTGAAATATAAATGACAGTTAGGATTAATCCCAATTTAACCTACGGGTATAAACAATATCCCGTTGGCGTAGCAAAGCTCGGGGCAGTAGTTGTGACAGCACTGATCTTCTTGTGGGCGGTTGCAGGAACTGTAAACCAGATGCCGGTGCTATTATTTCAGCCTCTAATTGCACTGTCATTAAGCATAATGCTGCATGAAAAGAGGGGTGCATTTCTATGATAAAAGGGTTAAAATTGTCTCATTATGAATTTCCATCTCTGCACCCCGAAACGTTTCTTTTCTTAAAATCAAAAGCTAATTTTGATTTTAGCTCATTTACAGACAGAGGGAACCAGAACAATCCTTTACCTCCCTCCCATGCGCAAAATAAAAATAAATAAAATTAACTTTTTCCTCATTATTATGTATTGGCGAGGCAGACACCAGCCAATTATCCTATGAAAAATATATCAGCTCCCTCCCCCTCGAAATGAGGCAGCCTTACGTTGCCAGGTGACAGAAACAAAAGAGATACCGACTGTGCACAGCGTTCCCTCCAGCTCACAAACTCCCAGCTATTTCCATCCTGTGCTTGAACCCAGCATCCAGGGTCCCACCACATTCCTTTTATTTGATTTTTACCTCCTCACCAAGCTCTGCACACTTTTGTCAGAAGAAGCGCGGATGACAGGTTTGGAATCTGTAAGCAGATGGAGAAACTAGGACTGAAACACAATGTCCTAAAGCTGTTGAAATAGTGGTGGATTCAGCTACTGGCTCCAGCCAGCGTGAACCCTGAGTCCACAGAGGCTCCTGTTGACACCCGAACAGACTCAGTTGCTAAAATAGACTTCCCAGAACACTGTATATACTTAAAATACAGTCATTTCCAAGGCAGACCCGGTAACTGTAAAACACGGGGGATTGCACAACAGAAAATATAGGAGGTGAATACTGAATGTTAGGACGCTACAGTAAACTTGATTTTTATGAAGGAAAACCACGGGAAGTTTATAGTCAACACAGGGAGAAGATTTTTTTCCTAACAAACTGTTAGAATCATAGAATCATAGAATGGTTAGAGTTGGAAGGGACCGTAAAGATCATCAAATTCCAACCCCCCTGCCATGGGCAGGGACACCTCTCAATGGAGCAGGTTGCTCAAAGCCCCATCCAGCCTGGCCTTAAACACTTCCAGGCATGGGGCCTCCACAACTTCCCTGGGTAACCTGTTCCAGTGCCTCACCACCCTCACAGTAAAGAACTTCTTCCTAATATCTAATCTAAATCTCCCCTCTTCCAATTTAAAACCATCACCCCTTGTCCTATCACTAGATTTCCTGACAAAGAGTCCCTCTCCAGCTCTCCTGTAGGCTCCCTTCAGGTACTGAAAGGCTGAAACTTCAAAGCGTTTTCCAATTTGAGAGGTACCTGTACCAAAAAACAATCCCTGGTTTCTGCTCACCTCAGCTCCTGCTTACCAAAGTGCAAATATATTTTTACTGCTTTAACAGCGTTTAAGTCATGTAATATTAGTAAGCCGCTGGTGAGCCAGCACTCTGGCTGGTGAGGCGCAAACTCTGAATGAGAAACACGGAAAGCTAAGCCAAAAACGAAAGGCAGCACAGGGATTCAACAGAGGCGGGATGGGCGATGGGGAAAATCCTCCGCTCCCCTCACGGCGTCTGATCTCCTCCCCAGTCTGTCAGTGCTGCTGACCACGCGGTGCCCAGAACGTCACCCACCATTCCAGCTGACCTTGTAGACAGAGGAAAGGTTTATTTTCTCTCTACAGCGAGATTCCCCCATGAGCAGAAATTTACAGCAGTCTTCTTTGTAAGCAAGATTTCATTTTGAGCCATATTTGGGTTGAAGTTTATTATAACTCCATCACCACTTGGTATTATCATTTCTTCTCACTTTCAATACGTGTTTTAGCTTATTTTCCAGTAGAAATATAGGCTTGGATGTTTTTCTGTGTAGTATCACTTTTTATAGTCCTCATTCAGCTGTTAACTCCCCCTTTTCATACCCAAATTCAGCATAAAAGGAATTCTGGAACAAGACCATGTGCAGAGCTCCTCCAAACTTCCATTTTCATGTGAAATGTTTCTTCGCAGGTGTTACGTGCTCTCAAACAGCTTCAGATCAGTGGAAGATGCACAACATCCTTTAGGATAGCTGTCATTCATACTGTTATATAATTAAGTCTCGTTACCACCTGCATTTGCCTAATTTCAGCAAAAACAACGTTCTTGCCAGTGACCTCACTTTTGGAAGAGCGAAGAGCACAGTGACTCAGCCTGGGGGTAGGTGAGAGCAGTCACTCCAGCACAAAATTGCTACGCTTTGTGCTGAGGATACTTATTAGTAATTGGATTGCCTCTGAAATTACTACAACGGTGGATAATCTACCCCCTAGAAAAAACCTGGATATTGTTGGCTTGCTCCTTTATAGCAAATGGAAAGGAGGTAATTATTATAGATGCCAAACGCGTCGGCCCCAACGCCTGCATGTTCCAAGCACTCTGCATGTCATTTATTTTTTCTTACGGTGATTTGGAGAAGGAACATCCTTTAGAGAGAAAGGCTGCAGAGGAGATAGGAAACGAGTCCTTCTTATCTCACTTGCCCTAAAAAAAAAAAAAAATCTCGACTGGTTTTAATTAAACTAAGCAGAGGGTGGCAATTTGGGCCACATTTAGAGTACTGGGAAAAAAGAGCTTGTTCAAAAGGCGCTTGGCATCCTGGCTGTGCATCGGCACAGCCCGTACGCAAGCTGAGGGCCATGTCTCCAGCTTGGTGGTGGATGGAGTAAAAGCTGCAAGGACTGAATTTGGCCCTGAACGAACGTGGAATATTATCCCCCGTTTCAGAATGCACTGAGAAAGACTCTTCTTTGTGCTCCTATCTTTTCTTTTTATGCTTATCTTTTGGCAGAAGAGCTACAGAATATGTGGCGCAGCTGAGGAGATTCTATGCAAGGACATTTTAAGCTCCCAGGTATGAAAGTTGCTCAAAGTCTACTATTATTATTGCCCTTCAGGAGAAACATCTGTGAAAACTCTGATTGCATTCACTTTAAGGCTTGCTGTTATATTTATAAACAGAACTGTTGCTGATTTGGGTTTCTCGGAAGCCAATTTTGCTGTTTATCTGTAGGAAAAAAAAACCAATATAGAAGAACAAGTACATTTCAGAGGGATGTCTTAAACAGTACAACTAGAAAAAGTTTCCCATCTGCTACAATTCCATTAAATGCTAAAATGTGAAATTTCCAAGCTTGTGATTTGGGTGGTAAAGGTTTAAGCAGTTCTGTTCACATCTACAGTTTGCATCCATCCAGGCATATGGGGATTTTGTTTATAGATGCCTGAAAAAAGCCTAAATTTGTACACACAGACAAGTTAATTTTTATTAATGAATCCACATTGACATATAACTCTCTACTTGCATGTCACAGACTTCTGTGTACACAAACATTTTCTGATAAGGAAATATGCCATGATTAAGCACAAAGTCATATTTAAAGATAATATTAAAATAGCTCCTACGTATCTCTCACTGTATTTTATTTATATATCACGGTATTTTCAGCCTATGCCTGTCTTTAAAAAAATTTTAAATTAATATATTTCATCAAGAAATAGCTCAGTATACAAACCTGAAAAAATCTTGAAGAAAAGTGCCAGTTACATAATGGAACGGTCTGAAATCATTAGCTGGTCTTTTCAATATTGGATACAGTGTGTTTTAAGCTTACTCCTACTTAACACATCTTCACTCAACTTGTGTGTAGCACAAATACAACCTGCACGGAGAACAATTATGTTCAGGTTTCATACTACTGCCAATAATTGCTTTCAGCAGAACGATAAGCGATTTTACATCGTCACTGTCGGAGGGCAGGGCATATCCTCATAGTTTGCACTAAGAGAACCCCCTAAACCCGTACTGTTTGAACAAATCCATGATATTTGCGCCTCGAAACCAAAGGTCCACACGGACAGGTACTGATCTATAAACTTGAGCTGATGATAATAACAGGGATTTATACATTTAAATAGAAAACTTGCACATCTGGTTGAGTTAGCATGTGTTTTGCAGATGAATCTATCACTTGGTCAGCTCAAAAATTAGTGCTGGCAGTTAAGAGAGATTAACTCAGGTAGGTATGCATGTCGTAGACAGGCTCGTGGTATTGAATTTTAAGTGCGACTTGCACCTGTCCTGATTTTCTGGCAATCTCAGCTTTGGTTCTGACTATTTTGAAGATACAAAATACCATTTTCTATGTAACAGGGGAAACAATTCCAACTCAAAACAATCCTGCCTGAAGTCATGAAGAACAGTCATAGTTCAGTGATGGTAAGGACCTAAACAACTAAACGAACTTCTGTCAACTAGCAAAATGTGTTTCATGTCAGGATATAATCCTTTTGGGACTTCCTGGTAATTAAACACAAAAATGAAATTGCCATCTTGATCCCTTTTTTTAAATTATTTTTAAATTTCAGTAGTTTCTTTTACTAACTTTTGGTGGTTTGACAGTCCTTCAGTTCTATTTATACAAAAATAATTCAGAGATATGATAATATATTATGAGATACAGTGGCATATTCCATGCCATATAGTATAAGACCAAAGAAAAATCTAGCAAAACTCAATTTTCCGTTTCTACCCAGACTGCAAGTTACCGGAACAGAAATCAAGTGCGTGGTAGGTTACGGAAACACATTTCTTTTCTTCCCTTCGTGCTTCTGAATAGCTGAGACAGCCCCTGAAGCTCCCAAATCGTCAGAATTAAGGCAGGAAGGGAGAGGCAGTCCTCTCGGGAGCTTTTGTGGCGAGGAGGCTGCTATGGCAAAAGCTGTCAGAGAGATGCAAGGTGAGCGCACACCTGCTGGCAACGTTTCCCCTGCGGAGATGCTAATTGCAGAGCAGAGACGGGAGGTAAGTGAAAGGAGCAAGTGCTTCAAGACAACAAAGAAATTATTAAAGGATGATGTGATTAGTGGAGTTTTTCTTCCTGAAATACTACCGAAATGCTCTGGTTGTGAACAGGTTTGCTCTGCAGGTGGTGAGCTGAGCTCCTCTCTCCCAAAACAACACAGTCGGGCCAGGAGTCAGAGATGAAAGGGGCTGGTCTTGATGGCACAATGGCTCTGAGGGACTGGGCTGGGATGGCTCTGAGGGACGGGGCTGGGACGGCTCTGAGGGACCGGGCTGCGCGCCTGTACCGGCACGGAGGAGAACAGGGTTCCCTGAACGTACAACTTTGCAGATGCCAATGTTATGCCCTTTGTCTACAGCAATTTCTATGTACCTTATTGAAAGCAAAATAGAGCAACAGTCTTGACATCTAGTTTCCATCTCCTGCTTTTGATACACCATGCACAGCATTTGTTCATTTTTTATCCTGGAGGCCAAAATGGAAAGTCTTTTGCTTATGGCTTCTTCCCAGTCTTCAGTTTAAAACAAAATAAGTTCTGTTACTTTTCTCACAGTCTCATCTGAAATTTCTTGATCTTCTTTAACACCAAAGCTCTACTCCTGCCTTGCCTAAAAATACCTCATGAAAAATCTTAATTGTATTAAATTATCTAATGGTCATTCCATGAAGTACTTACGGTGGTGTTTGCGACAACATGGGAATATTCGCAAGGTTGTTTTCTTTTGATTTAACTGCAGCATAAAATTTATGAAACCTGTGAGAGACACATGGCACTATGTATATTGAGGTACTGCTGAATATACAAAACCAGAATAAATAGCCACTTTCCCCCTTCCCCCCCTAGATTTTATGGTATAAAAAGACATAAATCTTGTGCTAAAAGCATTTTAATTACAAACCCCATTATTTTATATCAGACTTCAATGCCACAACAATCTCTGGAAGACATTTCTACCTCCCTGCACTCTGTGTCTTTCTACCTGCCCCAGCAAAAAAATTTCCACACTCTGTTGTCCATCAGATCTGTTGGAGGACAGCCTGGAAACCTGCAATACCCACATATAGAGCCATTAAGCCTTAAGAAGAAAGTCTTACTGTTATCCAGTTATCTCAAATTACAGTCCAATCTCAGCTAAGGTAAAGGGTAGGTAGAAGTATTTATAATATCAAAAATAGACCATGTGGTAACAAATTACATTGGTGAATAAATAAAAGAAAAACTACTTTATCTCCCCTGAGGCCACATCAGAACGTATTCTCCTGCATTTAACTTGCTAATAAACAACTCTGCTTCAGAAAAGTGTGTTTGTTTTCTCCACCTTTTTTTGGTAGAAATCTTTCATTCTTCTGTAAACCATACATGATATCAACATCTGATACCAAAATACCAACGATGCCAAAATTTGTTTACTGCTGGCTCTTGAGAGAAAGCAGAGCCTGCAGCAACCAGCCACTCCACAGCGTTAGCAGTTTTGGGGAAATGGGTATTTCTTCTCTTACAGTGCACGCTGGAACAGATCCAAATAGCCTTTTAAAATTATAATTGAAGTTTTATATATCTAATAACCTGAATACTGAGACGCAAATTAAAAATAATTACTACTGCTGTCATATATCTATCTTCTATAGGCACGAGTTGTCCTACAGCATAACAACTGATATCTACCGGGGGCTTGGGGGAGCGTTTCAGCTTCGATGCCTTATTTCTTCCTGAGATGGGAGCAGGAGGAAAACAGGACGGAGGAACATTTACCCCCTATTTCCATTTAGCCATTCAAGCTGAAAATCCTACTCCTGGCCGTACAGGAGTCTGCTCACGGAGCCCTTAACACGTAACTGCAGATTCTCCCAGGATGGAGTATAGCTCTTGTTTCCTCTTAAAATGCGGTGCAATCAACTGTGTTTCATCGTTTATGTTCCCCCATCCATTTTATTATTCTGTTTCAGATCTAATGCGCTAAAGGAGGGATTTCCAAACTGTGTTACATCCCTCACCACCGGTGATACAGAATTACTTCAAAGCGTTATGAAAGGGCTAATCAAATCGCTGAATTTCTCCTCAGACATGTACTCGTGCCCTATAGATGGAGCCTGGCAAGGCAGCGAAACGGGAACAAATTAACTCTGGTAATCCATGAGTGTTGATGATGACAAATGTGCGGATCGTTGTGCCAGAAATCCCACCTGAAAGCAGAGGCAAAGCTCATGGTGGAGCAGCAGGCAAGAGGCACATTTACTAACCTGATGCCATCTACTGATCCAGAAGCCTTCACAGCACTGGAGGAACGGAGACAGGGCACTGGTGCTTTGGCTGATTAGTTGAAGCACTTTGCCTTTCTGAACAACATCGCCTTCATCTTCCCTGAATTCAGCTGCTCCTTGTCCATGAGCTCCTTTCCCCCAAGCTCCATCAACCTGACAGAGACCACGTGAAGTTTGCAGAGTTGGTACATAAACTCCATCTTACCACGGAAACGCCGTCTGTATTACATGCTAAAATTAACCAAGGCTAATTGGTTGCCGCACACAGAGCACGATATGCTCTGCTTGATAAAGTAGCAAATGTATTAGTAGATTTAAACTGTTCCATTATTCTCCATTACAGAAAATGTGCTCACCCTGTTAAACTGGTGGCGTTAGAGCGGCGCTGCTGACTGCCCAAGGGGAAACCGGGAGCCTGCTCTCACACGCGGAGGAAGGCGAGCGAGGCCAGCCCCAAGAATCATGGCTCAGAATGAACCAAAAGGGAACAAACCTCTTTAAAATACAAATTCTGACCTTTCACATCCCTTGGAAGGTACCTGCAAATAAAGCCTCATCTCAGAGAAAGCCACGGATATTGAATAGCACATCTTTTGGATTGATTTGTGCTTCCTACGACAGCCCTGTTATTTTTCTTCAGACACTTTACAAAGAATGACCCTGGTCACCAGCAGAGCTCCACAGCTGGACAATTAGGACACTGTAATCAGTTATTTCCCCTTTTCTGGATAAGACAAGAAGCGAACCAGAGACGATGCAAAGAAGAGTTCAATCTCTAATCCCTTCAGCAGCCCATGAAACAAACAAAGAAAATTGTCTACTTTTCCTAAAAACCTCTTTCTCACAGAATTACATGCTAGCACGTTTGGTATGAAACAAGAGCTGAGATGTGCATCTGTGTTACAGCAAAGAAATACATCAGAACTTTTTAATATATTAAATGATGCTATATTGGATAAATTTCCATTTTAATTTGAAACTCATTTGATATTAAAGGCAAGTTTAAAAAGTTATTATCTAAGGTTTAATTGAATACATTATGTTTGTAGCCTTAGGTACTGCAGGTAGTTCTTTAATATTTCCTGTAATATATTGAGATCATGGAGCAATCATTTAATTCTGCTTGAAGAATGTTCCAGAGATAACTATGGGAAAGAAATTTAGAACATTCAAAAGTTTGGGCTGTTGAGTGAAAGATGTGTACACGCTGTTTTAAAGAGGCGAGCCTCAGGTTACACAAAACCCTCACAACTTTTCCTCTAACAGCAATGGATTTGGGCCCATTTACAGGGAATTTGCAAAGTTGTAGTTGTAGCACATGAAAAGCGTATGGATTGTCATTAGTGCATTATTGAGTCCGCTCTTGACAGTCAGATGTCACATTAAAAATAGTCCTTTCAAGCTGCAATATGGGTGTTTGGAACAATATCAGGTCTTTTCCTTCAAAGATGGAAAATCTCAAATGGGCCCAAACATTTAAATGGGGCAGCACCTTCCCTCTACCCCGTGCGGCGGAGCAGGTCTGTAGTATGAGTTGGGGCTGTGGGGAACCCCCGGCCTATGGCACGTTAAGCAGAGGGTCTGCAGACAAATTACAAGCACAGGCTAGGAATAATCACATTTCCAGTCCTGTGTGAAAAGAGCTGGAGGTTTGGTGGGGAGTAATGACCCCCCTTAGTTTCCCTGGCACTTGGCTTTCTACAAACATCGAGGTATCCAAAGCTACACAATTTCGAGAGACCAAAATCCTCCAGTGTCTATGGGGCCGTGTATTTTCCTGATGATGCAGAAATCATGACATGTTGCTCAGTTCCAACTCAGGGACTGCGGTCCCCTTCGCTCCCCCTGGCAAGTGCATTTTTTGAGGACAGTGGGTTGAGGTCTCGCTCGAGCAGGAGCTGAGGCACTAAGATGAGCAGTCAAGAACACTGTTAGGAGATCTAAAGCACTTCACCCTCCCACTAACACACACACACAGGATTTCTGCACATAGACAACCTGATGACGTTTCTCCAGTCTAAATGCTTCTCAATTGCTATTGA
This sequence comes from Chionis minor, assembly GCA_013398295.1. Lineage (NCBI taxonomy): Eukaryota > Metazoa > Chordata > Aves > Charadriiformes > Chionidae > Chionis > Chionis minor. Next base: position 3,629 of record VZSF01003594.1, on the reverse strand, counting down.
AGTATGACAAGAGTAATCTGGACCTCGACACAAATAATTTCACCTTTCCAGTCTCACCACATTACCCAGTACCATGAGTATTTGACTTCCACTGAGACAGCCCTCTACAAACCAGTGTTCTAAAATTAGAACTTAATGATACAATTAATTTGCTACATTGCTTAGGAACTTTTGAAAGTACCAAATAGCTCCTACTTCCTTTTTTTTTTTTTTCCCCCCTGATATCAATTCCTTCTTAAAAACAATGGGGGGAGGGGGGCAAAAAACACCCTGACTTTCAGGTATTTTTTAAATTACACATAGTTTCTGCCCTGATTCGAAGATTACTATCTATCCTTTTCTTCCACCTTTAAGCACACAAATCCAGGGAGATGCACTCAAACTGTATTCCGTGTCTTAGCTCGATACCTTCTGTGCGACACACCTTGCGCAAGCCCGAGCCGGATCATCACTAAAGCAGAAGAAAACTGCAAGTAGCGCACAAAGATTTCTAATTCGTGAAAACGTCTTCCAGGAAAGGATTAGATGGAACAATCTTTTGAACCAGCACAGGAAACACAGTTCCCTATTTCCTCCAACGCACACGGAAGGACTGCTGAACTAGGGCTTCCGCTTTTGCTAACTGACCAGAGACCACAACAGCAGCTAAAATTCAAGCCTGTGGAGGACCAGCACAGTATCTTTTGACACCTTATCTTCAGTTCCTCTGATTTCCTGATAGTGCTGTGCACGCCAAACATTTGTTTAACTTAGAATGTTTGCTTAATTAAAAGCAATCTTTGCAATGGAAATATACTGCCTGGTGTCTCTGTAATTTATTGAGAAGAGGGGACACAAGGAAGCCAAGCTAGGCTATTACAGAAATACTCTACACCGAGCAAACAACAAAAAAAAAGATACAGAGTCTTCATTTCTTGTTCAATCATTTTAAATGAATGCAAACTTTTTTTTCTTGCCATTTCATTTTAAATTAGTCTAATCAGACATCTGCTAGGATCTGTCTGAATTAACAAAACCGAACACAAATCTGATACCAGCACTCAAGTACTGCTTTCCTCAAGTCACATTAACTCACATGGACTCTCTGTGGAACTAATTCAACATCCCTAGCACAATATTCTAGACTTTCTGATTTAACTTTATTATAGTCAGAAGAAATAACAGTATAGAAGGAAACATGTTGCTAAGGGCCCAGCAGCATACAGTTCTGAAGTGGTTCAATAAAAGTAAGCCTTTTATCCTACTTCATTATTTTTATTATGGCTACTCTAAGATGGAAAGAGAATTTCCTCACAAGCCAGAAAAGCAGAGTTTGTCTCAAAGGTCTTTGTTTTCTTTTGAATTGCAAGGTATAGTTTCCTTCTTAGAATTCCATGAGAATTTTATTCTTGTCAGTGCAGGGAATTTTAATATTGTGGCGACCTCCTCTTCCTGTGACACATTATGACTGCATTTTTCAGCATTTACTAAAGGTTTTGAAACTGCTCTACAACGTTGAGGAGTATTCTGCTGACTCTGGACATATTCTGAAGCAAACACCTATTGCAAAACTCCTGAAATTATACAGTAACACAGGTGGTCTTTCCAGGTCTATGTTCCTGTCCCATCCAGTAGACAGGACTTTCAAAAACAGGTTAAAAAACTGAAACACTTTTGCGTGTGTGTTTGTGGGTTTGATAACTGCACCAACATAATGACCATCTGAAAATCCCACTAATTTCAGGTATGGTATTGCCAGTTTATATCTATATCAAGTGATAGTATAGTTTAGTGCTGGTTAAAAAAGCTCTGAATAAAAAGCCAAGTTTCCTCACTTGTTTTTAACCGACAAGTTTTTTTATCAAAACTTTTAAAGGTATCTAAAATTTCAACTTGCAAATTCTACAGGTAGAATGACCTCAAAATTCTGTGATATACAGTAAAAGAAGCATTTACCCAAGGTGTTTAAGTTCTAACCATCTTTATCTACCATTGGGTCTTCATAGGCTTTAGAGGATGAGCAAAGAGAAAGCTTTCATACTTGGGGCATTCCTATTGCTCAAGGTTACTGTCAAAGCTGTATGAGGAAAAACTGTGAAGCTTTTATGAATTTTTCAGGTACCCATTCCTCTATCATAAAAAAAAAAATTGAGCCCAAATGTCCCTTTTTTTATGAGTAATGGGAAATGAGGATGAATCAATCATTGGCAAAGTAAAAGATGTTTAATATTGATTGTCCTTCTGAAGGCTGGGGCAGCTTTTCTAATGGTCTTTGGGGGGCATGGGGAGGGGATAGCTTATAGATTTGTTTTCCTTTCTGCATTCCCAAAGGAGTAAGGAAAAGATGAGGCTATGATAGGTTATAATTCTGCAAGGAATGACTAATGAGTAAACTGAACTGCCTTTGTAGCAGTACTGAAGGAAGTAATAACCAGAGTAATTGGGTTTATTGGGTTTCTGCTTAGCACACATCCAGTCCTCTCTTTAACATCCTGTCCCTTCAAATCACTTTTATGCTCTATGTCTTTTCTTTTATTTTTATTATGTCTGACTTGAGTTATTTTGTGAAATTTGACCTTGTATTCTTAATCTCATCTACTTGTTCTGAATAGTTCATCTTCTTTTATTTTCCTTCAATAACTGTTCTGTCAAACAGTCCACGTAACCATAACATCTTAGGCTGTAATGCCAGCCCCTACCGACTCAGAGAGTGGATATACATTAATATAGCCCCAACAGCTCAATTTCTTCTTCTCAGAGAAACTCGTTAAAGAAGTAAGAATCTAGGATAAATTCTGAAGAAGTGCCCAACCCTCTTGCACAAATCACAATGGTAACTGTGTTAAAATTAATTACAACTTCCATTTTCAACTAAATGTGGGGTTTTTTTTAAACAGGTAGAAAACAGCAACAGTTATATACAAGTTAGAAAAAATACTTATTGTTTGCTAGGTTAGGGTTTTGGGGTTTTTTTTCCCTAAAAAGCTTTTACACTCCTGCTGTGAAAATATCTCTCTGCAGAAATGCATTCTTGTAAGGGAAAAAAGCCCACATTTCGTATTCCCTGTCAGTGACATTCTACTTCCACTTCCCCAAGAGCAAACTAGACATTTCATTCAAGCCTAATGACACAGTAGCTGGTTGTTCCCTAAAGCTGGGTGGTTTGCATAGTGAATTTATTCCTCTTGCAATATTATGTCACGCAGTTTCAACAGAATCTCCCTTTGGGGAAGTGTTTTCAGACCCCGCTCATGCTCCCAGCATATTTGGTGCTTGTATTCACAGATTTCCCAGTGGTGGCTCATTTCACAGTCACTGCAAAGACATGGCTCACGGTTTCTTATTCCACTCCGTACGCTCCAGTCCCAGTTGGCATCATTCCCTCTTGAGAGAAAACTGATCATCCAGATGATGTTTGGCCTAACTATTATTGTGTCCCCCCTAACAATAATTTCAACGTCTTGTATATCACACAGATTGTTTCAGGGAAAGAGAGACACAGCTGTAGAGTCACCTATATAAAAGGGAAACTGTTGCTTAGCTCCTTTTCTGGAAGGTTGCGAGATGAACTGATGAAAAATATTGCTAGAAGGCCTAAGCAGCCTTTTGATACTCCATTTGCTTCACGGGTGTTGTGGGTTTGGGCCGGA